>BMAC01000342.1:696533-740437 GCA_014905375.1 Phtheirospermum japonicum
CATCCTCCCCGCCCCTCTCCCTGCAATACCCATCGACCAATCCCGTAAAAGTCGTTAAATTCGGAGAGTGCTCAGCCTCCAACATTCCAATAGTAAATGCACACGCATCATCCAACCTCTTCCCACTACACAGCCCCCGAATCAAAACCTGATAACTAAACGCGTTCGGAACCACACCATTACTCTGCATTTCTTAAAAATTCTAATCGCGTCATCGAATTTGTGCGCCTTGCAAAAGCCCTCAACCACCGCAGTGTATACGACCACCTCCGGAATCGTTCCTTTCTCGCGCATCAACCCAAAAGGCTTCATCGCGTCCTGCACGAGCCCGTCTTTACACAGACCATCGAGCATGGCCACCGCGTTAGGGACCAAACCCGTCTCCTTCATTTTCTCAAATATCTCGTCCGCGTCACCCAGAGGCGATAGAGGCTGCTCTTCGATATTATTTGATTTCTCGGCTGGGCTTTAGGGTTTTCCACTTCGGGACCCTAGCTTGAACTTTTCCAGAAAATCAGCATCGGTTTCGCCTCGCATCCTCCCCGCCCCTCTCCCTGCAATACCCATCGACCAATCCCGTAAAAGTCGTTAAATTCGGAGAGTGCTCAGCCTCCAACATTCCAATAGTAAATGCACACGCATCATCCAACCTCTTCCCACTACACAGCCCCCGAATCAAAACCTGATAACTAAACGCGTTCGGAACCACACCATTACTCTGCATTTCTTAAAAATTCTAATCGCGTCATCGAATTTGTGCGCCTTGCAAAAGCCCTCAACCACCGCAGTGTATACGACCACCTCCGGAATCGTTCCTTTCTCGCGCATCAACCCAAAAGGCTTCATCGCGTCCTGCACGAGCCCGTCTTTACACAGACCATCGAGCATGGCCACCGCGTTAGGGACCAAACCCGTCTCCTTCATTTTCTCAAATATCTCGTCCGCGTCACCCAGAGGCGATAGAGGCTGCTCTTCGATATTATTTGATTTCTCGGCTGGGCTTTAGGGTTTTCCACTTCGGGACCCTAGCTTGAACTTTTCCAGAAAATCAGCATCGGTTTCGCCTCGCATCCTCCCCGCCCCTCTCCCTGCAATACCCATCGGACCAATCCCGTAAAAGTCGCTAAATTCAGGAGAGTGCTCAGCCTCCAACATTCCAATAGTAAATGCACACGCATCATCCAACCTCTTCCCACTACACAGCCCCCGAATCAAAACCTGATAACTAAACGCGTTCGGAACCACACCATTACTCTGCATTTTCTTAAAAATTCTAATCGCGTCATCGAATTTGTGCGCCTTGCAAAAGCCCTCAACCACCGCAGTGTATACGACCACCTCCGGAATCGTTCCTTTCTCGCGCATCAACCCAAAAGGCTTCATCGCGTCCTGCACGAGCCCGTCTTTACACAGACCATCGAGCATGGGCCACCGCGTTAGGGACCAAACCCGTCTCCTTCATTTTCTCAAATATCTCGTCCGCGTCACCCAGAGGCGATAGAGGCTGCTCTTCGATATTATCTGATTTCTCGGCTGGGCTTTAGGGTTTTCCACTTCGGGACCCCTAGCTTGAACTTTTCCAGAAAATCAGCATCGGTTTCGCCTCGCATAGTAAACAGGGCTGGACCTCAAAATTTTTATTAAATATGACCTATAGTTGTTAATTGGTCCGCAAGAAAAAAAAAAGCCCTTTACCTTTATCTATCTGATTTCCCCCAAAATAAGGTTGGTCMTCCTATATAATCCAGAACCAGCACTCAATTTTTGCTCTACAGAACTCATGGAGTYTGAAATCGCAGCAAAAYTAGCGAGGATGATTAACACCGGAATACTAGTGTACGTTGGCTGTCGCATTGGGGATGCGTAAGAAACCTCTTACCTCGGCTTTATTTTTATTATTACTTTGTTTATTTTATTTTTTTGGTTTCTTCTGATCCAGTCTCTTTGCGTACTTTGGCAAGAGCAACGGCAGTGACGTCGGCGATTGATATGGACCTAGGGAGGATTTATGTTATTAACTGTTATTGGGGTAGGGTTTATGACTTTTTTAGTTTAGAATCTAATATATTTATGCATGCTGTCATATGATATGAACCTAAGTATGTTTGTAGATGTTCATGTGTCAATGTTCATGTGTCTGTTTTGTTATTAACTGCTATTGGGGTTTATGACTTCTTTTTTTAGAATCTAATATATTTATGCTGTCATATGAAAATACAAGTATGTTTTTATTAAGTAATTCACTAGAAATGTGTGTGTTTTTTTTTTGTTTTAAATTCCTTGTTTTTGCATATTTTGTTATTTACTAAACAAAATTGAATTTCTGAATGCATATTGTTATTAGATCTTTGAGAACTAAAGAAATTGCCCTAAATTGGGTTTTGAGAGGAAAAAAGGAGTGTTGGGTATCTTTTTAATTTTAATTTAATTTTATTTTATTTTATATCATTGGGTTTAATTTTGTCTGCCATTGAACATAGATGATGCTAATCTATTTCCAACAATTTATTTAGATCTTTAATTTATTTTGGGTTTTGGATTAGTTTCTAATTGCATTTTGGACGCTTTGAATACTCACATTTAGACTCAAACAAATYCAAAAGTGGCGCAATGTGATTTGGGATGGTAGTAAATAATGCTTTCATATTCTACTAAGTTGTTTTGTTTTTCCTTCATTTTCCTTCTTTCTTTCTTTTTTCAAATAAATTAAAAAAAATCAATATTGAAATAACAAAGATATTATGGTGCAGAAGGAGGCTAAGAGAAGGCCATTGCCAGATTACTTGGAGAAAATTTAGAAAGATGTGACAGAGAACATGAGAGGAGTTTTGATAGATTGGTTAGTCGAGGTTGCGGAGGAATACAAGCTTCATTCAGATACATTGTACTTAACAGTTTCTTACATCGACAGATTCTTATCGATGAATGCTCTCAATAGGACAAGACTTCAGCTACTTGGTGTTTCTTCGATGCTCATTGCCTCGTAAGGACAATATCATCACCTCCCCATGTTATTATTAGTTTTTGTTAAGGAAAAGTGTTTTACAATTTGCTGTTTTGTGATCTACATAGCAAAATCTAAGATATCGAATCAAGATCCTTACTCACCGTTGGAGTTCGATGATATTCAAAATGTGTTTGCAAGATACTTTATTGACGTTCTTCTAAATTCTTAATTGTAAGCATTTGTTGAGTATATTTGTTGAGTATATTGATGAGATTGAATTGTTATGGTGTGAGATGATATATTTGAATGATTTTTGTTCGATATTTATGACATTTGTTGTTTGTTTAGATAATTTGTGTTTGTTATAAATATTTTGGTTTATTTGGTTTGTGTATTTGCTATGAAAAAAATGATTTGCAGGAATTATAATTAATTTTTGGAATTTCAGATTTTGTGAAATTTTGGGGGTAGAAAGCAGGGGGAAAAAAAATAAAAAGTGGCGGTTCTAACAGGAACCGCTGCCAAAGCTTTGTACTTTAAGCGACGCTTCGATAATAGGAAGCGCCGCCCGGCTTCGGTTATAAGCGGCGGTTCTGAATAAGAACCGCCACCCGGTTTTAGTTTTAAGCGGCGGTTCTAAGATACGAACCGCCACTCCGTTCTRTTTTTGGCGTCGGTTTCAACCGATTTTCAATAGTTTTGGTGGCGCTTCGAACTAAGAACCGCCACCCGGCGCCTCTTTTAAGCAGCGGTTTGAACCGTCGCCCGGTTTTTTTAACTTTAAGCTTTGGTCGTATTAGAGGCGGTTTAGAACCGCCTCTAATCGACTTTTTTCCACTAGTGTCTTTTGCTTAACCGACCTTGCCTCTGGATCTGCATTCAGATTATGCTGTGTGACCTCCGGGGATACCCCCGTCAGTTCTCCATCCCCAAAGGTGAAAACATCCCTAAATTCCCTCAATAATTTTATCAGCTCTTCTTTCAGTGTTTCCATCATCAAAGTTCCAATTTTAGTAGTGTACTCCGGGCGACCTTCCTCCAACGAAATCTCCATCAACTCCTCATGTGGCTGAACAGAATTCTCCTGTTCTTTAATCTTCTTCGCATTGAGTATACCTTCTGGCACTTCTTCACCACTCTCTCGTTGCTTGTTCTCACTCAGGCCTTTCCTAACTGTCATTTGGTAACACGACCTGGCAACCTGCTGTTCGGAAATAAGCTCCCCTACTTTATCTCCCACCGGGTACTTAATACTCATATGATACGTAGATGTTACTGCCTGGAATGTGTTAAGGGCAGGTTGCCCTAATATTGCATTATACGCCGACCTCCCGCGAACTATAAAAAATTTCCAATTCTTCTTTGCCTGTAATTCACCTCTTCCTAACACCACTGCCTGTGTTAGCTCTCCCTCCGTAATCACTTGTGCTCTATTAAATGCGTATATGGGCGTATTCACAGGTCGCACCCTTGCTTCCAACTTCATCTATTCTAAGAAATTTGTGTATATTATATTAACAGAGATCCCATTATCTACAAAAATCCTCCCGACCTCATACCCCGCTATCTCAGCTTCAACTGCCAGTGCGTCATTATGATCCTTCTGCAGCCCGCGTCGTTCATCAGGACCAAAAGAGATGATTGGTCCTGACCTTCGTGGTCGCCGACTTATACTATTTACCTCCCACGTCCCAGGTCGAGCTGACTTGGCGTGTTTCTTTCGTGCACTGTTGGTGTCACCATCCGTCGGTCCCCCCTATGATCATGCTTATTCTCCCCTTATTCCTTCTTGGCCCATTATGTCCCTGATTTCCTTGTTGTGGCTGCCTCTCGGCCTTATACTAAGGTGGGTCTCTCGGCGGTGGCGGGGGCAATGGTTGCTTTGGTTCTCTCGGTTCTCTATCTTTGTAAATGACCTCCTTCAAATGTCCGGCTTTTATGAGCCTCTGATCTCTTCCTTAAGATGTCTGCACTTCTCCGTGGAATGGCCATAGTTATTATGGAACATACAAAAGAAATCTGATTTGGGATTAGTAGGGATCTACGTGCGAGTCTCTGGCCACTTTATATCATTAGGTATCAGGTGCTCCATGATAGTGAACACCTTAGCCCGAGGATATATCAATGGTGTAAAATCCTCACCCCCCCAGTTTCTCATATCTAACTCAGGCTTTACTCTCGACCTAAGACCCGGGGTTAAGAGCCCGCGTACTACCCTTTTAGGCTCCCTTATGACTTCCCTCTTCGGTATACTGCTTCTAGTTTTTGCGATCTCCACACCAAATCGCAAGCGATGCTCGTCCTCGACCTCTTCCACCTGTATATACTTATTGCACCTTTCCAAAACCTCATCGTAAGTCCGCGCCACTTTCTTAATCAAGGATTTGCGTAAATCTTCCCTCCTCAATCCTTGATGCAATGCCCCTGCCTTCATTTCATCTATAGCAGTGGGTAACTCTAGTGTGGCTTTGGTGAACCTGTTGACATATTGCTTCAAAGTTTCATCAGGTCGCTGCACCATTATAAAGAGAGACCGTGCAGTCTTTGTATTTTGCTTCACATTGGAAAATTGCTTCAAAAAGGCGCTCGCAGCACCCGAAAGCTGGTAATTTTTCCCTTTGCCAATTGATGAAACCAGCTTTGGGCGATTCCCCTCAAGGTAGATACAAAGGCCCGACATGCCACATCATCCGTATATCTATGTAAAATCATCTCATTTTCAAAGAGCTGCACGTGCTCTACTGGATCCGTCGCCCCACAATATTGGAACTCCGATGTCTTATATCCCTTAGGTAGCACAGCCCGCAATATGTAATCCGAAAAAGGATGCCCTTTCTCCTCGTCAATCTTTTCTCCTGTCATCTGCCTTTACAAGTTTAACAATGCCTCCTGCATATATCTAAATGCCTTATCCCCTGGCCCGACTTCATTCTCCCCTTTCTCCTCATGATATCGTCCTTGACTTTTGTGAGATTTATCCCGAGATTCACCATCCGTGCTTGAGGTTTCCGTTCCACTTTCACTAATATGTGTGCTATACCGCCGACCTCGATGTTTATAATGTTTTCGCCCTACTTTCTACTTCTTCCCCTTCTTGTACTTATACTTGTGAGTATGGGATTCTGAAGATGAGGTAGAGCTTGAAGAATCTCCATGTTTCCGCTTTCTCAAGATCCCCCTCTTCCCACGAGACGATATCCATGATAGAGATCCTCTCCTTGGTTTTGACTTCCTTGTTACCGATTTTTCCTCTCGTTCACCCTCTGATTTATCAGCCTTTTCTCTCACCGTACCCAACTCGCCTGCTAGGTATTTGCTCAAATCTTCCTGTTTTTCCAATGGTACAAACTCCATAAGCCCTTCTAGAAATCCCTTATTGATTTGATATGGCTTATCATTAGGTAACTCTTTCCACTACTTTGTCCCTATAAAGACAGATTTCTGCGCAATGATTTTCGGAGATTTCATTTGCGGATCTCCTTCAGGTTTCTTCTCTTTTTGTTGTTTCGGCGAGGGTGGTGGAATGCCCACCAGATTCTTGATCACTGGCTCTCCCTGGGGAGGCGTCAGTTCCTCTTTCACTTGCTCTCCTTTATTGATTTCCACTGTTTTTCTCTTCTTCTTCGATTTGCTTGATCCAGGACCGAAATCAAAGATCTTAGGTTGCATGTTTCTATCCTTCATATTGTGTTTGCGAATTTTCTCACGTCTTTCGCCCAAGGACTCGTTGTCCCTCTTTCCCACAGACGACGCCACTTGATAAAACCAAAAAGATTGGTTACCAAGAATAAGGGGCACTAACCTCAAATCCGAGATTAGCGACCTGAATAGTGATGGAATAATGTCACAATGACCTAATTGATCTCCAAAAAGCCTCCTGGTGACCTAATCGATCCTGCAAAACAACACCCTCAGCCAAGGCGGTGGACGGCCCCGACGAAGGTCCTCCGATGCTTAAGTCAGATAATGCGAGAGATATTTTGAGAGCCCAAAGTAGGATTAAATCAACTTAAAGTAAAAGTGGGGCGTGAATCCCCTTTATATAAACAAGAGAAGTGTTCCCCACGCTAGGGTTACCTTCTCCCACTATAATTCCATAAATACCACAACCGACTTAGCATTAGGATTTCTCCTGTATACTAAGTTCCCATAAATAATGAATCTCTCGTTTGAATTACCAGATAGGCCTGGGCCTGTGATTCTTTTAATATAATTCGTCGGGACCCCAAAATACCATCTATATTAGCCCAGTCGGGCCTAATATTTACAAAGCCCAATACAGAGCTACTAGGTAACGCCGAGCTAACAAATCATAAGAGGTCGCCACCTTATATGAGAGCTCACCCTCATACTTTAGGTCGCTACTCTAAAAAATCGGCTTGCTCACTTCTTAAAAAGAATGCTCCTTCCGAGAAATGAGGTCGCGTACCATAAATACCAGCATATATCTTTCATGAATTTTCAATGTCGTATCAATCCCAAAGTTCTGATTTTGCCCCTCCATTGTTCCCCAACTAGCTCGGTAGCAAGAACAAAAGCGCATGTTCCGATCGAGGTCCGTACAAACCCGCTTATAAACTAGAGTCCAGCGTACATCCATATATTATTCGAAATTGCAGTGAGCCCCCCGGATATTGACATAATTAGGTAAGATAAGATGAGCATGTTCTTCCGGCCCATTTTCGAGTTCGCTAGAGTAGCAACACGAGCCCAATAATGAGGCAGTGGGTAGGCCTCTCACGACGGGGCTTGCTCAATGGGGGACCACTGGGATATGGTGGACGTGTGTGCAGGCGAGTCCCAAGACCATGAGTTTTTGGGAAGCTGACATAATTATGCCAGCTTCCCAAAAACCACCCTACGTGCCTAATATGATAGGATTTGTTTCATTATTATGATTTTCTAAATTTTTCTTCGATTTTTTTAATTAAAAATTTTCGAGGGGAGGTGTTTCCTCGAGAAATTTTTCAATTAAAAAAAATCAAAGAAAAAAAGAATACGCGTACTAAACGATCGACGCCCAACCCTCGTGGTTTTGGAACACCGAGATGCACCCTTCTCCGCCCCATTCGTAAATTCTTGGGATTTGTTTTTATTTTTTACTATTTTTTTATTTTTTTCAATTTTTTTTTTCAATTTTTTACTTAAATTCGAAAAAAAAATAGAAACGCGTACTAAACAATCGACGCCTGACCCTAGTGGTTCTGGGACTCCGAGATGCACCCCTCTCCACCCCGTTCGTAAATTCTTGGGATTTATTTTTACTTTTACTAATTTTTTTTTTCAAAGTTTTTACTTAAATTCGAAAAAAATAGAAAACACGTACTAAACGATCGACGCCCGACCTTCGTGGTTCCGGGATGCCGAGACACACCCCTCCTCGCATCGTTCGTAAATTCTTGGGATTTTTTTCTTTTTTTTACTATCTTTTTGATTTTTTTTAATTTTTTACTTATATTCGAAAAAAATAGAAAACACGTACTAAACGATCGACGCCCGGCCCTCGTGATTCCAGAATGCCGAGACGCACCCCTTCCCGCACTGTTCTTAAATTCTTGGGATTTGTTTTTATTTTTTACTAACTTTCTATTTCTTTTGATTTTTTTTGGATTATTTTTTTAATTAAAAATTTCCGAGGGGAAACACCTCCCCTCATAAATTTAGTAAATTATTTTTTTTTAATTTTTTTTTATTTTTTAAACTAACCAAGAGGAGATAGTTCCCCTCGGGTTTTTTGTAAATTATTTATTTTTAATTCTTTTATGTTCAAAAAACCGAGGGTATTTGCGTCCCCTCGGTTTTTTCGAGGGGTATTTTCCCTCAAGAATCCTTCGGTATTGCCTTCGTTAATTATGGAGGTAAACATTGGCGCCGTTTTTTAAGGAATTTTTCGAGGGGAGTTGTTGCCCTCGGAAAATACCGAGGGAAATTTTATCCTTCGGGTTTTCCCTCGAAAATTACCGAGGGAATTATTTTCCTCGATTTTCCCCTCGAAATACTGCTGTTTTTTTGTAGTGTAAGTTGGAGCTGTTTTTGCACGCAAAGTGATTATTGTAAGTTGTTGAAATGTCGCAGCTCCATTTTGGCTCTTTATCGGTAAAAAGAGTGATAAATGATTGTTGCGCATCAAAAAAACATGCAAATGACACGATGGCGGATCGGAGAAAGTTTTCCACCCAAATTCACCGATGCATTGTTCGATTGTGTCGTCGAGAGAGTTAGGCTGGTGTTGCGCCACCACCGTTAGCGGCGGCTGTGGCGGTGTTGGATTTGTTTGTGCCATTGATAATAGTGCTAATTAGGAAGAAGGTTTAGTTAGTACCCATGTATTCTATTTTTTACAAGTGATTATATTCTCGAATATAAAGATGTTGAGATTTGGAATAATCTAACGTTCACCAAATCAAATAATATAAATTTAATTATAAATTGACAAAATAAAATAACTTCAAACAAATTTAAAAATTTGGGTAGTGACAAACACGTCCTAATTACAAATTTAGAAACCTTGCGTCCTAACTGGCTTAAAGGAAATCCGGTAAGAAAGGGGCTCAAACTCCTTCTTTTCTCTAGTGAGACTCCCCCGGTTAATCCGTTTGTGGGATATTTGAAGAGAGAATTACAAATTTAGAAACCTTGCACCCCTCCCCCCCCCCTAATTCTTTAATTCATCTGATATATGACTTTTCTGTCAAATAGCCACGAAAATACCCCAGATAATCTTTAAAAAATTGTGCACATTTTAGGGAATTAGTAATATGCACCTGCGTTGCACGTGATTCACATGATGTATATAAATAATTCACAAAAACATTCTAACTATTCACACTAATAGATTGATATTGATAGATTATAAGCTACAAATTACATAAAAACACGTCCTAATTAAAAATTTAGAAATCTTTAATTCATCTGATAAATGGCTTTTCTGTCAAATAGCCATGAAAATACCCCAGATAATCTTTAAAAAATTGTGCACATTTTAGGGAATTTGTAATATGCACGTGCTTTGCACGTGATTCACATGATGTATATAAATAATTCACAAAAATATTCTAACTATCAGCACGTGTGCTGCACGTGATTCACATGATGTATATAAATAACTCACAAAAATATTCTAACAATTCACACTAATAGATTGATATTGATAGATTATAAGCTACAAATTACATAAAAACATGAGAAAGGGGCTGACATCTATTATATAAAAAAAAAGAAAATGAATAAATTATTTCCCTCTCATTCCCAGTTGCATTAATAAATATGATGATGATTAGCATTAGGAAATCCACAACATACATAATCTGGAAGAGAAGAAAAAAATTATATTACATTCAAAATATGAGAATCTTTCTTTTCTACACTCAAATTTTTTAAATCATTACAAGAAAATATGTTTATATTTTTTACTCTAAATAAAAATCTGACGTGTTCTACCCCACTAAAACAAAGTAACCATCGGTCACTTGGCCTTACTTCCCACTAATATCCTCACCTGCTACTTGAAACTTGGCATTGAATGATATCACAATAAACATAATATATAAGAAACACAAAACATATGGGAAACAAAATTATGAATAATGCGCAAACCAATATAAAATTCTGAATATTGTGTTGTTACATATTAAAAAATATTCTTGTTATAAAAATATGTTCAAAAAACATTCCATACACTCGATTCCAAACTAAAATCTTTGTGATCTCATTTTTTTCTGTTGAATTTTCATCCGGACCATCTTGAACTAAAAACACAATTATACGTCTAAACTTTTTCGTCACAATGCGTCCCATGATTTCTTCTAACAAAACTCATTAGCCAAAATTGAGAACACTCAATTACAAACAACGACAATGAATTCCTGTAAGTTAAAACTCACCCTTGCTCCGTTTATTTTCTGTTCAAATGGATATTGATTATATCACGTGAAGAATATGAAATAAGAAAACACGCACAAACCATAAATCATAGGAAAAGAAGAACAAGAACCAACTGAAATCTGCAATAACAAATTAAGGGATTAAAAATAGAAAATAGAAAAAAGAAAAAATAGAAACTACACAAAAATAAATCGATCAAAGAGAATTCAAACCAATGTAGCAACCAACACTAGTGCAAAAAAATCGATTAGAGGTGCTGCATAAGTGACGGTTCAGAGAGGAACAACTGCAAAAAGTGCAAAGGTGGCGCTTATTAGCAAAGAGCCGTCACTTATTAATATAAAAAAATAAAAAAATTGTCTGGGTGACGGTTATTAAATACCAACCATCACCAATAATAGTAAAAGAGGCGGTTGCTTTAGAAAGCGTCACAAAAAGAAAATTGGGTGGCGGTTCTTTAAAGAAGTGCCACCAATACTGCGATCGGGTGGTGCTTATTTAGATAAGCGCTGTCAATAAGTTCGGCCGATTTTGGAGGCGCTTGAAAATTAAAACCGCCACTTATACTCTAAATAAAAACAAAAATTATAGCGGCCTAAATTAGAAACCTTGAAACCCTGTTCCTCCTTCTACCAGCCCCAAAACACCTCACCAATCTATCGCCCCCATTTCTGCTATGCTCCCATCACGCCACCACCGTCAAAAGCCGTCCGCCATCATCACCTCCAATATTAAGATGCGTGGTTCAGGTAAGAGTTAGGGCTTATAATTTTTTGAAGTTTAAATAAATTGATTTAGATCTAAATATGGTTTGATTTTGGTATTAGAAGTTTGTCTTGGATGGGGTTTTGTGTGCTGAAATTTGATGAAGATCTAGGTTGGTGAAAGCGGAATTAGAACGCGACTGTCATTTCCTTCTCTCCAAGTAACTCGGAAATAGTCTAGTCTACTTCCATTTTTAAATACCAGAAATTTATCCACCCTAAGAAGGGGAAAAAAGAAAACAAAAAGGCATCAGGAATCGAATATTTGGTGCTATGCTTGTTACTTATACAGCCAGTAGCCTCTGAATTGAAGCTGGGATCATCGCAATTTTTTTTCCTCTCGCTATTTTTTAGTTTCCATTCCTTGCGTTGTTCTATGGCACGATGTTCCCAGATTATGAATGTTAGGATTGTATTTTTCCTGATTATTCCTGTTTATGGTTATTTTAGCTTAATTTTGGAAATTAGGGATTAAAATAATTTTATTATTTGATGATTTTGTGCTTTGGAGTGCCTTATTGTGCCCTTTCTTCATTTGTGCGTGTATGTGTATTCTAAATAATGGAATTGTTTTGCGGTGATTTGATTTTATTCTTTGCTACTGTAGAAATGTGTGTTTATTTGTGGTGGCCAACTTGCATAAATTATGATTTTTGGTGTAATTTTCGATTTCTAGGCTAGTTCCATCTTTGGCTCAAGCTCAAAGATTTGATTTAGCAGAAGGAGAGGATGACAAATGAACTGAGGCACTCTATAAATCCATGGATGAACGAAGCTGAGCAGTCTTCAAGGATGGTGATTGTTGAAGGAATCGAAGCCTCCGGAACTTCACGCCCATGGAGTCTCCAATTGGGTGCCTCTTCAGACGGCAAATTAGGGTTTCATGAGCGTGCGTTGTCTGCTGCTGGTGCAGCATTTCTGTCCTCCATTTTGGTTAACCCACTTGACGTGGCTAAGGTAAAGATTTTGCTTGGCCTAATATTTGCAATTTAGAGTGTTCTTGAATAAATGACCTAAACGATTGGTTTGGTAATTCTTATTGAAACTAGCTTAATTGTTATGTGCTGCCTTTCTTTTTTCTATTTGTGTTTTCAAATGGAATCTCATTTTTTTTCTGATGATATTTCTGTTTGCTTATCTTGTAGACTAGATTGCAGGCGCAAGCTGCTGGAGTCCCTTACTCGCATCCGTTGAGTAATTTTATCAGCTGCATGGCATTTTTTGGACCAAACATGGTATATTTATAGCTCTCTTACTTCTTTCTGCCTTTTGGTTTCATCTGGTTGCTCTCTAAATTAAGTATCTTTAATCAATACCATTCTAATGACTCAGATGATTAAAGATCGAGGTGATTATAATTTTACACGATTCACGTGGATCTAGTCGTATTTTGCATTTTGTAGTCTACCATATCTTTATTTATTCAGGACACCTTCTAGATTCTAATCTTCAGAATGGGGGAGTTTTGAGTTGCCTGTGATTTACAAGATATTTTGATGCGATGTTGATTATTTATAGTGTTTAGTGGTACCTTAGGAAATCTGCAGCTTTCTAAACTGGTGTAACAAACTATTCATGTGAATTTATTTGATTCCTATCCCAATATTGTTCTTTTTAATTCATCATGGGAAACTGTTTTTCAGAATAATGCATTGAATTTCAATTAATGCGTGATTATCCACTTCAAAGTAAAAATAATGGTTTGGCATCAGCTTTGTATGTGTTTAATTTGTCTCTTTTATAATTAGTTAGTTTTAATCTATACTTTCCAAGGATGAGTATAACTTTCAGTTGCATTCTAGAACTGCAAGGCCCAAAGTGGAGTCAACATACCCCCCTCACTCATGATTTAATAAATGGACATATTTCCTATCACCTCTCTTTGTTTTAGTGATATATGTGTAGCCTTAGTGTAGGTCTATGGACACTACCAACTGTTTGAATTTTTTTTTTTCCTTTTTTTATTGAGGCAATAAAGTTTGATTTACTTTATGCAATTTGTTGCTAGATGTTTGCTGATCTGAGGTGTTCTCCCTCGTGCGCACGTGATGGGGTTCAGGGGACAGTATCTATTTGCCCACCTGATTGTTTCCATTATAAGGGGACACTGGATGTTTTCCACAAAATTGTTCGACAGGTTGGTTGGTGATGAACTTTTTTTTCCCACTTTCGTATCAATAGTATACCATGAGGCATCACTTGTTATAGTACAGTTACTTATACCTTTACTCCTGCTTATTTTGTAGGAGGGATTTTCTGCAATCTGGAGAGGAACAAATGCTGGCTTAGCACTTGCCATACCTACTGTAAGTTTTGAGTGGTTATTGCTAAAAACTTCAGGCATCTAGTACCACTATTTTTTAAATTGATTTTCGAAATGAATTTTTCTGTACTTAACTGAGATAAGGGTTATTATTGGTGGTTTTCAAACAGGTTGGTATTTACTTGCCTTGCTATGACATTTTCTGTCACCGATTAGAGGAAATTACTTCACGGAATGCTCCAGGATTAACACCTTATGTGCCTTTAGTGGTCGGTTCATTGTCACGTTCTTTAGCTTGCATAAGTTGCTACCCTATCGTGTAATATGTGTTTCTTCTCAAATATCTATTATAGGTGAGGAGGCAGCTTCTAGGTGTGGTCGGAGACGAAGCTAATGCCGTCAGTGTCTTTTCTGCAAATTTCTCTGCTGGTATTGTTGCCGGTAGCCTTGCTGCTGCTGCCACATGTCCGCTTGATGTTGCCAAGACACGTAGACAAATGGAGGTAATACTTTAAACAAATATGTAAATCCCAAATATCTGGGTTGAGTTTACTCAAGTGGAAGGGAGAAATTGATGATTTTTATGAGCATGGTGGTGTTTTAACTACTAATATGTGGCTTGTCAATTTTTTTTAAAATTATTATTATTGTTATTATTATTATCATTTATTTATTTTTAATCATTTTATAGAAAGATCCCAACAGAGCATTGAAGATGACTACGAGGCACACTCTCTTAGAAGTTTAGAGGTACGTCTGTCTATTTACGAAAAGTACCCTCGAGGTTTGACCTAATTACAAAAAAATCCATCTAACTTTAAAATTCTCAATAATACCTCTGAAGTTTGGTTCATTGTTAATATGAAGTATGTTCATAAATGTGCATGGGAGAATTATAAAATGATTTTATTCTTTTTTTCTTTTGAAGGTCAACTGTAAGACAAAATAAATGTAATTAACCCAAAAAACAATTACCTTTAATTTGTTTCTCTTTTTCTAGGAGTTGTAATCTTGATAGATGAACTGATTTTCTCTCCCCCGTAATTAGGCTAAACTTTAGGGTAGTATTTGTAATTTATGCTAATTTTAGTCTTATTGCGATCAGAAGAGGTCTGGAATTGTACTTGTAATATTTACAGGGGTGGAGGGATAAAGGGCTTGTTTACGGGCGTTGGTCCACGTGTCGGTCGAGCAGGGCCTTCTGTTGGGATAGTCGTTTCATTTTACGAAGTTGTAAAATATGCTCTACATCATCATTATGCCATCGCTTTGTCTACTGCAAACCTTTCTCACTATTTTATTAAATTAGTTCATAAGTTAATTGAGTTTTTGAAATGAGACATTATCTGGCTTGCAGGTAGTGAACGAAACATGTCACTGACACTAGATGAAAACGAGCATAATGTTTCTACGAGAAATCACAAGTCGAAAAAGATGGCTGCCCATGTGGCGGCTTCGACAATGACAGCTGTCGTTGCTTCGATATTGTGTTTTTTATGTTTTTCTTGTAAAATTGTAATGTAAGAAATATTTTTATTAAGTATATTGAATGTTTTTGTTAACATTTGATGTTGATTAATTTTAATTTTCATGAAATATGAATTAAATTACAATCGTTTGGTATTTATAGGTTGGGATGAGAATAGGTAAAATAGAATGGACATTTAATTTTTTTTTTTAATTATTATTTGGAATTCAGATGGGTTATATTCAAACCAATGTTAATGTTCTCTGTGTCAACGACATCAGTTACTTAAGAAACTGATGTTATTGCTCAGTACTATTGGTGGCGCTTCTTGGCAAAACCGTCACCCACCCAACATTATTGGCAGCACTTCTTAGCTAAGAAGCGCCACCCAGTTTCTATTTTTGGTGGCGCTTCTTAGTTAGGAAGCGCTGCTAATAATAGTTGGTGGCGGTTCTTGACCTAATTTCGCATTTTTTGGTGGCGGTCCAAGCTAAGAATCGCCACCTGACATCATTTTTAAGCTGTGGTTCAAATTGAGTTAGTTCAGTCAATTTCTTCGCTCCTATAAGAGGCGGTTCAGATTGAGTTAGTTCAGTCAATTTCTTTAGATACTGAATTTGAAGTATGTCATAATTATTTTTTGATATCATCACTAGTGGAAAAAAGTTAATTGGTGGCGATTCATAAGTGGCGGTTCAAAGAGGAACCGCTGCGAAAAGTGAAAAAGCAACGCTTATTAGCAAAAAACCGCTGCTTATGAAAATTAAAAACTTCATCCGGGTGGCGGTTCTATTTGATAACCGCCACCAATAATGAAATGGGGTAGTGCTTATTTCGACAAGCGCTGCCAATAATAAAACCCAAGTGGCAGTTCAATTTTATAACCGCCACCAATACTGAAATCGGGCAGCGCTTATTTCAACAAGCGCTGCCAATTATAAACGACTGGTTTACGGTTATTTTTAGACGCGCTTCCAAAACAAATCTTCCCCAAATTCAACCTTCAAAATCTTGTGAGATCCGAAACTCCACCGCGATTCAAGTTGGTTCAGTGAGGGCGACCGCCGACATGCATATTTCTCTCTTTACGACCCAGTTAAGCAGATTCCGGTGATCTATCTCGCGCCCTACTTGGAATTATCTGGAAAACAGGCGAGCCCGACAAAGAGAATCTCGATCTTGAGCTGAAGAGTGAGAGAGAAATAGAGAGGATAAATTGCCCGTGAGAATGATATACAGAAACTGGAGCTTGCTCACCAGCCCCACCACAATTCTCGCCAGAATAATTGGCACCTTCGTCGTCTCCGACCTCCTCTTCGCTGAAAATGTAAGCTTCCAATCATTTGGCCCAATTTTTTTTACGATTCTCTCGACTACTTAATTTTTAGAATTATAATTTTTCCTTAATTAATATTCTGAAATTCATGCTCGGAGATTTTATTTTGGTGTGTTATTTAAATTTCCTTAGGGTCGAGAATATTATAATCGAATGACTTGATAGATTTAACTCTACAAAATTCTTGATTGTTAAAACATGCGCAGCGCACTGTCTTCCTGTTTATGTGCTATATTCACTCTCTTAACGTATTTGTTTATTCTCATGATGTTCATAGAAGTCGTAGATACACGTCTTGGATTTCTGTTGTCGCTAAAATAAACCAAATATCAATTTTCTACAGGAATATATGTCTGCGCAAAACTGTTTTGTTATTTTCATAAGTGTTCTTGAGATTTTAGTCATTTTCAAACTCATTACGTGTAATTTTGTTTTTAGTGTCTTCAGTAGAGTCTTAGATCTATGTATTAGCTTTTCATAGACACCAAGATCACACCAATATCAGTTTTTTATTGAAGTTTATGCCTAAATTACAAACACTGCACAACTACCCCATGGTGCTGTCTTGTTTTCTACAAGCGCTGTCCGTCGGCTTCGAGCTATTCCGTCCTCCTAATTTTATATATTGGTTTTTTAGTCTATGTTAACTTTTGATATACGTGATGTTTCGGGTTTGGAGTTCACCTTGGTTATCTTTCCATCCCACCAAACCAACAAGATGAAAGGTGAGGTTAAAATTTCTAAAACTATTGACAGTTGGTGTTTATTTTTATAAAATGAGATTTTAGATTGATCTGAAATTGAAAACAGTGGGATACACTTTCTGTACAAACGAAAATAAAATGTGTGATTCTTGTTTCCAAAAAATAAAAAAAAAAATCTTTCAAGCTAAAAATGTTCCTTATCTCATTTCCAGCCACATCATAAATATTTATATGCCTGCATAAAGGTTTGATATGTGTATCTTGTTATTCAACTATGTTATATTCGTACGTCTTTGTTGTCATCTTGAACATGAGATTGACACTGTTTGGAATCATACAAACTAACATTTTTCTTATTCTAGTGATTACGAGTTTGGTTAATTATATTAACAACAATATTAATTACAAAACAATAATACCATAATCAACCATCACCTTTTGTAAAGCACAGGAACTATGCCTTCATCTCCCCGTCTGGCGATGCGAAAGAATGCCGACAACGACATGTCAAAGTGGTGGTGCGGCGGATCGCACCACNGTTCTCTCTTTTGCAATATTGAAAAGACTGAAATTCGTGCTACATTAATACTCATTGCTTTTTCCGTATCCAACATTACTCATGGATATAGCTACTGCCCTTTTGCTGTTTCAGTTATATATATCCTTTTGTTTTTATTCGAATGAATAATTCTGGCTGATATTTCACTTTATTATTATTAAAGTAACCAAAAATCATAAGTAACCTAACTTGCACACTTGTCTGGCGTGTTTTGCTTGCATCAAGTCCGAACGTTTACGGATTCATACTTTTGTTATCTAGTGGTTGCGGGTTAGGTTAATTATATTAACAACAATATTAATTACAAAACAATAATACCATAATCAACCATCACCTTTTGTAAAGCACAGGAACTATGCCTTCATCTCCTTGTCTGGCGATGCGAAAGAATGCCGGCAACGACATGTCAAAGTGGTGGTGCGGCGGATCGCACCACCCGCCGTGGTTGTTGTATGGACAGATGTTGGTGGCAGTGACGGTTACCAAGGCATGGCGAGGCACCAGTTGAAGTCGAGCCTGCTGTTGCATACGACCTGATAGCAAGCGCCACACTCCTTGCCACCTCAGAATAGCACACCGCTCAACGCCGCCATGTGTACGCCAAAACTGGCGTGGTAGCTTTCCAGTTACTACACCACAGTCTATGTAAGGCCAAATCCTCCCAGGTGTTACTAAAACTACCTCATTAGATAAGATTTAAAATAAATATAAGTAATATGACAAAAATTCCTCTATAGGAATAAATTAATATAGAAACATTATTTGGACTAGAAAACTTCACTTTTATTCTGCTTATTTGTATTGTTATGTTAGCTAAAAGACAAAGAAATCACAAATAAACCGTAAACATAAGATTCTAGCTCATTCACACGTGACAACCGTGCATGTGTGTTCTGCATGTGTATTTGTGTGGTGTTTGATCTGCATTTCATCTTGCATTTTGACTAAAGTCAACAATATATGACTTTAAATGCAAATCCATTCTTCCTTCTTTAAAGGATGCAAGTGCTGAGAGTTTCTTATGAAGCCCCACTGTATTTGGCATATGCTGCCTCCTTGTTCGAACAAGTATTTAATCTTGGCCCACAACCTCACCTCAAAACTGTTTACAGTTTATTTGCAGCCAGGCAAGTCAAGGTCAATATATTTTTCACAATGTAACTATAATTGTGTGTATTTGTTTTTTTTTTTTTAGTTTGTTTTTGAACTCTTGTAGGACATCACTACTGTAGAGAGACAGATTCTCTCTACTTATTTTTCACCATCCCAGCTTGATGATTTTTCCTAATTAAGGAAGAAAAGAAAACCAGATGCTCTCCACTGGTAACTTTTTAATCTTAAATTCTTGTTATCATCTCTTTTTGCTGAACTTCTTGTTGAATTTCACTTTTCAATTTTCCGGCACCCTTTTTTTTATTTATTAAGCAAACTTACTATATAGTAGTTGTTGTGGGCACTGAAAGATGGCGAAAATGTTGGTACTAAACCTTTGTTTTTTCTTCTTAAAAGTGGCTAGTGTTTTGATTTTTGCGGACAAGAGGAGGCTTATAGAAGTAATCCCAGAAACTTTGATCTGATGTTTTCAATGAAGGCTAGTGGATAAATTTGATGGAATCTGAAATCGGTGGGTTTGTTTGGGATGAATGATAATTTTTGAATCTGCGAGGCTAAACTTGGTTTGATTGTGGGTACAAGATTTTGCAAAAGTTGATATTGGGTATTATTAGCCGCACCCTATTTTTTATTGCACTTGTAGAATTGGTGAAATATCAATTCAAATTTGGTGTTTTATTTTTGCATTTAGAATTTAGGTCACCATCTTCACACTACAGTGGATTATTTGAAAGAATGAAGTATGCCTTCTACCACTTGTGGGCCCCTTGCAGATTTATCAAATGTCGAGAACCGCAAGGAAATCGCTTGATTGTTAAATTTTGTTCAACTTTTTCAAGAAAATTAATATAACTATAAGCATTCTTTTTCTTTTTATTAATACTTTTTGGACCGCTTTAATCGGTCCGACTCGTTCCAAATCATTGGTAGGCTATCGAAATCGTGAGCGGTCCAGTTTTTAAAACATCGCCGTGTATTACGGTTTTACACCGGTATATATTTATGGCCATTAATGTGCGCCTAAGCAAAAGCCTCTCTAAACTTAACTATGACGGCCTTGACGACGACGGCTTAGGTACGGTGAGAAGGACAGGAGGAAGACTGGAAGAAAGAAAAGTAATTCCAATCCGGAGAAGAAGAATAACGAAATCGTGAGCTGCTTTGGCGTCCAAAGCCGCATTGATGGGTAAGCAAAAGATTTCTAATATGTTTACTTTGTCCATATTTAAGAAAGATAAACAGAACAATTTTATTGTTGATGATGTGATTGTTGAGCTTGCACCTAATGAGAATAATAGGGAGAGAAGAACCAATTCGAGCAATTTTGGTGTGAATATGTTAAACAAATTAACAACAACTAACTTGGGAGTTTTACCTGTTAAAATTGAGAAGCCTATTGCTAGTAGTGTTAATATAGATTTTATGAATGAAGTTAATGAGAATAGCAACTGTGCTGTGTCATGAAAGGGGTAATTCGGAACAAGGTGAAGATATAAAAAATGAGGAAAATATTTCACCTCTCAGTGAAAGAGGAATTAATTCCATCAAAATTGGTGCAAAATGAAGAAACGATGGAGAAGAGAAAGGCTATAGAAATTGAAAATAAAGATCTGTCTCTGAGTGCAACTGTACGATGGCAAAAGATGATGGCTGACTGCAATGCGGCTGGGTCGAATTTCTTTAAACGTGTCTGCCAATACTCTTACAAAAATGTAATTGTGTATAGGGTTGAGGTTGGTGCAATTCTATATCATCTTGTGCTGCTTGGAAAAGAACAAAACTAGGTTCATCAACACGCATGGAGCGTGAAGTTCTGATCG
Organism: Phtheirospermum japonicum; assembly: GCA_014905375.1. NCBI lineage: Eukaryota > Viridiplantae > Streptophyta > Magnoliopsida > Lamiales > Orobanchaceae > Phtheirospermum > Phtheirospermum japonicum. The sequence goes on from BMAC01000342.1 coordinate 717,392, forward strand.
TTTTGGCTGCCTTCAGATTTTTTTCAACTGTAACAAGGTAAAAATACGTTATTGTGATGATTTCTCATTTTCCAGTCACCCTGATAGTGAACTTAAAGTAAGCCATCATTAATAATTATTAGAATGTTTGTGCAATTCACTACCATGCTTAATAATTATTGTTAATACATTTCCATTCACCTATTCCCCAGAATTGAACAAAAATGTGTATAAATACATATTAATGTTAATACATATTAATCTTGCTTGTATAAAAATTTATGTTTCCACCTAAGATGTCTGAGTAAGTTAATTTCTGCATCATCTCAAACGTATGAATAAACATCTTGATGTTAATTATTACCTTATTTTGTAGGTTAATCGTCTCTCCTCTCGCTTTATAGTCAGATCAAAGTGTAAAGATTTTTCTGCTCTTATGCTGAATGAGCGACTTAACATGTTCTTGCAAAAGTTTGTATTGGTAGATCCCACTTTCACGTTGATTCGATGTTGGCTTAATTGTATTTTTTTTTTTTTTATATTTTCTTGTAAAATTGTAATGTAAAATTTCTTTTTAAGTATAATGAATACTTTTATTTACATTTGATTTTGATTAATTTTAATTTTCTTGCAATATGAATTAAATTACAATTGTTTGTTATTTATTGGTTGGGATGAGAATTGGTAAAATAGAATCGACATAATTCTTTTTTTTAATTATTATTTTGGAATTTATAGATAGGTTATATTCAAGGGAACTTCTATGGTGCCTTTACGACACCATTCCTCAATCAATAGGAACCATCAGATGAATGAGAATATAAATTTAGGTTTTAATATAAAGAAATCAACGCTTGTAAATGCAAGAGGGGGTGAGGGTATGGTACCGTGAAGGTACCGTAGTCATTTCCTATATTCAAACCGATGTTAATGTTTTCAGTATAAACGACATCAGAATTTTAAGCAAACCGATGTTATTTCTCATTATAATTGGCTGCGCTTCCTATCTAAAAAGCGCTGCCCCGGTTTCTGTTTTAGGTAGCGGTTTTTAGTTAAGAACCGATGCCAATAATAGTTTTAGTAGCGCTTCTTATCTAAGAACTGCTGCCCGGTTTCTGTTTTTGGCAGCGGTTCTTAGCTAAGAACCGATGTCAACAATAGTTTTCGCAGCGCTTCTTAGAACCGCCGCCAGTTTTTTTTTTTTACTTTAAGCGTCGCTACTATAAGAGGCGGTTCATAACCGCCTCCAAAGACTGTTTTTGAACCGCCTCTAATCGCCTTTTTTGCACTAGTGCATGTGAATATACTTTATCACAAGACTTTATTTATACAATTCTCTATCATTCATGAACTTTTATTATCATGAAAAATATGCAAATGTGCAATCAATAATGCATATATTGAATGTAGCTTATAAAATCAACTTGAAGAGAATTACCAACATAAATGAATCTATCAATTCATCGAAATTTTAATGAGTTATTATTTTTTAATAAAGACACTACAGGACAAAAAAGGATAGTTGATTGTTCTGCTGTGCATGAGGCAATCTGGTGGTCATGCATGGCACTATATTTCAACAGCCTCCCTCAATTCGAGCTTGGAGAAAGGAAACATTAAGTTTTGATCTGAACCAGGGAAAATTTCATTTTTGGTACATTATGTTGGCCACTTTCCAGAAAAGGTACGTGATGTTGGCCAGTATCAAACTATATACATTAAGTTGGCAAATTTATCAAATTTGGTACAAAAAAAAGCCCAATCGGGCTTTGATTCTTACATGGCATGATTTAATCATTTCTTATCATTTTTAATTTAAAAATTAATTTAAAAACTGATTTAATTTAAAAATTAATTTAAAAACTGATTTCTTATCATTTTCAATTTAGAAATTAATTTAAAATTAATTTCTTATCATTTTAAAATTAATTTAAAAATTAATATAAAAATTAATATAAAAATTAATTTTTTATCATTTTTAATTTAAAGATTAATTTCTTATCATTTTAAAATTAATTTAAAAATTAATTTATTTTCATTTTAAAATTAATTTAATATCATTTTAAAATTATTTCAAAAGTTAATTTAATTGAAAAATTAATTTAAAAATTAATTTCTTATCATTTCTAATTTAAAAATTAATTTCTTATCATTTTAAAATTAATTTAAAAATAAATTTAATTTAAAAATTATTTTCTTATCATTTTAAAATTAATTCAAAACTTAATTTAATTTAAAATTAATTTAAAAATTAATTTCTTATTATTTTTAATTTAAAAATTAATTTTTAAATTAAATTAATTTTAAAATGATAAGAAATTATTTTTTAATTAATTCTTAAATTAAAAATGATAAAAAATTAATTTTATATTAATTTTTAAATTAAATTAATTTTTAAACTAATTTTAAAATGATAAGAAATTAATTTCTAAATTAATTTTTAAATTGAAAATGATAAGAAATCAGTTTTTAAATTAAATTTTAAATTAAAAATGATAAAAAATGATTAAATCATGCCATGTAAGCATCAAAGCCCGATTGGGCTTTTTTTGTACCAAATTTGATAAATTTGTCAACTTAATGTATGTAGTTTGATGCTGGCCAACATCACGTAACTTTTGTGAAAAATGGCCAACATAATGTACCAAAAATGTGATTTTCCCATCTGAACCATGTGAAGGATTGATCTGGTAGAGTTTTGGTCAATATATTTGCAATCTAATCCACAAAGGGAACATGTTGAACTTTGAACAGTCCTTGATTGACTTTATCTCTCACGAAGTATAAATCTAATTCAATATGTTTGGCCTTGTAATGAAGAACTGGATTGGCATAAGCACCTATGTGATCAGTCCAGATGACAGGAGTTCTTTTCAAGGGAAAAAGGAGCTCTTAAGAAGATAAGTGATCCAGATGATGTTACTGGAGCAATGAGCTAAACTTCTAAACTCAGCCTCTGTGCTTGACCTGGAGATGGATTGCTGCTTCTTTGAACACCAAGTCACAAGATTTTTGCCTAAGTAGATGCAAAAACCAGAGACAGACTTTCTATCATCCATATCAGTGGCCCAATCTGAATCAGAATAAGCAATGATATCAAGATGAGAGGATTTGGAGAACTTGAGTCCATATGTAAGAGTGCCTGCAAGATACCTCATTATTCTCTTTAATGCTTTCCAATGAGGTTCAAGTGGGTTTTGCATGTACTGGCTCAACTTATTCACACTAAAACTGATTTTTGGTCTGGTTATGGTGATGTATTGTAAAGCTCCAATTATGCTCTTGTAGGTAGTGGCATTCACATTGTTTTTCCCAATGTACTTTGAGAACCGAGCCTTGAACCCCATAAGTGTATCTATACCTTTTGCATTTGCCATTCCGAATTTCTGCAGCAAACTTTTGATGAATTAACTTTGAGAAAGATGTAGCTGGTTCTGACCACTGTGTTTGACCTCAATTCCCAAGAAGTGGTGTAATTCTCCTAATTCTTTTAGAGCAAATCTCTAGTTTAAGCCCTTGATCAGACAACTGATTTCTGTGTCATCATTTCCTGTGACAATTATGTCATCCACATATACCAGAACAAGTATGTAACTCTGACATTTAATTTTGAAGAACAAGGAAGGATCAGCCTTTGATCCTTGAAATTGCAAGTTGAGGAGTTCCTGCCTGAGCTTGCAGTACCATGCTCTTGGAGCTTGTTTCAAGCCATAAATAGCTTTCCTCAGCTTACATACAAAGTTGGGCTTGTCTTGACTCTCAAAACCTGATGGTTGCTGCATATATATATCCTGATCCAAATCGCCATTAAGAAATGCATTTTTAACATCTAACTGCCTTATGGTCCAGTTTAAAGTCACATCCAAGGTTAGAACAATTCTGATAGTGATTGGTTTGATCACAGGGCTAAATGTTTCTTGATAATCTTAGCCACTAACCTGGCTTTGTACCTGGCAAGGGAACCACCAGAATTCCTTTTGATCTTGTATATCCATTTACAACCTATAATAGGTTTGTTTGAAGGATTAGGCACTAAGATCCAGGTTTTACTTTCTATAAGTGAAGATTATTCAGCATGTACAGCCTCCCTCTAGTGTTTTAGTTGAAAGGCTTCTCTTTCTGATGAAGGTTCCACTTTTGTTTTAACAGAGATAAGAGCTTTAGGTTTGAAAATCCCAGCTCTAGACCTTGTCACCATGTGATGTTTAGGTTTAGGAGATGGAGTGGAGGGATATCTGTTGTTATTGTCAATTTGAAGATCAAGAACAATGGGAATGGTGCTTGCATTAGACAATGGAGAGACAGCTTTGGAGGAGTGATGACTTAAAGCATTTTGGTTTGTAGGAGTGCCCTGAGATGGTGAGTTTTGTCTTGTAGGGTTTTTCGTAGGATGTTTTGAGGCGGTAATAAGGGGTGGAGCAGGTAAATTGGAAGTCTTTGAGGTTGTAGGAAGTGGTTTTGCTGAGGATTTGCTGAGATGAGGAAACACAGTTTCTTCAAATAGGATGTGTCTGGTAATGACAATTTTTCCTGAGGGTAGGAGAACTTTGTAAACTTTGTAGTTGTCATAATACCCAATGAAGGTAGAAGGTAGGGATCTGAACTGAAGTTTGTGTTTATTCAGATGTCTAATATAGGGATAACAGAGATAACCAAACACCCTCAGCTGATTGTAGTCTGGTGATGTGTTAAACAGACTCTGATAAGGAGATTTATTTTTCAGTACTTTAGTGGGTAATTTATTAATCAGGTAAACAACTGTTCTGAAGGCATCAATCCAAAATTGATGTGGTACACCAAATTGGGATAAAAGAGCAAGGGCCATTTCAACTATATATCTGTGCTTTCTCTCAGCAAGTTCATTCTGTTGAGAAGTGTATGGACAAGAAACTTTGTGTTTAATCCCTTGTTGTTATAGGAAGGGAGTAAAGGTAAGATATTCTGTCCCTCCATCACTTTAAAGGGTTTTGATCCTAGTTTTGAATTGATTTTCCACTAACTTGCTGAACTAAATGAAGGCAGATAGAGCTTCACTCTTAGCCTTTAGAGAATAGATCCATGTGTATCTTGTATACTGATCCACAAAGCTGATGTAATATCTATGATGAGAGTAAGTATGTACAGGAGATGGTCCCCATAGATCACTATGAAAAAGTTCAAAATCATGAGTATAGGTAGAGTGAGATTTAGGAAAAGGCAGTTTATGTATCTTAGATTTGCATCATGCATCACATAAGGGCAACTTATTCTCATTATCATCAAAGGGAAAGTTACAACTCTTAAGGACATTACCAACAACCTCAATGGCAGGATGTCCTAATCTCTGATGCCAATCACACATGTTTGGCCTTTTTTTGGAAAACATAAACATTAACTAAAGGTTGATTCATCATCAACTTATTTGCAACAACAACTTTATTTAAAACAGTGGACATTCCAGCTGCTTGAACTCTCTCTTCTTGAATTCCTTTGGTTTTGAACCCAAACTGCTACATTCCATCCTTAAGAATACAGCATTATCTTGAGCAAACTGAGATACACTCATAAGGTTTTTTGTGATGCAGGGAACAAGTAAAAGATTCTTGAGATGGAAAACAGATGCACAATAAGGAGATTTGAGTTCAGTATTACCAATGTGTGTAATATCCAGACCTGTTCCATTTCCCATATGTAGCTTGTTTGAATCTTGATATTCAGACATAGTGTTGAGGTTAGACATATCATAGGTCACATGGTTTGTAGCTCCTGAGTCTGGAAACCAATTTAAGGTATCTGAGGCAACTGAGGTGTTATCTTGGTTTTGAGAAGCAATCATAGCAGTAGGAATGTAGTTTCTATTGTTGAATTGTCTTGCATTCTGATTTTGACTGGTTGAATTATGAACAAAATTCAAATCTCCTTTGTAGTAACATTTCTCAACAGTGTGATTTGTATAATAACAAATCTGACAAGCAACTTTATTGAAGTTGTTCCTACCCCTGCCTCTTCCTCTAGTTTGTCTGCCAGCACCTCTAAAATAGGTTCCCCTTCCTCTAGCATTCTGATATGAGCTGTAGGTTTCTCTTTTGTTATTTTGAATAACAATATTGGCAACAAGGGTGCTACTATCATCAATCACAGCAGAATTAGCAGCTTCAATTCTATTTTCAAAACTCAACAAGAGAGCACTCACTTAATTCACTGTGCAGAATTCAGGCCTAGAAGTGACTGACACTACAACTGAATCATACTCACTACCAAGACCAGAAAGTATATGCATTACTTGATCTATTTCAGAAACCTTTTGACCAGTAGAGGCTAAAGCATCACATCATAATTTGACCTTATTGAGGTATTCTCTAATGGAAAGATTACCTTTTTTCACTGTGGACAATTGCAGTTTATACTGCATCTGCCTTGCTAAGGCTTGACTGAAATAATTTGTCTCGAAGGCTCTCCACATTTGATGAGAGGTGTCCAATCCAACCATGAGTACAAGTAGGCTTTCTTACAGTGATGACAATAGCCATGAGGCTAGCAACTGATCTTGTCTTTGATACATAAGGAGTTCTGGATTCAGCTTTAAGACATCTGGATTTTCTAAGCTTGTGATGAGCTTCTGTGGGATATTGATAGATCCATTTAGGTATTCTTCAAGGTCATAGCCACGTACAGATGTGAGAATCTGTTGTTTCCAGATGAGGTAGTTTGAATCTGAGAATTCGATAGTGAGGAGCTGAGATTGTGGTTGAATCACTTGCAAATTTATATTATTATTATTGTGAATAACATTTGAGGATGTTTATGTTGATGATTCAGCCATGATAAGATCGGACAAGATTAATAAATGAAGGATAGGATAGCAGCACCAGAGACAGGTTCAAAACTTGCTCTGATACCATGTTTTGGATCAGTAAAGTAAAGCAGGAAGTGAGCAAACATATTCTCCATCATAAAGCTGTATATCTGGTTACTATTTTAGAAAGATGACTGGAACCTTAAATAGGGTTGCGAGCTCTGAAAAGCTGATCAACCCTAGCTACGTGTCTACACACAAAAGGCTAACTATTTTGAGTTATGGACACACAAGGCCTTAGAGGAAGGGGGCCCCAATACTTTTTCATTTAGGGGGGGTAAGTTTTTTTCAGCCCTTTATAATATGCTTTCTTTCTCAGGATCCTCTTTCTGCTAATGCTACTGGGGATGCGCCTCTTGAGTGAGTAGTAGAGTTTGCTATCGTTTTGGTTCCGAGAGCGGGACCCACTTCTAAGACCCCCGGTATAGCAAGTGCATTGAAGGAGTACTAGAGACCGCCTAAGCAGATGATGGACGAGACTCTGGAAGAGTGGCTTTCTGGTGAGGTTGCTTCGACACTAAAACCTAGCAAAATGGACCTTTACAATTTACAAAATATCCTAGCATCCATAGACTCCGTTTGACAGTTAATAAAGACACTACAGGACAAATAGGATAGCTAAACTGTTCTGCTCACTACAAGAAAACTACCAGATTCCAACGGAAAAAATTCGTTGGAATCTAAAAGAAATTTCCATTGGAATAGGTAAGCAAGTCGTTGGAAAAATGGCCGTTGGAATCTCAAAATTCCCACGGAATTCCAACGGAAAGCACTTTCCTACGGAAATTCCAACGGTTAATGTCCGTTGGAATTATCAAATCATTGGAATAAAATCCAACGTCAATTCCAACAACTATTCCATTGGTTTACATTCCGTTGGAATAGTTTCCAACAGCTATTCCAATGGGTTTCATTGGAGCAAATTCCAACGACTATTTCCATTGGAATTTCCGTTGGAATTTTGGTAAAAAAGAAAAGGCTTGCCCATATGTATTCCACTAGTACCTAAAAAAAATAAAAACTGTAAACTAATAGTTAAGACGATAGAAGATACAAAACTAAAAGTATTCTAACGATCATATTTCAGTCTCGAAACATAAAGTTTAATGTCTAAATTGCATCACAATTTACATACGAATAACAACTACAACTCAAGGATTTCATCATTTTCCAAACAAAAATAGCAACTCAAACTAATACTCTGCTAAAGCTTCGCCTTCTTTTGTAACTTGAATATCATTCTGCATTGTGCAATTCCTCAGTAAGTAGATCCTCCATCTCCACATGTCGTACCACAGGAACACTTCGACTCGATGGACCCTCGCCACTGCCTTCGACATTCGATCTTCCACCAACACCTGCGTTTAAGCTATCTGTGCCAAGAGCCAGAGTGTCAGCCACTGTATTTGCAGGATTTTCATTTCATTGGGTTATCCTAGCAGATGATTCATGATTGTTCCTCGGATCCACCAAACATACCAAGGGCTGCCTCCACTGCAACACAGCAGGAAGAGAACTCAATCTCAAAAGTCGCAAAAAAAAAAACCCAAGATGAGCAGCAGCACCGCAATTATGATTGTTGCATGCAACAAAATGAGCATCAAACTAGAGAAAATGAAGATGACGATTTAGAGCCTAGATTCGGTCTTATAAACATGGGACAATCAATTTTCATGTTTGAACTGCTTTAATTTATATATAACTTGGCAGGGAAATACAATATGCACTCGGTTAAAGTCATTTCATATAGTTCTCCTACTTGGGTTGAGTACATGAATCTTGTTGTTCCCTGTTGCTCTGACCAAGACTATACTTATCGTATAGTAACATGGGGTACTTTTAAGTCATTGCCAAATAACCAATGTGTAAACGAAGAGGAAAAGAACTGACAGCGGAGCGCAGACAAAATGTGTATATTATTAGGCACTTGTGCTCTCTCAAAATCCATGGATATAAGTTTTTCTCTGGCAGATGTTGCGTTATTCAGTATTTTCCTTTTCCTTCATATTACTTCATTCTGCAAACCAAGTAGAACAATGGTTGGAATTCTGGAAAAATTCAATGAAAAAGTACACATAAAAACTGACTTGTAACGCAGCACTGGCTTCAGGGTTAGTTAAGTCATCTAGAGCCTTTTGGGTATCATTCTCATTTCTCTGAAGCGCCTCTGCAGTAGGGTATTTCTCAAACCTGCAAATTGAAATAAAGCATAATTCAGAAACTAGATCAATGCTCACTAGAGAAGAGGAAAAGAAAAGAAACRTGTAAATTCCAAGATCRGTTTGACTTGAAAAAACATATTGACAGACTCCAAGTCACTGACCAAATGGCAAATCCTCTTCATGAGACTTGAAGCCATGACCAACAAGTTCGTAGGTGCAATGCACTTGCCAATAAGCTAGCATGCCTTGTAAACATCCTTATAATTTTCATCCTAGAGTGAAAATCATAGATGCCATCTTGGGATACATAAACATAAGGGACATGATGAACCAACATCAAAATACTGACAAGATAGAGAATATACCAGCTCGCGTTACTGATCCATCTGAATAAGGAGGTGGGCCAGATAAATGCAAGGTCCGATATGGGCTGCCTCCAGAAAATCGGGCTCCGTAATTATAATGATATGCTGAGCCTCCGGAAAATGAAACGTCGTATGGAGGCATAGATGAACCATTGAACACGGAAGGGCCATGAGGTGGTACCCCACCCATGTACATGGAGGAGTGTGGACTTGAACGTACATGGGGAGCGGCTACGAATAAGTATCCATGGTGTGCTTGCACTGGCTTGGCAATGTATTTCTGAAATAGACTTGGTCAATTAATGAAAAATCATGCAAAATCCAACATTTCTTCAAATATTTTAAATTCTTACCGATTATCATATATTTCAGATGGAAAATTGAATTGTGCTTCGAAATCAGATGAGAAGTAAAAGTAATACAATAACACCTTKGAGATAATAAAACTCTCGGATTTAAATTAGTTTGTTTATAGTTAAAACAGTTGAAAGTTTACTTACAGTGCAACGGCAGCTGAGCCTCCACCCTTCGGCCTAACTTGAACCATGTCCGATTTTCCATCTATGAAGATATATAACCAATTAACATCGTCATTCTCCAGTGTGTTATATCCCAAAAAATAAAAATAAATAATAATGTGTGTATGTATATAAATAAAAGAGAAGAAAGAAAGACTAACCTTCTTTGCCAACTCTAAGCTCCTCTGCCTAAAAAATATATGAAATATAAGCAAAATATTTGAACCTGAATACTGATGTCAGTTACAAGAAACAATTGCGTGTTTCAACAAGCCTAAAACATATAAAATATAAGCCTAAAACATATAAAATATTTAAACCTATTGAAACAATTGCCTCAATAGGTTTTATTTACGCTTAGTTTAAAAAAAAAATCATGCCATGTTCTGAAAACAAGAAAGGTAAAGTACACAAACAGACTCCAAGAAGAAAAAGTGTAAAATACCAGAAAAAAGCAAGAATAAACTTTGAACTGATTAATTTTCCACATGCTAATACGTAATAACAAAGAAAATTATAGTTATGAATTATGAAAAACAAGTACCGCTGGTGAGGTGACTGGGGACAAAATTGCTACAACTTAATTATCAATCACAAAATTGCTAAATTATCTGTAATTGCTCGTACCGCTGGTGAGGTGACTGGGGACAAYGAGAACACTCTATTTTCAAGCTGAAACTTTCTCGACCTCTTTATGCTGCAAAATAATACAATATTTATTATAATCTGCTAAGTTTTCAAAACAACAAATGGGAAAAACTAACAATAGTAGAATTATCACGATAATACTCATTAATTCCTATACATAGATATTATCGCTATATCATAAGTTTTTCAACTTGGATAATACCCAACTCCAGGTAAATACTAAAAATTAAAAGAAAAAAGTTATTAAGCATGGATTACTAAATAAAGATGCTTACTTAGCTGTATTTTTCGATGAAGATAGAAATCCATCAAAGCCCTTGAATGCATTACCAAAAGTGTTTGTTTCCTGTAGKTAGCTCGTCTCTAGCTCATATACCTATGAGAGTTTAACGACTTAAAAGACACGAACGAAATATAGAAACAACATTATAAGTCACACTGCCAATATCATATATTTCACCACTCAAATGCAAAATGTACATATAACAACAAAAAGTATAATTACCCATTTAAACACACTAAAAAAAAGAGAGAGATCATCAATCGCCATGATTAGCATACCATTTGTTCGTGCACGTTTAGTAACTGAAGAGCTCCTGTGATCAACCTGATAACAAAATTACCCAAAAATCACATTAAATAGATCTAAAWTTTACTTTTTAGCAACATAATTCAGATTTATTAAAAATTATCAGGACTCGTCCAATCATCTCAAAAATTAACGAAAATTKGGGGGMAAAACAAATAAATGGAATAGAAGTAGTAATTAACCTGAGACATGAAAAGAGAATTGGAAGATCTTTGGCTTTGTGCTTAGGATTTGCGCGCAGGCGAGGAATTGTACAGTAGGGCACATGAGAAGAGAGAGAGTTGGTGGTGATGTCGAAGTTCAACATTTGATTCAGCGGCGATTGCGGTGAAGGACGATGGCCAGTCRTGAAGATACGACCGATCGTTTTYCGGTGGTACGAGAAAGGAGGTTGATCGAGGTGAAGAWTTTCTTTGCACGGGTTTTGACAATTGTGTTGTTGCAGATGGAAATGACGGCGAAGGAGGGAGCGATTTAGATGACGGCAAGGTCAATCAATGTCGCGGCGGTGAAAGGCAACGACGGCGCATGAGAAGCTGAAGAGATCCAAGGATGATTAGTAAGAGAGGGATAGGTTCGTTCGATGAAGATTAGGGCTCCCAGTTTAATAATTCAGCTAATTTGAGTGTATATTTTCGTATAAAAAAAGTTAATACTAGAGAAAATTGATTTTTTTTTAAGAATGATATTATGATTCTAATTTATTTTGGGTATGTAATCTTTCTAATTATATTTTTTCTTTTTAAGGGAGAAATTTTAAAACACCTAGATATGTGATCAAAATCTTTGAAAATTTAACCATTTAAAAATTGTTAAGATATTCCAACGGTTGGATTCTCATTGGAATTTTTGTAGGAATATTGATTCCAATGGTATCTCCAATAGTTTATTCCAATGATTTTACATTCTATTGGAATTCGGTTGGAATTTTCCAATAGGTATATTACACTGTTGGAATTTTTGTTGGAAATTCTTATGAATTTTTTAACCGTTGGAATTTTCGTTGGAATTTGATTGTTTTCTTGTAGTGGCTGTGCATGAGGCAATCTGGTGGTCATGCATGGACATGCATGGCACTATATTTCAACAGTTGGGCACTCCTTGGCTTAGCAATAATAAAGCCTAGAAACTAAAAGGGCTGCAAACTATTTAGTGCGAGGTCACACATGCAAGCACGCTCCCGCGTACAAATTTTTTTTATTGCCATGAATTAGTATATTCGTTTGTGCGATCGATACTCCAGTAACCTACACTGTCTATTATCAATTCCTTGGATGATTGTATGACTAAGGCTGCAACTGAGTTGATCGAGTTTAAGAGAGCTTGAGATTGACTTGTTTTTTATAAGCTGAGTTTGAGTGTGTGTTTTTAAATATAAATATTGAAAACTTGCAAGTTTTTTCGAGTCTAAATGAGAAGTAAGTCTCCTATGCGATCATACGGATCTTCTACTATGTAACAAAGCCCCATAGACGGTGGACCTAAGTCTTTGAGATCGAAGGATGCCGAAGACGACAAGAAGTTTGGTCGATGATTGTCATATTTTGCAGATAAAGTGAGTTGTGGTAATGATTGTTGTTTGAAATTTAATTAAATTGTAAAAGTTCATGATGAGTGGAAAATTGTGAACATTTATTTTTTCTTTCGCTTGGTGCTTTGCAATTTTTGAAGAAAAAAATGATTTGTTCAAAATCTTTTCGATGCATCTTCATTTTGGTGTATTTTTTGTTGCACATGTGCTGACTACAAGTCGTTTGATAAAATGCCTCAACCAGATTCTCAATGAGAACAGCGTCACCTTGTCAGCCAAAAATGACATAAATTAGGAAAAAGTTGACAGGTTTTAAAGGAAAGTGACATATTTTAGTGTAAAAGTTGACGACATGATTGAAGAGTACGATCCACCACCATCCACCACCACCTCTGCCCGTTGCCTTGCCGCTGAAGTCACTCTTCCACTAGTGAATATTTTGATTATGCAATAGGTAATGAAAAGAATGCACATCTCCAATGATAACAAAATATATATACCACTAATATTTAAAGAAGAGGTTTATGCATAACACATTTTATATATATTATCATAAAACACACCAAAGTTCCAAAGCACAAAACACCCGTAGTACTCATCAAAGTAAACACCATACCCATCCATCCTAGAACAAATATACGTAAACTACACCATAGAGCGATATAATAACTCAACAACTGGGATATGACTTTAGAATTGATACTTTAGTAGGTTGATAAACGGGCGCTGCAATTAATTAAAAGTATAATATTTAGCATTTGTAAATTGTTTATGCATCTCGGGTTAACAATAAACACAATTGTTAACCTCACTATCTCTGATTTCTTTTTCTTCTTCTTCCATAGTGTCACACATTGTTCTTCCCTTAGTTTCCGGCAGCCAAACAACGCACAACGCAGTTAACGATATGGTCACCCCAAACACCCCATAACACAACAGCCCATGCTTTCTGCCAATAACCGCCACCAACATCGGACCGAGAAACCCGCCGAGTGAGCCCGCCGCCCGCACCATCGACAAGGCCGTGTTTCTAACGCACGTCGGAAATAACTCCGACATGTAGAACATAAAAACATCGTACTCCATGCACATGCTGAAGAAGTACAATGACTCCATTCCTATTTGAATTCCATTTAACCTAACTACAACACTCACAACGCTACAAATCCCACTAAACATAGACAATCCAACTAACCAACTTTTTCTTCTCAACTTCCCAATCATAAAAAAGATGACCCACGCGGCCAACAATTCAACCGACGCGTTCAACACGACACTCAGATACAGGTTAAACGGCAAGTTGTCGAGGCCCAATGGGCTGCCGTAGTAAGCCATGCCGTTGCCGAAGCCCACCATCATCACCGCTAGTAAACGCTTAAAGGCCCAACTCTTTCCCATTAGGCTCTTAAGCGCGGCGTAAAATTGATTATTTTCCTGTGATGATTTTTCTGCTGTCCACTCCACTTGATCTCCAGAAAAAGTGCTTTTTGTTAAGCTTCTAATGGTTTTCACAAATTCTTGTTTTTTCCCCTTGATAAATAGCCATCTCGGAGATTCATGCGCTGTGACATAGACTAATAAAGAGTAAATAACACATGGGCAACATGTGTAGACGTAAATTAACCTCCAAGAATACCCTTTTAGCAAATAAGCTATAAGTGGGAGAGACAAAAACCCCAAGGTAAAAAATGAAAATCCCAAAGTTCCGATTTTGCCCCTCCATTGCTTCCCAACTAGCTCGGTAGCAAGAACAAAAGCGCATGTTCCGATCGAGGGCCGTCCAAACCCGCTCATAAAACGGAGGCCAGCGTACATCCATATATTACTCGAAATTGCAGTGAGGCCCCCGGATATTGACATAATTAGGCAAGATAAGACGAGCATGTTCTTCCGGCCCATTTTCGAGTCCGCTAGAGTGGCTAGCACGAGCCCACCGACGAGGCAGCCCAGTAAGAAGGACGACGCGGGTAGGCCTCTCACGATGGGGCTTGCGCATTGGAGGGACCACTGGGATACGGTGGACGTGTGTGCAGGCGAGTCCCAAGACCATGAGTTTTTGGGAAGTTGGCATAAGTTGGAGCTGTTTTTGCACGGAAACTGATTATTGTAAGTTGTTGAGTTGTTGCAGCTCCATCTTGGCTCTTTATCTGTAAAAAGAGTGATAAATGTTTGTTGCGCATCAAAAAAGCATGCGAATGACACCATGGCGGATTGGAGAAATTGTTTCCACCCGAATTCACCGATGCATTGTTCGATTGTGTCGTCGAGAGAGCGCGGCTGGTGTTGCGCCACCACCGGCTGTGGCGGCGGTGGATTTGGTTGTGCCATTGATAGTGCTAATTAGGTAATTAGGGAGAGTGTTCGGTTAGTACTTGCAAGTGATTATATTCTCGAATATAAAGATGTTGAGATTTGGAATAATCTAACGACCACTAAACCTAGCTAGTTAACAAAATAAATAGAAAATATTGTCGAGATCTTCCCAGGAACAAACATAGTCCACTATTTTATTTTTGTTCGTCTCACAAATATAGTCCAATTACTATATAACACGTATCATTAATTTTTCATTTCCACACATATCCTTAATTAATATTATTGAAATACTAGTTTTCTATCTCGTAAATTGAAAATTGATGATTATAATGCAAAGTCTTACTATTACAGTAACAAATATACTAATTCCAACACTGATTTTTTTGTGTATTAATTTACATTAATAAAATCAAGAAGGGTATAATTGAAAAACAATAACTAAATTATTGACTTAAACACTACCAGTTCGTGTAAAATCAACCGTAAAACCATCAAATTGAGACGGAGCGAGTATTATAAACAATGACATCATCTATAGGGAATAAATGATATCACATTTTTTATAAATGGGTACGTACGAGGAGTTTAACACTGTTAATAGAGTTACTCTGTTTCTTTGGGAAGACGTGTGAAGACTATCCAACGGTTCAAACACAATATGAAACATAAGGCTGGAATAGAAGGATCCATTTACTTTTCTATAATACTTTTTCATATGTCAAGAAAGATATATTGAAATATGGTTCATGTAATTGATTTGGAATAATATTTGGACTGACTTTTTTTTTTTTGATTTACTGAGATGCTCTCATGATGTCAATATTCTTTTCTTAACCTAAAAAAATATTGTAGATATGGAGAATAAAAAACAAAATTTTCTTTTCCCAGCGGGTCCCTGAGAGGAAGAAATATAAAATAATGTATAAAATCAGACATCCTGAATACTAGGTCCTTATTTGTGTTTTTTTTGTATTATTTCTTTAATTTTCAGATATGTTCTCATATGTTACTGTTTAAATTTTGGGTGTACACAACCATTCTAATTTCCTTCTTCCTTCAAATCTTCTCATATATATAAAATCAAGAAGTTCTTGGTTTACCATAGCATGTCGATCATATCCATAAGATTTTTATTATCACCGCTATAAAAAAAGTGACTTTGTGTAACACCAAAAAAGTGTTATTTAATAGACAAAAAGTGTTACTATTGATAATAGGTAACATTTTAATTGGTGTTACAGTTGCCCGTGCTACCTTAAATTTTAACTAACACTTTTATAATTTTTAATATCACTTTTATCAAGTGTTACATTTAAAATTTCAATTGTAACACTACTAAGTAGCATTTTATAAGTGTTACATATAATTTTTGGATTACACTTTTTATACAAAATGTATCACTTTCTATGTAGTAAGCATTTTATAAGTGTTACATGTAATTTTTTGGGTAACACTTTTTCTACAAAATGTATCACTTTCAATGTGTAAGCATTTTATAAGTGCTACATATAATTTTTGGGTAACACTTTTTCTACAAAATATATCACTTTGTATGTAGTAATTTTCAACTTATGGTAACATTTTATCCATCAATCGTATCACTTTAAATCTATCAACAATGATATGTAATCGTATCACTTTAAATCTATCAACAATGATATGTAATCGTATCACTATCTTTATTAAAGATTATGCAACACTTTTAAATTACACACGTAATTTTTTTTCAATTATCTCCTTTTCTCCATTACGAACTATTTATTTATCAAATAGTAATGTGCATGTGTAAACATCCAATTAATAAAATTAACTCAAAAATAATGAACAAATGAACAAATAGTATAGACATAGAATTCGAAAATTCTCCAGTAGCCATGATGAGGAATAGAAGAAAAGGTAGTGACAAAATCATGTTGTATAACATGATTTGACCAACGAAGGCTATGATGAGGAATAGAAGAAAAGGTAGTGACAAAATCATGTTGTATAACATGATTTGACCAATACAAAGGGAAAGAAAATCTATTCACATCATGCCTCAGATAGATAAATTATTCCTTCCTTCTTAACTTTGAAGTTCTAAAAGCATCTCCAGTGCAATAGTGTTAATTGAAATGACATTGATATTTTATAAAAAAAAGTTCTCTAATACATCAATGTTAATGTTATATATGTGATAATTTATTTTATTTATTTTTAAAAAACATAAAGAGAGATAATAACATGATTAGATGATATCTTTAAAATTAATTGTAGACATTGTTAAATGTCTAGAATTTAATATTGTTCTTGATAATGTCAAACATTTAATGTGCCACATAATTATTTTTATTTCATGTGTCAATTTTTTCACTTTCAACATTATTGCATTGAAAATGCTCTAAATAAGCTAACATATATGGAGCCCCCACTTTCGAAATTTGTGCATGAATGTCAAAATTCTCGATATAATACTTATCAATCGCTTTCTATAGAAATAACAAACAATATCGTTGGCCACACGAGATAGACGAGTATCATAAGAATTGTAATATTGGAATTCTTAAATTAATAATACTTTTTTAATTCAAAATTGCGAAAATAATACACTTTAAAGAATTGCGTTTTTGGGTCGGGACGCCTTTCCCAATGGCGTCCCACCCACATTCTAGACGGTACGTTAAGTAACCGTTCTAGAAAATGCACCCGGGACGCCATTGTCAAAGGCGTCCCGGCCCTAAACTGACGTAAATTAAATTTTGAGGCTGAAATGAAAAAAAAATGTGGGGCTGCCTTTTCAGTGGCGTCCCGGGGGGGATTTTGAAAATAATAAAAAAATTGCGGGGGGGGGGGGGGGGTGTGCCTTTCCAGTGGCGTCCCGGTTAATTTAGCAAAAAAAAAAAAAAAAAAAAAAGGGCATAAAACCCTACCGCGGCCTCTCTCTCCCCCATTTCCCATTTCCAGTTTTTTCCTCCCCCATTTCCAGCAAGCAACATCAACAAGGCACAACAACAAGGAGCAGCAAGAGCAAATAGGAGCAGTTTTCATTTCTCATTTCTCCTCAAAAGGTAAGTTGTAGTTTAAATTCTTTTTTTTTAATTCAGCAACAGCAACCATTTATATTGATAGTTAATTTCTTTTATGAAATTTATATATTTGTGAATTTTTTTTATTCAAATTAAATGTCAATTTATATGTTTTAGAATTCTAGTTGTTAATTGCTTGTGAAATTTAATTTTATTGATTTGTGATGAAATTATTCATTATGTGAATAATTAAATTTGTTAATATGTCAATTTTAGTGTCAATATTTATAGAATATATTCTGATTTTTTTATTCAATATAAATATCAATTTATATGTTTGTGAATTTTAGGTGTTAATTGTTTGTGAAATATAATTTTATTGATTTGTGATGAAATTGTTCAGCATGTGAATAATTTAAATTGTTATTGTCTGATTTTTTCTTAGAATTTTTGAAATTATATTGATTTTTCAAAAATTATTAATTGTGTGAAACTTGGAATTTATTTGGGTTTTTTAGTTGTTAATTATTTAATAAAATGTATTTGGGTTTAGAAGTAAGTGCACATATGGCGAATGCGTCCAGTGGCAACGAGTATGACATGCATGCATCTATTCTACGAGACGATGATGGATTTGCAAATGTTAATCCCACCGAGCATCATGCCCCTCCCCCACCGGTGATCCCAGACTACCCCACCGATTGCTTCGAACCAGATGAAGGAAGCGATTCTGAACAGAATCTAGATGAACTAGATGATGATGGTCATGATACTGACGAGAAATTCTTTCAGTTGGGGGGTAGTAAACCAAATGAAAATCCTTTTGAACCCACCGTGGATGAGCTTGCCCCTAGAACCCATAAACGAGCAGAAAGAGGATCGGCACTGTACCAGAACAGACCATTTTTGATCACGTATATGAAGACGTTCCAATTGATTCTATTGGTGTCCCTCAACCGGACTACTACTACGATAAAGACGAAGGAGTGTTGAGAACAGGCATGATATTCAGAGATAAAAAAATATTTGATGTGGGCTGTCAAGGATTACTCAGTGCGTGTCGCCAAGTGCGCGTACAGAGTGGTACTGAGCAATCCAACGGTTTGGAAAGTTGTTTGCTTGTCGAGTTCACTTGGTGAGAATGACGTGGATGTTCCGACTCCAGTAATCGACGAGTCACCTGAATGCGGATGGTGTCTGCGCGCTAGTTTTCGTAAACGGAAGGGCGGGTGGGTAATCACAAGATTGGGTTCTACGCACAGATATCTTGCATCCTTTACACGTAAAGATTACCCCAATTTGTGTAAAAACATGATTGCTATGCTCATTACCACCCACATCGAGAAAGATCCGTTATATGGTGCTTTGCATGTCCAGAGTGCAGTCGAACAAGAATATGGTTATAACKTGMCATATCACAAGGCATGGCAAGGTTTGCGACGGGCTCGTGAAAATATGTACGGGACGTGGGAGGAGTCGGTCCAGCATTTTTTGAAATACATGGAGGCCTTGCAGTCGTACAATCCGGGGACAGTGGTCGAGTGGCTACATAAATATTCTGGAATTGCCGATGTGCATATGTTAAGATTTGTATTTTGGGCATTTCGACCATGTATCGAGGCTTTCAGACATTGCCACAGGGTGATCAGTGTTGATGGAACCATTTTGGTTGGAAAGTACAAGCACACATTGCTGATGGCAGTTACAGTTGACGCCAACCAACAAGTCGTGCCACTAGCTTACGCAGTTGTTGATTCAGAGAGTTACAGCTCCTGGCATTGGTTCCTTCACATGGTTGCAAAACATATTATTCGCGAGGACATATGAGGATGCTCCAGATGAGCGCACGACATATGCATCCGGCAGCGGAAGACGAAGCATATCGGGGCCGTCCAGGAGAAATGTACCTCGTGATGCTCCAGATAAACGCAGGGCATCCGTTTTGAGTAGTGAAAGACGGAGCATATCTGGCCCTTCCACATCCTCTCGTCGTAGGGCACCCGCTGTCCCACCCGGGCCACCGCCAGTCATCCATCATGGTAAACTTGTGGTCCTTTAATAAATATTTTACATGTATTTATCTTTTGAATAATATTGAAATAATAAGTTATTGCCCAACTTGAATGTAGATCTTGTTGGTCCGTCATTGTATAATGAGGGGGGGTGATTACATTCCTACATTTGGATCATCTGAGTTTTGTACTCCTACATGTGTTGGGCAGTCATTTATCGATCTTCTTAATACTGATTATCCGCAGTATGACCCCCACTCCGCACCTGATATGGGATTTTCGCGCCCACACTTCCATACGACACCAATTCCGATGCCATTTCCTACTGGAACTGCGGATCGTACACATCAAATTTGGGGTCATCTGGCACATGAGGACGAAGATGACGAGCAAGTGCCGGAACCACCAGCCCCCAAACGACCACATGATCATGACCTACGTAGTGATAAGGAAAAGAAGAAGGCGTTGTGTGGCACGGGATCACATTATGTCTAGTACTATTTGCATATTATGTAATTAAATTTAATTGTGTGGAAGTTTTCTATTGCGTGGTTCACTTTGTATTTTCATTAAATAAAAACATTAACGGAAACACCACGAAATATTACACCACGAAACATTCGGTAGAAATATTACATAACGGAAATACAAACACAAACCACAACATAGCGCAGTCTCGATACTACAACAATGTAAAAACATCACACAATGCAAACACAAACGCAAACCATAACAGTAGAGCAGTGTCGATATAACAAGATGAAAGCATTACACAATAAAAACACAAATGCAATCCACACAGGTAGAGTAGTGTCGGAAAAACAACTAGCAATGGTCTACCCTATTTCCACTCGTAGAGCTTCCACCGTAGTTAGTGAGGTACACATCTCCAAATAGTAGTTGCATTTTTGTGAGGAGGGGTTCCTCATCAAAAGCGTTGCAATAGCTTTCAATTGGGCAATCCAACATTTATCACAACAAGTTATAATAGTGATTGAAGGATTAAAATTACTTGTAATAATTTAAAAGGTAGTGTACAACTTACAGGCATAAACTTCTTTCGTACGTTGTGATCACCAAACACCATTTTCACATTCCCGTTCCAAACAGTGCCAGGGGTCCGTATGAGTTCACTGAAGAACCTGAATCGGTTCCGAAGCTGGAGAATCTTGGCTATGACATCATCTTCGGAAACAGCATGTTCATTTTTGAAGAAGCAGTTAAGTAAATGATTCAAGCTTTTGTGTTGCCTACTTATGAAAATTTGTCAAAAGATCAATAACTTGCCCGCAAGAGAACGGGGTCGCGCGTAGTTTGGCAACTTGACTCGAGTCGTCTCTCGAGGAATATATAATCGGAAATCTTAAAACGGTTTGTTCAATTTCAATATCACATACATTGGGGGGGGGGGGGGGGGTTGATGATATTTATTAACTACGAACTTAAATAGAAAATACTTTATTTAAAAAGCTAAATTAACTAAACTAAGATTAATTAACTAATTAATAAATTAACTAAGCAATCAGACACTAATTCAATTAACTAAGAAGGAATTCAGATTAAGCAATTTAAACTAAACATTCAAGCGATAAACTGCTAACTGTTGCAACCCTTAGCGGTAACTGTTACTGCATGCAACCCTTAGCACTAACGGTTACTGCTAACTGTTGAACCAACCTTTAGCAGTAACGGTTAACAGCAACGGTTAACACTAACTGTTGGCAAGAACTTAACGTAAACTGCATGCATAACTAATCTCCAACCAACGAAATATTAAACTACTAACAATAAGCATGTAAGACTGAAAATAAACTAAGATCGATTAACTAAATACGTTCAGCAAATCCAAACGAAGCGACAATACGAACATAAACGAACCAATATTCTAAACGTTAAAGACTAATGATTTAAAACTAAGAAAATTAAATAAACGTTCAAAGTACTCRTTTAAGCTACTGGAAATCGAAAGATCTTCGGCTATTCCGAAGAGTGAACGCAGCAAACGGGACTCCAATCGATGAATCGGCGTCGAACGGCTTGAGAACTTGAAGTCGTCGATTCTTCATCACCCCTTGATCGTCGCGTCTTATTGTTGTTGTCCGTCTTGAAACCCTCGGATTATGCTCTGAATTCTAGGGTTGGGAGGCGTACACACAGACCTAGATTGTCGAAATTCGGATTAAGAGAGGTATTTATAGGGTTTTCTGTGATCTGGGCCGAAAAACCTATCTGCTGCATTCTGGGCCCCGCTAACGGTTGGTTCAACCGTTAGTAGCAACCGTTAGCCTCTTTTCTGTCTTTCGGGCCTGTTACTAATGGTTAAGGCTAATGGTTGGTACTAACGATTGATATAACCGTTAGTGCTAAGGGTTGGCTCACCCGTTAGTAACCATTAACTCCACGAACTTGCTACTTTTCGCCGGAAAGTTCGATCTTCACCTCTCGATCATTGTGCTCTATCTCTAACGCGCTGAACACTCCCGAGTACTTAGCTGTAAAGTGAAAAACATCCAATAATCACTTATTTTGCATCAATTAGATTAAAACACAGTAAAATAAGTCGGAAATCTAAATATACGGAATTAAACTCAATCTATCCAACTTATACCAAAAATAATAAGAAAAAGTAATTAAAATACAAACTAAAATCAAGACAATTACGTGCTAATCAACTACCCCACGCTTTATTTGTTTGTTCGTCCTCGAACAGACGTTAGATTCAAAGTGTAACGTAGAAAGAAAATAAGTTCGAGTAATGAGTCGTGCGTTGCTACATAGATAATTTTGAAAATATATGCACTAATCACGCAACGTCAAACACTCCACCCTTATTACATTGTCACTCCAAAATCAAATTCATGCGTCCTCACAAAAGGGTAATATAAGGTGTACGCTCAAAGCACTCAAGTATTTTCTCTGCATGGGACGTGTATACGCTCAAATCATACAAATGCAAGTACAATAAACAAGAACCAAAAATCAATCTCTTTTCAATCGCAAATTAAGTGTGCTATCAAAACTAAGAATCGGAAAAGGTCTTTTCGGGTTGTAATGTAAGGCTCTTTGGACGGGTATGGAATATAAGT
>BMAC01000342.1:755077-765788 GCA_014905375.1 Phtheirospermum japonicum
TGGGTACTCGATGATGAATATATATGTAGTTTGTGATGAGATGTGCATGTTATGTGTGATGATTATGTGCATATTTGTGGATGATATGTGGAATGATCTGTGTGATGATATGTGAATAATATTATTCGTTTTCCCTGGGGACTGAGATGAATATATATGTAGTTTGTGATGATATGTGCATTTTCTGTGTGATGATATGTGCTGTTCTATGTGATGATATGTGCATGATTTGTGTGGATGGTATATGATATCTTATTCTTTTTTTCCATAGGACCGACGTATTTTCATGTTATGTGTGATGATATATTCATGATTTGTGTGATACTATATGGATATCTTTTTTTTGGTGGTGGTGGGGGGAAGATTACAGATGAATATATATGTGTGCATCATATTATCTCAGGACTTAATTACCCTTAATCTAAATTGTTTATTATTCGTGTTATTTGTATTTGACTCCAGATTGTTTAATTCCTATGGGTATTTATTTCATGGTAGAGGTGGCAAAGAATATTTTGTTGTTGTTGAAGTTTAGTTTGAATATAATTTATTGTGTTTTCCACTAATATGTTTGAGTTAATGAACAAATATGATAAAGGGAAGGGGAAAGAAATCACATCAAATAAACAAAGTGACAAAACCACATCTTCTATCAACTTCTTAAATATCCTTAAGGACAAAAAAAAAATATGTCATAATATATAGAGACATCTGAATAACAATGTGAGCAAAGATCGAGCTTCTTTCTTCAAGAAAGTCGAATATGCGAAATATCATTCATTCTCTAAATATTATGAATAATATTATTATTACTACTGGTCCTGATATTCACGTCTCCAAACAAGGATTGACCCATCATCATGGGCACCCAAGGGGACATCTCGTTTATCAGCTTCGTTATCCTCGGTTGTGTGCATAATCTGAAGTCTGCTCTTTCTTTAAGGGCGTCGTTAAAGAATTCTCCAACACATCAAGATTAGATTCAAACCTGTCAAAGCAAAAAATATGAACAAAATTCAGTTATCTTTTGAAAAAAAAAAGAATTAAAAAAGTGAACTTTGTCGTATTTCTATATATTTTATATACCCTAAACCCATAATATATGTCAAATATCATCACATATTAGATCAACATATCATCTAATATACTGGGCATATATCATCAGCAAAAACAAAATTATGGATTTCTGTCAAATATTATCATATTTAAAAACCACATAGTATTGCCACATATCATCATATATTATTTTCACATATCATCACATATTGCCCGTATATCATCACATACATATTTCATATATCATCACACCTAACTACACATATCATTACATTCTGGTTTCACATATCCTCATATATTATTTTGACATATCATCACATGTTTTTTGCCTGAATTTCTCTTTAGAAGGCAATTTTAAAAAAACGCAAACATTAAGAGGTAATTTAAAAAAAAAATAGATCAGGAGGTAAAGTCCAGATTTCAAGATACTTTAGGAGGCAAAAAAAAAAAATATCCCTATTTTTCATGATTTGTCCGTCTAACGATTCAACAATTATGAGGCTGTCGCCAGTTTTCACACCAACGTATGAGAAATTCTCTGGAAAATAGAGTAATTTCGCGCCAGCGGTTGCCGCTTCCTTGACGAGGCGAGAGCAGGTGGCGAAATTAGCAAACAGATCGTTGGGGATTCGTCGGTGATGGAGTTTTTGGGTGACTTTTGGGCGATAGATTTCTTTGTGAAGCAGCAAAAGTAGGGTTTCATCAACAGAGAGGCGCGTGGAGAATTGTGAAGTTGTATTTTATATGGGGGACCGAGTGCACCTTGCAATGTGCACCTGAGTCCATCTAATAATTTGCCATTTTTCCCCTCTCTCTCCATTAAATAGAAACTGTGATTATTTTTGTTAACTAGAGAATGTCAACAGTCATAAACGCCCATTAAATAGAAATTGTGATTATTAGTAGGGATAATTCCCTTATGATACACTAAGATAAATATTAATTCCCAATTATTCATTTAACTTTTTATTTTTCCCATTTAAGTAAAAGACATTCCATTTAATCAAAAATCACATATACATTATCAAAAATACCCCTTAAGCCTAAGAAAACCTAATTTATATATGTATATATACGGGGAAATCGATCTTGTTTCATCATTCTCATCTCTCTCGTCTGCACCTCTCAATGTTGCACAAACCACACCCGYGCATAAACCGGCAACCTACAAGATAAACAACGAGCGAAAGAGGCGCGATTGATTCGGGGATGAGATTTTCTRGGTAAATCGGGACGGACAGATTCTCGATAGTTAGGATAATAGGTTGGTGATAGGGCGATGTAGGATTCATGTCTGATTTTGGTAAGGATGTTGATTTCCCTTTTGTTTTTGATTTTGTGGGTTTATTATTATTATTATTATTGGATCAAATAGATATGTGTTAAGAAAATTCTTGACCTGCTGTTGGTTTTGTATTTTGCTGGTTGGAGCTGGCGTATATGGTAATAAAGGACGCCAATGGTGGTGGTCTTATGGATTTATTTTAAGGTTTTCAAAAGTTGTTGGCTGGTTTGTGGTATAAATTGTTGTTTATCTTATTGATACATGTATTTTGAAAATGTTATTTGATAGTTCTAATCTTGTCGAGAGAAGGGGTCTAAACCTTTAGTTTTTATGTTTTTAAAAAAGGGAGTACAAGCATTTTTCTGTGGGCAACTTTTGTCCATTGACTTTTTGCCACGTTTTTGAACCCTTTAACTCGAGATTTTGGTCGTACGTAAGATACAATGAAGAAGCGTACATAGTTAAGTTAGGTTTGAGTGAGTTTTTGAATCATGATTGATTTGATTTGGTCAAGATATGTTTGATTTATTGATATGTTTGATTTATTGAACATTGCTAGGAAATCGTAACTATGTAACCCAACTATTTGTATTTGGTGTTTTTACTCTTTTTAACGACTCAATTTACTTGTGGATTGTGGAGACACAATATGATTATCAAAGGAAAAAAGATCCTTAATTGATTTGATTTTCATAATAAGACAAATAATTTTCATAAGTGTGAAGCGGACTTGAGTCTTATGGTTGGTTTGGCCCTATTAATAATCTATTTTGTTTGGGTCATTCACTACAATGGATTTGGATGTTAATTCAAATTGTTGTTTTTTCATAGGAATTGAATGAACATGAGGGAAAGGAGAAATTTTTTACCATGAAATATCATAATGAAATGCAACAAGATCAGTATGAAATAAAACGGGGTCGTGAATTTAAATATTATTAGTATGAAGTTTAATAGTGTTAGTATTATATTTGATAAAGTTAGTATGAAATTATACGAAACAATGTGAAATTATGCTTGTAAATGAAGAGTATGTAATTCTGCTTCTAAATAAATACTAGTATGGAATTTTGTCTATGAGTATTAGTATGAGATTGTACAACGTAGTATGAAATTTCACGATTTATTATGAAATTCGACCTGAGGCATAGTATGAAACTCCCCGAATTAGTATGAAATTTGATAAAATAGTATAAAATACTAGGACATAGTATTAAAATTGACCCGAGTTCAACGACAAAAATAGTATGGAATTCTGTAATATAGTATGGAATTTGACCGGAGTCCTACGTAGTATAGAATTCTATAATAGTATGAATTTGACCGGAGTCCTACGTAGTATGGAATTCTGTAATATAGTATGGAATTTGACCGGAGTCCGACGGCCGCTGGTGGCAATGACGGCGGTTAATATGAATTTTATTTGAATTAAGTTTGGATGAAAAAAAAACTAAAAGAAGAAATAAATTTTTAGTATGAAATTTAACGATGTAGTATGAAAATTAATTGGTGACTGGTAGTATAAATTGTACATATAGTAACATAGACTTTTTTGTATTAAATAGGAGGAGAAAATATAAAATAAAATAAAATTGGTAATAAGGGTAATTTAGTATTCTCATATGATATTTTGGATTAAGTGGGAATGTAAGATTTTAATGAACTATTTGGGAAGAAGTATTTTTCTAATGGTTTATATGGGAATTGCCCCTTATTAGTATATGTTGATTTAGTGTTCATTTTTACATATGATTGTCATATTGCGGTGGATTACTTTCCGAGAAGTTGATTTTTGTTTTAATATTCTTAGTTTATTTTTTAAAGTTTCTAAGTTGTGCATGTTTTATATATTTATATTTGAATGATTTTGTTTATCTCAACAAGTTTATTTTCGGAAATGACTACGGTGCCGTGAAGGCACCATACCTCCCACCCCCCTGCATTTACATCCATTGATCTTACCATTATCCATGACCAACTTTTAATCTAATGGTTTTGATTAAATGGGAAATGATACATTCACGACATCGTAGAAGTCCCCTTTATTTTCGCCTATTATTGTTTATAGTAGAGCTCAATTTGTTACATGTTGATTTGTGATTTATTTTGATCGATTTACAATTGGAAATCAAATAATTTGAATATAATATTTTTTGAATTGTAATTCTCATAAATTATATTTACATTTATTGTTCGATAATTTTTATATGAGATATTGGTGTTAAACTAATTTATTTTCTAAAACAAATGGAGCGAAAATTGCTTGCTAGTATCACTCCATGTCTTATCGCGTTTGAAATGGCTATGAAAAACGGTATTTATACCAAAAAATACATACAGATAAGCCTGCAAGTTTGGCCTATCGGGCTATGCCCTATGTGAGCCAACAATTTTTATTAAATTATAAATTCATACAGTTTAACATATGTAAAATCTCTGCGCGGTGCCAATCAAACCACCAATAATTTAGATTGGATAGTTTCGATTTGTCTTTTCAAATTGGATTTGACTTTTGGGCGCGGATATACACACCCCAAAATATTTTAGACAAAAATAGTTATAAATAAAAAGATTAAAATAACCTTACCAAAATATATAATTAAAATTAAAAAAAATAATAAATTATAAATAAAAAGAGAAATATCGATGATAATATTAATTAGATATTTTCTGGCCGAGACCATCACTAATTAATTCTCGATACATCCAATAATCCATGGAAACAGAAGCTGGCAACGCACCCTCCCAGATCAAGTCGAGGCTGGGCGATGGCAGCAGCTCTTTCAGGCTGCGCAGCCCCAACCTAAACTCTATCCGCCTCCGCCGCATCTTCGACATCTTCTACAAGAACCACGACAGCATCATCATCGTCGATGAGCTCGGCCAGGCCCTCGCCCTCTTTCTGCCACCATTGTAACTGCTCGGGAAAGCCGCTGCTACGGATGCCGCCGAAGCCGATTACCTCTTGAAAGAAAGTGTTCCCTGCTAGTTGTCGACGAACATCCGGTACGGCGTGTCGAGGGCCACGTCTACATGGTCGTGGTCTTCCAGGAGGAGCGGGAGATAGTAAGACTGGCCGGCGGAGAGTTGCTCGTGGTGGTGGAGAGTTGGCGGTGGTGGGGCTGAAGAAGATGTCGTGGCCAAATAACTAGTTGGTGAGCAGATGCATTGCAGAGCCATAATGAGAGTGGTTTCAATTTGGGGAAGACGAGTTGTTATATTTTTTTTTTTACTTTTATTTTATTATTATTCTTTTTATTTTTATATTATTTATTATATTATATGGGGTAAAATTGGGTATTTGTGTGGTTGATTTAGTAAAAATAAATATATTTTAAAATTTTTGGGGGTGTTCTTATCAATTGGGGTCAACTAATAATATTTTGGGGTGCGTATATCCACGCCCTTGACTTTTAGCAAAGCTCAAGTTAAATAGTTCGGCATAAGTTTTACGAAAATTAAGCCAGCGTATAAATTAAATAAAAATGATAGTGAAAAAAATAGTAGGAATTATCAATTTAGGAGAAAAAGAAATAAATTTGTTAATCTTAAAGTCATAGTAAAAATAGGGTATGAATCCTCGATTCATAAGATTGTTTAGAATTGTCAATTAAGGAATTGAACTCCAATTAAATCTACTAAAATAGAAAATAAATCGAATATGTGTCTTTGACTTAATTATGAGAACTATTCATTTAGGGATATTTTAGAATCTTGCAACCTTACGCATGATCCATTAAAACGACCCCAACCTAATAAACCTATTAAGGAGATTTACGAGCTGAAAACGTATCGTCAAAACTTTTGATTGAATTGGACGAGCCAAATTTGAATGACATATCACGCGACACATCGGTCCTATTATCAAAGGGATATCATCCCTGATTAAGGTCCTTATGGGTAATAAAGAGTCTCATAAATTAAATGAAATCAAGTTTCTCCAATGTTGGGCACCACTTGGCTTAGCAATAATAATAGGGTTTGGATCCGACGCTGACACCGCGCTGTGCACCCCCAAGGTGCCATTTATGGCCTATTCCAAATTTATTTCCAAGTACTTGTTTCTTTTCTATCCGTGTTTTGAATTAATCTTTAATTCATTTTCTTTTCTCCAAGTTAAATTGATAAAATTAAATAATAATAATAACATTAACATCTCCCATATATAATTTTAATTTTGTAATTTTAAATATTGTATATAGGTAAATTAAGATTTATTTGAAATAATCTAAGTATGTAAATAAATATTGGTAATGAATTCAATCAAACATAAAAACACAAAATTATATTATATTATAATAATAATAATAATCATTATTATTGTTATTAAATATTCATTAGACATCGGTACAATGTGACACGAGTTGAGAGTACATCCGTTTAGGTTTTCAAAGTATGTAATTAATATTATAAACAAATTTAATCTAAACATTAAAATACAAAATAATATAATAATAATTAATAAGTAGAGATTAGGCACGTGTTTAGAATGAGACTTCTTTTGAATTTTTATAAGTATGTAAATAAAATTATTAACGAATTGAATCTAAGCATGAAAATAAAAATTTAGTAATTATAATAATTAATAGATAAATTAGACATGTACAAGGCAAGGGTTGAGAATACATCATTTGAATTTCTCATTTTACATAAAAATTCGTAATTATCACAAATATTTTTTATATTTGTCTTTTGATAAATCCCGTGTAATACACGAGTATTAAACTAGTATATATTAATGCAAAATTCTTATATCTTATGTGTCTCTTTCTCACGCTTCGTTAGCTTTGGAAAAAAATTTGGTCCTTCGCTATCATCCGAACCTAATATTTACCCAATTTAATATTTTTCTTTTATTAAATTTTACTTAACTTAATATTTTTTTAATATTATATTTTGCCCAATTTAATATTTTCCTTTATTACATGTTACCTAATTTAATATTTTCTTTAATATATTTTGCCTTAACTGAATGTCTTTCTTTTATTCTACTAATATAAAATATATATATAAGTTATAGAAATTAGAAAAATCTATATAAGTTGAATTAAATTTTATTTATAATAAAAATTGAAATAATGTTATTTGAATTTTAAATATTTATTTAGAAAAATACGAATTATATAAAATTATTACAAAAGAAGAATAAATATAAGAAAAATGAATTAATTTTTTTTATCTAATCTTAATATAATTAACTGAAAAATAACATTAAAAATATATGTGATAAACTATTTTTACGCCAAAAAAATAAATAAAGGGAAACATAAAGATAAAATAAATAATAATAAATTATTGCGCATAGGAAATTAAATTTTAAGTATATTATAAATTTTTTTATCTAATCTCAATATAATATATTGATACACGTATCATATATCTATACGAACAAATTAGTGTTTAACACAGATAAAAAATAAGCTAAAAATAATAATAAAATAATATTACATATACTACAAGGTAGATGCACAACGTTTTTTCAATAGAATTATCAGTGTTTTATACATTTTTAATTTTTTATATCACATATTCACATGTGACACGCGAGTTTTGTATGATTTACATTTTTCAAACTAGATCTCTTAATGGTTTTCCCGTCAAGTTTAGGGTATTTTGATATATTTTACAACTAATTTCGTGACTCACTGTAAAAAAACTTGAAAATTCTTTATTGTGCAATCAGCCTTACTGTAATTAGAACAAATAATGTTCTAATTTGTGTATAAAAATATTTATTGTTAAAAATAATCTTCCCGTAAATAGAAAAATACAGTTATGATTTGTATTTACCATTTTCAATATTATTATTTTAATATTTTTTTTAATAAATATTTCTCCTTTTTAAATCACGCATAATATGCGGGTTATATTTTCCTTATT
The DNA here is from genome assembly GCA_014905375.1 of Phtheirospermum japonicum. Taxonomy (NCBI): domain Eukaryota; kingdom Viridiplantae; phylum Streptophyta; class Magnoliopsida; order Lamiales; family Orobanchaceae; genus Phtheirospermum; species Phtheirospermum japonicum. The sequence continues at coordinate 763,299 of BMAC01000342.1, forward strand.
CAATACTTTCCTTTAATTCTGTTAATATACAAATATAAATAAGTCATATATAATTAGTAGATAAGGTATGAATTAGTTATTTTAATTAAAAAATAAATTATATATTTTTAAAAAAATTACTTAAGAGTTGTATGCAGGCACAAGAGTTATTGCTAACTTAACCTCTTCTACCAAAATAATTAAATAAGTTTAAAATAAATTTATTTTTGGAGTTTCAAATATTCTATATAGGTAAAATATGAGTTATTTACAATAATCTAAGTATGTAACTAAATATTAGTAATATATTCGATCTAAACATAATAATTTAATATAATATACTAATAATTAATAAATATACTAATAATTAATAAATATTGATTAGACACGTCTATGCGACACGGGTTGAGAGTATGGCATATCTGAATATTTCAGAGTATGTAACTAATAATTATTAACGAATTTATTCTAAACATTAATATATAAAATGACTTAATCATAATAATTAATAAAATAGATATTAGACACGGGTTTAGAATGTGATGCCTTTTGAATTTTTTAAGTATGTAATTAAAATTATTAATGAATTAAATTTAAATATCAAATACAAAAATATTTAATATTTATAATAATTAATAAATAGATTATACATGTACAATGCACGGGTTGAGAATACATTATTTTAAATTTTTATTTTAGATTAAAAATTCAGTAATTATCACAAATATTTTTTAAACTTATCTTTTGATAAGCCCCGTGTAATACACGTATGTTAAATTAATATATATATATATATATATATATATATAAATACAAAATTCTCTTAATATATGAGTCTGTTTCGTATGCTTCGCTTGGATGATAAAAAAAGGAATAATTTTTTTTTGCCCTCCAAAGTATGCAGTTTTTTTCACTTTGCCCCCCGAAGTATTTTTTGTTCCACTTTGCCCCCTGATGTACAATAATTTTCGACGTTGCCCTTCAAACTTTATTTCCGVYGGAATATTCCTTTTAGATTCCATCGGCGGGCAGTTGGGGGGCAAAGTGAAAGAATCTTATAGTTTGGGGGGTAAACTAAAATAATAAATATTAAATTTTTGTTTTAAAATTTTATATTTGGAAAAGATATATAATTTTTATCTTATACTCACACACACACAAAGTTGTCAATACAATTCCAATTTTTAAAAAAGAAAAAAATCATAAATTTTCAATTAATATTTATCAGTGTTCTAAAAATCGTTAGGCGGCTGCTAGGCGTTAGGCCAACGCCTAGCGCCTAGGACGCCTAGGCGGGGTCTAGGCGGGGCCTAGAATTTGATAATAAATACCCTAATTTACAAATCTACATCCAATCATTTAATAGTTCAACATACTACCTGCTACAAAATAAAGTTTATGACAATTCAAAACTAAAAGTAATAATCACAAGTTACAATTAACAAGTTTAAAGCTATTATTCGATTCAAAGTTCAAAACAACATAGATCCATAAGTTCATTAGTTAAATAAAAATACCATAACATATATTATGAAATCAAAATAATCAAAAAATAGGCTCAAAAGTGAAGTCGTTTCAGGACATACATTTTTAAAAAAAAAAAAACTAGTCTGGCACCTAGGCGCCGACTTGGGCGCCGAGGGCGCCTAAGCGGCGCCTGGGGCGCCAGACGATTTATTTGGCCGACTTTTAAAAATCGTAGGCGGATTGGTGGCGCCTAGCACCTATGCGGGCGCCTAGGCCGATTTTTAGAACAGAGATATTTATAATTTTCGAAATATAAATATTATCAATACATCTTTAATATTATTAATTATTAAACAAATGACTAAGTATTATGTAAATTATTATAATACAAAAAATAAAATTATCATTCAATATTTTTATCTGTATAAAAAAGTGTGATTAAATAATATATTAATCGTGAGTACATTAATTATTATATAAAATTATAATTATCGAATGATTAATATAATTAAAATCTTATATCAAGATTTTAATTATATTATTCATTCGGTAATTATAATCTTATATAATAATGTACTCTTGATTAATATAGTATTTAATCACACTTTTTATACAAATAATAATATCGAATGATAATTTTATTTTTCGTATCATAATATTATAATGCATATACAAAATAAACATTTATTTTATTTTGTTCAATCATAATACATAATAATATATTATTATATTACTTAGTCTAATAATTTACATAATACTTAGTCATGCATTTCATATTTAATAATATAAAAGATGTATTGACAATATTTATATTTAGAAAATTATAAATATTAATTAAAAATTTATGGGTTTTTTTTTTAAAAAAAAATTGGAATTGTATTGACAACTTTGTGTGTGTGTGAGTATAAGATAAAAATTATATATGTTTTTCAAATATAAAATTTTAAAACAAAATTTTAATATTTCAATTATTTTAATTTACCCCCCAAACTAAAAGATTTTTTGCACTTTACCTCCCAAATTATAAGATTCTTTCACTTTGCC
>BMAC01000343.1:0-14495 GCA_014905375.1 Phtheirospermum japonicum
GCAGGACGGCTGCCTGTCTTCGCTTATTTATTTCCTTGCCCAAACGGACTCGGAATGTCACCAAACTTGGTGGAGAGTTGCCTCATGTACTTAGGAACGTGCCTTAGAAACAGTTTGGCAATCCCACTTCGTTAAGGTTCTCTGCTCGTAGGCCAACAACGCTTTCGAGACGGGCCGGCACTCCCGGCCGCCCGTCGCCCAACCATCCTATGGGCGTGCGGCACCACTCACCGCACTCCCCCTCCTTGCGTCACGGTCGCCTTATCACTCGTAATCCCGGATTCGGGAGGCGCACCATGACATTCTCCCCCACTCGATCCGTTGACTTCCTCGTCAATGCACACACGAAGAACTGAGTGTGCGGTGCAATTTCATCTCTTCCCTCACAGCACTGGCCGAGTCTTCCGTTCCTTCAAGCCTTCAAGGGTGCCTCATGCACAAATTCTACCATTTCGCCCACATGTGCCTTCGCACAACGCAAATTTTCCAATAAAAGCGCCACCAGCACCCCTCAAGGAAGCCTACACGGCTGCTCTTCTCATGCGAACGACTGGACGACATCTTCTTTGTACAGCCTAGCGACGCATTTTCTCCTTCTTCCGAAAAGTGCCCGACGGCACAACTCCAAAGAAGCCTGCACGGCTGCCCACATGATCACTTCTTCTCGACCCTCATGGCCACTGACATTTCCATTAATAGAAGTATTTCTATAACATTGACTGTTGTGCAGAATTCACCATTTTTGAAATTGTATCCTGTGCTTTTCCATTGGGTATACTGCAATGAAAATGGTGTGTAACCACATGTATAAATATCGAAAACATAATCTTGTGGTTATGTTGGAAAAAAATATTTGTAATAAATAATATATATATATAATTTTTTTTTTTGAGCAGAGCAGTGGTGGAAAAAAATTAGGTTAGTTATAGAAACATGCAAAAACCTATTAAAACTTTCAATACACTCGTTAGTGCCTGCGAAATAAGTGAAACAGGCATAATAAAAAAATTATCATACGGTTCTGTAAAAAAATCATCATATATTCTTGATTGAAAATCATTCGGTGCTTTTAGGGCTTTGTCGTATATATTGGTGCTTTAAAAATAATCAAATGGTGCTTTATATAGAATATTGCATGATATGTTTGAGCTTTCAAAAAAACCATGAAAAACCTGGTCGTGCTATAGACCAGTTAGTGCTTGGTTTGAAAATCTCAGGTGCTGTTTGTGATTATTGTACGATGCTTTCAAACATCTTCAGAAACGACGGGAAATATTAATTTATGCAAGCATCAACTGGTTTTCCTTTTTTAAAAAGAAGACATCAAATGAGGTCAGAAGTACAATAAACATCAACTGAAAATCTGGTCGTGATACACAGGTTTTCCTTTTTGTTTTTCTTTTTTTTTTCTTCGTTCATCCATGGAGTAAGCCGTCCATGGTAACCCTAGGTGCTTTTTTTTTTTCCCCACTGTGCCAGTTTTGCCGTCGCTGTTCACAGATATGGTGTAAAAAGAAAGAGAAAAAAAAAACGAATACTGTAGGTAGATGGACACAAACCTGATGATTCCATGTTCAGAGTTACGACGTCAAAGGGTTGAGAAGGATGAACCGATGGTTATGGTGATTCAGCGTTTCTTGTCAGCGTGGGAAATGGATACTTCCTTATCGTATTAAATAAAATATACGTTATTATGGAACGTATTAATTGACCAGATTTTAAAAATACGAAATTAACCCTAGATGCTTGAATTAGAGTCAAATATTTTTTTATATTTTAACCATTGATTCTATTTAATCTACGGCCTGTATTGGTCCCTAAGTTCGCATATATTGACGTGATTCTCATTTGAACCTAATCCTAAATATATATATATATATATATATATATACTAGTTTTACACCCGTGCGATGCACGGGGGAGTAATTTTAAGGTTTAGTTTATTAAATATTTAATATTATTTTTAAGTAAATAGTATTAATAAATAAGTGGTTATACAAATTTAAACAAAAGCATCATAAGATAAAGAGTAAATAATAAATATAAGAAATTGAAAAATTAAACATTATACACAACATGCTTCGCAAAAACATTATTAATCAAAATCTTAAAATTTACAAATTATGAAATACTTCCTTGTACACAACATTCGTAGTTTTTTTCTTACGTTTATTTTCATCATCACAAATCAAGATTTTTAAACCTTTTCGGTTCGTAACCCTTGATATCGCAACATACAGTTGACCATGACTGAAAAGAGGCTTTTCAAGAAAAGTCCAATGTGGGATAGGGATTCGCCTTGACTTTTATTAATTGTCATTGTATACGACAGAATAATCGGAAATTGCCTTCTTTGAAACTTAAACGACAACCTGGGATCCGATGGTGTTACGGTCATTCGCGGGATGAGTACTAATTCACCCGTGTTACTTCCTTGGAGAATCGTTGCCTCCAGAACATGATCACCCAATTTCGTAACTACCAATCTAATTCCATTGCACAAACCAAGTGAATGATCAATATTTCTAAACAACATGATTGGAGTACCGACCTTCAATCGTAGCTCATGATTTGGCAACCCAGAACACTTGATCGTGTTCAAAAACTCAGTTGAATGGACGTCTTGCAAAATGTCAACATTTGCATCGGAATTGCACGCACTATCTGAGCTCAAATATACCTTACACTCCCCTTCATTCAATGAAGTCATATACTCATTGATTAAATTAACCACATCAAGTGTTGGTGCAAGAATAGCTCGGCCCTCCAAATAAACAGAACATTCAGCATTCGTTCCAAATTACGGATAAGTGCTGACCACAATTGATGCAATAGGGTCACCATCATCTAACAACAGTAAATCCTCTGGGATGTCGATTTCAACGATGTCATCATTTGATCCTCCAACCGTCCCATCTCCAATTCTATTTATCCATTGAGAAAACTCTTTCAATTCATTCGAATCAGGGTCTGAGCTGAGATTTTGAARCCTCATATTCTTTGTCAATCTCAAAACCTTACAGTGTCTCCATAAGTGGGAAGAATTTATGGTTGCATGTACTATATCTRGCCTAGTACCTTTAGGAATCACCGGAAGAATTTGACGAAAATCTCCACCAAGTACAACAGTTTTACCTCCAAAGGGAATATCTTTAGCATTTAGATTCTTAAATCCCATAATATCTTTCAATGTTTTGTCTAATGCTTTGAAACAATGCCTGTGCATCATTGGAGCTTCATCCCAAATTATCAGTTGTGCACGCACCATTAATTCCGCAAGGGGGGTCCCCTGGAAAATCCCACACGATGATTCTTCATGGAGATTGAATGGGACTTTAAGTCTAGAATGGTTATTTTGAATAAAAATAATTTTAATAATATATGTAATTTGATGCTCACTGGAAACTATATTTCCAAATACTTGGTTGTCACGTAAATCTCTAATTAAGCCATCCAACTTCATCTTAAATATTCTTGAAATTACATCAAGATGATCTTCTGGTTTAAGATTCCTGCTCTCGACAAACCGTACAATCTCTGGCCATTTTGGATTGCACGTGAATGTTATGAACAAATCTGGATATCCAGCCCATCGACAAATTACCATAGCATCTTGGTAATTCTAAATCATATACCGTGCACCACCGGTAAATGTCGCTGGCAAAATAACTCTGTTACCCATGCTGCAACCACTCGTTTCACCGCACACTACTGCATCAGCAATTCCATTATACATCTCACTTCGCAAATCTTCTTGATGGGTTCTAACATACCATAATATAGCAGATTCAATCATGGTATATCCATCAACTATCAACTGTTGTGTAAGCCTTTTGCAGGAGAGGATAGTAGGTGACTCAATTAACCTTTCATGCAATCGGTGCGAGAAGAACCCCCTCTGAATCACATAATTTCTCCCATTACCTATCGGTTTTCGATGATCATCAAAAGGTATATCTTACCTATAATTATCTTCACCGTAAGGAAATAATAATGGATACTGCAGAGCAAGGTAAGAAGGATGTAACTCATTGATACGTTTCAATTTTCCAGATTTTATTTTTCTAAAATAATCCCTATCACCCATATGTTTTTCAAAATAACCAACAACCAAGATGGCAAGTTCATCGACTTTGGGTAGATTGTGTGTTCTTGCATCAGTGCCTCTTTTACAAATAAGGCGTAATTTCATTTCGACAACACCATCTTTGGGAAACTTGTCTTTGAAACTTCTAAATGACTTAACCAAATTATTTGAACTATCTAACATGGATTTGAGTTCAACAACAATTTTGGTATGTAGAGAATTGTTTTCATTGCCTTTTCCGCATAAATGTAAATTATAAAACATGAATACTGTAAATAAATAAAATATTAATTTGAATAACCAATGATAAATTTTGAAATTAATAATCATACCAAACCGAGTTGATTCGGTTTCAAACTTCATTTGCAGTATCATACATATAAAGTTGTGCAAACTTCAGTGTAGAACCTTCTTCTGGCAGCAAACTCACTATTAGATGATAATTTTGACCATGAATACGGAGTACCGGTGGCGAATTTCCTGTGTTCGTACTGGAATCAATTTTTCCACCCATCGAAGTAAAAGAAAACATGTTGTTGTATGATCGAGTATTTTCTAAAAACATGTCTACTTTTGTCGCTAAAACCGAATATTAGATCATACAAAACTTGTGGTGGCTTCTTCAAAGAGGCAACACGATCTTCTCCTTGTCACAACAGGTAGAGTATACCGGTCTCGTAGTTTCAACACTTGGCTTCAATCTCTCTCCATACCAAAAATATGCTGAACAATGTACACATATGAAAGTAAGATCACCAATATCCCAACAAACTGCTGGATAATAAATTTATATAAATGAAGGTGTCATTGAAATTAATAAACTATGTAATTATATGTGTGTGTGTGTGTGTAATAAATTTAGATAAATGAAGGTGTCATTGAAATCAATAGACTATGTAATTATATGTGCGTGTGTGTAAGTAAAGTTTATATTTGAATTAAATAATGTATCATAGTGTATTGTTGGAAATAAGATTTTTTGAAGGAATTACCATCATCAGGAATCTTAGGTTTCTTAGGTTACCGTTTACGTGAAAGCTTATTAAGTGTTGTAGTCGCTTCTTTTAAAACTGCTTCAGTTATTATTTCACTGCTAATTGCAGTGGATGATGTGGATCCTTTTTAATATAAAAAATATATTTACAAACAATAATAAATATTAATTAAATCAATTAATCATCCATTCAAAATATAATATTTTAGCAAAATATGAATCTTTCAAAATTTACTCTTTTTAAAAACAGACTTCAAAGATGGCCTTCCTACTTTTTGTTTGGGAGTATTTCCTGTTACAATATTCAAAATATTGGTAAGAAGAAGAAATATTATCAATTATTTTATAAGTAAAATGTAACGCAAGAGATATGTTAAATAAAAATCCCATAATCAATATTATTAATCATCTAGCAATATTTACATTTATTTTATTATACTATTATTCAAGAAGTTAAGGTTTACCTTGAAAGATATTGGTAAATTTTTTTTTGAAACATGAGTACATTATATAAATAAAAATATATATGTATCACTATTAGAAATTTGTGTAATATATCAAAGACAATTGATAATATTTTTATATACTCCATTTATCAATTATTACCAATAAAATTATCATGTAAAAGAAGAAATCAATTACAACAAATGCACTAATGTCCATTTTTGTCTGAAGAATTATCTGTGTTAATTGTGAAATTTATGAACTACATTTAAATTATTTTCATAAAATACTATTACTACTAATTAGTGGTTATGGTGGTATATAAAAGTTCTGATTTCTATAATGAGTTATGTGTATTTGTCTATTTAATTTATGAAAAACTAAGAAACTTTGCTCTCTATAATCAAATACGGAGAACACACCAAACAATATTTAATTTATTAAACATGTTTATTATTATATAGAAAACAACAATATAACTTAAATAAAAATTGAACTAAATATTAATGCTCTAAAGAGTAATACCGTTGTTAGTGATGGTTGGGTTTTTAGGAGGCCTTCCCCTTTTTCGTTTGGAATTTGCCTGATTTTCATCCAGGTTTTGTGTAATAGTTGAGCTACTTTCCATACGAATTAATGCAGTAGAAGTAACTACATTTTCTGAAAATATTTGTAGAAATAGATAATTATGCATGATTTTTAGACGATTTGTGAATAATGTCGAGACTATAGAATTATACCWGTCAATTGATAAGTATTTTGTGACAACAACAACCACAACAACAAAAACAACAATAACAATAATGGTGATAATAACATAACTTATGGAAAATAATAACATACATTAGAATATTAAATATAAATTAACATTAGAAAAGTCAGTTATTGGAAATCTCTGAAAAAGATATGAAACTTTAGCCACTACCGATGACTGTAAATTATTTGTTATCAAAGATAATTCATCATCAACAACAACAACAAAAAAACTAAAGACTCATATAAAAATAATATTTTTTATTTGATTATTAAAGATAATTCAATAAGAAAATAATTGAATTTATAACAGGATAGAAAATAATAATATTTAATATTACAATTCCTAATTATAACTTTTTTTATATTTATTATTTGTTTATTAACATTTGGTGAAAAAATTAACTAAAAATTATTAGTTTAAGTGATATAATTCAATTATAATATTATAATTTATCAAAACATAAATTGTAGTAATTAATTGTGGTCATAAAATCTTCAGAATGTAGTGAATTTAAGTTCTGCGCACAATTTATTTACAACTATTTATTTAATAAAAAATTAAAATAAATATGTAAATCATGTGAAATAAACATGTAAATAATAATGAATATATTGATGATAAAAATAATAATGAAATCAATAAATTGGAATATATTATACAGATTATTATATATTCATTATTATTGAAAATGATACTAACAATGCGTAATATATCTAATACAATATATTGAAAATGATGTGTTATATATCTAATAGGGGTAAATACACTAATTAATTTAGTAAAAATACGTAATTAATAGAAGGCTGATTTTATTACTGTGATAGAAATATAAGGAAGGCTGATTTAATTACAGGCATGTATTAAACAAATTATTAATTATTAATACCGTGATAGACTTATATGGAGGGCCGATTTGTTAGAATCTGGAAAACGGAAAAAAAAAAATTTGTATGGTATTACGATTATTAAGTAAATCTGATGCAATCTTTACATTTATATGAAAAGCCAATTTTTTATTGATACCAATACACTTAATTTAAAATAATTTATATGTATATAATTAAGAGTCTTTAATTAACTGACATCCTCAATTGTAGGAACCAATTAATTAAGAAATTTTATTTGAATAACTTCCTCAATTGTAGGCTACAATTAGAATATGAATTAAGTAAATAACTACAATTAAATTTTATGAAAGACAGATTACGTTCTATTTTTTTATTTTTTTTTTGTATTAAGATTTATATTTATATGGAAGGCCAAATTATATAGTTACCTAAAATCATTTCTCATAATCTAATATTTGCAGGAGATTTTCATTAATTTTAGGAATAAGATAATTAAGAGTCTTTAATTATACGTATAGATAATTTTAGGAATAAGATAATTAAGAGTCATTAATTTTAGGAATAAGATCATTACGAGTCTTTAATTATACTTATAGATAATTTTAGGAATAAGATAATTAAGAGTCTTTAATTTTAGGAATAAGATAATTAAGATTTTCGTGTACATGCAGGTATATCTACTATACAAATAATTAGTCATTAAATATGTGTTAGAATTATTCTGATTCTAATGCAATATATGTCAAATTTAATGGAATGTCACATGTACATATTATTGCAATGAAATCTGATGCAATATTTATATTTATATGAAAAGGCTGATTTTTAATTTATTGCAACACACTTAATTGAAGATGATCTATACGTATATAATTAAGAGATTTAGTTGAATGATCTCCTCAATTTTAGGAACCAATTAGAATGTGATTTACAATCAAAGTTAATGGACTGCCGATTATGTTAGGAATTTTATATTTTGTATTAAGATTTATAATAATATGGAAGGCCAAATTTAATTTCCCAATTAAGTAATAATTATTTATAATATTAATTATTAAATATGTGTAGAATATTACGGAAAGTTGATCTGTTCGAATTTTGAAAATGAAGAAATTATTTTTGTATGGTAGTCCGATTATAGTGCAATGAAATCTGATGCAATAATTATATTTATATGGAAAGGCCGATTTATATTTATACGGAAAGGCTGATTTTTATATGATGGATTTGTTCAAATTTCGGTAAAATGCGGTCTATTTTACATGGAAAGGCTGATATTTATATGAAAATAATATGGAAAGTCTGATTTTTACAGAAATTTTTTATCATACTAACAAAGGCCGATTTATATTTATATGGAAAGGCTGATTTTTATACGAAAGTGACTTCCTCAATTTTATTCACCAATTAGAATGTGATTTTAGGAAATAATTACAATCAAAATTAATGGAATGCGATTATATTACGAATTTTATATTCTGTAAATTTGATTATATATTTATATATAAGGCCTATTTTTAATTGATCAATTAATTAATAATAATTTATATAATTATTTATTAAATATGAGTCCGATTTCATACGTTGAGGTTTGATCTTTTCGATTTTGAAAAAGGAAGATTTAAAAAATATGAGTCTTATTTTTAACTGATATTAATGAAATAGTCAACTAATTTTTTTTTTTAATTACTATTAAAAAAATCTGGCGAGCTTGGTGTCTGGCTTGAATTTCAATTGTTTGCTTTTAATATATTTTGCGTCATTTTGACTTGTACTCATCATTGCGTCGAGAAAGATCCTCATAGTAGAATGTGTTAATGTATATGTGTACCCTCGGTGCTATTTGTTGTTAACTGTTTAGTGGCATTATTAGAGACATTCTTGTAGTTTTCATTCGACTCTTATCCATCTTAAAAATTTACTGTATTTGTATTAAAGTAATTGTTTTCTTCACTTCAAATGGAWTCATTTTATCACTTTAAGATTAAGGCAATTTAAAAAAACTACAAAAACCACTTTTAAGGTTTATTTTTATAATAATAAGAAACTTATTTTTCTCTTTTAGAATTTATAATATTTTGACATTTAGCAAAACTTCAGGGGTGCTTTTGTAGTATCTCAAGGGAACTTCAAAGGATAAGATAAAAAACTTATGGATAATTATTATAATCTCTCTTTGAATGGGCAAATTAAACTTCTCGCGTGTACTTCTTAGTTTATTAGGAGTAATTAATTTGTTTCAAACATTTCAGTGTACGTAAATTGTTAAATATTTAGCAATTTCTTGTAAAACTTTATCAATATACCCTACTTGGCTTTCCATAACCATCTAAAATCCAAATAGAATTTTAAATGAGACAAACAGAATTCTTGGAAAAATGCAACTCAAATTGATAAGTGTCTACAATGGTCACCTCATGTATCGCCTTATGAACAGATATATTAGTTAATTCAAATTGAATTAACACCAGTATAAACGTATCCACAACCGAGAATATCACCTGCAGTGTAAAAAAAATAAAATTTGTTAAATTCATAATATATCTGGAAAATCAAATAAACTTTAAAGACAGAAAAAATTATAATTTTAAGGGAATAAATACATGCAAAAAATTATTGATCGGGAAGAAAAAATTATATTTTTAATTGGGTATAATAAAAATGATAATTATCTATATGCAGATCTGTCAAGACATACCTCTTAAAACATTAAAACGGAAATCACAATTAAAACAAATAAACAAAATTAAAAAATAAATAATAAACAAATCTGAGCTTCACAGAATTAAGGCATCTCTGCGCTTCACAAAATTAAGGCATCTATGCGCTTCACAGAATTAAGGCATCTCCCCCAGGAATCACAAATCTATATCAAACGCATCTCCGAATCTACATCTCCCAGAAATCAGATAAATCAATTAAAAACTGCGATATCGAAAATTCATCGTAGGTCTCAAAAATAAAAGACGGATCTGATTTGAATATCTATTCAAATAGATAAATTAAAACTGGAATACCTGTTTAAAAAAAACCCACTAAACCTCGAAATACGAATGCAAGAAAACCCAAAAATTCACATGAAAACGGGATAATTTGAGTAGGGAAGAGAAATGAGATGAAAGAAATTGTTGTGTCTTGATGTAAAAAAAAAAAACGGGATTTCTACACAACTCGTGAATCTCTCTGCGTGCCGGATTGAGCAAGAAATGGAGACTTTCGTAGGGACAGAAATGGAGAGAGATTTATGTCTAATAAATTGAATAATAAACTAACACGGGAGATGAAATAATAAAATGCGTGGGAGAGCTATAAATTGGGGTACAGGACACGTGAGAAATTGCAACGTGATTTTAGGATATAAACATAGAAACAATTTATGGGCGGGAAAACCCACTATTTTTCATGAATTATTTCTCTTTCCTGCCAAACTCCCTCTTTATATATATATATATATATATATATATATATATATATATATATATATATATATATATTCAAATGATTTTATTATCTTTAATATTAATTCTTATTCTGTTTAATATTAGTTAGGGTATCTATCCTAATTATGTTAAGAAATTATTTACATAATTAAAAAAAGAAACTAGTCCTAGTTGACTTTTTAAAAAAAAATATAATTTTAATATTGATTCTTATTATTTTTAATATTAATTAGAATATCTATCCTAATTATGTTAAGAAAATTCCTACATTATGAAAAAAAGAAATCAATTTAACTTTTTATTTAAAGAAAGAAATTAAATCATTATTAGATCATCTCCAATGGAATGTCAATTGGAGTAAATTTTTGGCACATAAGCTCAAAACTATTATGTGGCAAGAAAAAATGTAGACAATGCATATAGATGGTGTGCTGACATTGTCTATTTAACAATTTACCTTATTTATTCATCCATTAATATTAATTCATTTATTTATCTTTCATTTCCATCAATAGTAGTTAAGTATTTTACACCATTCACATTTACCATTGGAGAAGATTTCTAAATAATAATATAGTATTTGTCATGTCATTAGAAATGCACGGAGTTGATTAGGGTATCTAAATAAAAGTAATTATACGTGACATTTTACTCTACTCTATCATTTTTAACTGAGAAAAGTTTTTTTTTTTAAACCTCTCCCGAACTTTGTGATTTTTACCTTTACCTTATTGAGCCATTTTCTGGCAAATTTGTTGCAGGTGAATTTTTTGTACAATTAAAGACAGAATCGTCCTTCTAATATTTCAGTATACCTTGCCAAAAATTATCTTCGAAAATTTACGGAAAAAAAAATTAAGAACGTAAAGTGTTAAATTAATTAAAGTTTAGAAAAATAAAAGAACTTTTATCTTTTTTCTTTTTCCAAACTCACCGTTGAATGATAATAAGCACACGCAAAACGCAGTTATGCGTGTGTGTATATATTATAACTTGAAGAGGTAGGTTTCTTTATTACCTTTTCTATACCTGCAATCCAAGATCCGCGCCTTCAGAGGTACGGTGTCTCTCTTCCTATCAATTGCGAATTCATATGTATCGTTTGTTACCTTAATCCTTTCGTTTGTGATTGTGGTTTTCGGATCATGTTTTCATTTGATTTGTCGTTAATCCAGTTATTTTCCATGTTCAGTTGTGTTATTTCCAGAAAATTAAATTTTCATTGTTCATTTCAATTTTAATCAGGTGATAATATATTATGTATCTCGCGAGTGGTTTTAGCGGATGGACAAGATGCTGTTTTATGGGATATTTTGATCTCGAAATCGGATCTATGGGCCTAGGATTGGGTTTGTTTGTAGGGTGTAGGAATTGGAGGTTTGTGTGACTGATCATGTACTGTAGATATTCTGGGAATGTTGGGATATGTGTCTTATCAGGTAAAGGTATTGCTATAGTGGTAGACAAGGTAGTGAGTTTTTAAAAGGTCTGTGAGGTATGGCTGGTGTTCAGCAACAACTGCAACCGAAACCTGAGAGCGTGTCCAGCGATGTTCGCTCTGATTTCGAGAGGGGTTTGGAGGACTTGATGTGCGGCCATTACGATGAATGCATGTCCTTTGCCTCCTGCAGTTCGCCCAGAAGGACCATAACTGAGGATGAGGAGGATGAAGGGGAACAACTTCTCAGGAGGAGGAGGAGGTCGGATCTCGATGGCGATGACCTGGCGGAGTCTTCTGCTGCCAGGAGACGCCACTCGAGGATTCTGAGCAGGTGGGCCGCCCGTCAGGCGCAGGAGATGATCACCACGATCGAGAGGAGGAATCGTGAGTCGGAGCTAATGACACTTGCGGGCCTGCACACCGTGTCCGCTCTTGATTCGTCGTTTTTGAGGGAGTCTCAGTCCCCAACGTCGAGGCGTCAAGGGAATGTGGAGAGGCTTAGTACACGTGCTTCATCTATTTTGCAGACGTGGCGTGAGTTGGAGGATGAACACGCACTTAATCGTGCTCGGGAGAGATTAAGGCAGCAGAGAAGTGACAATTCCAATGCAACTGTATCGGTAACTATGTCAGAAAGAAGGGATCTTGAGAATCAGAGTAGCCTGGGGGATGCTAGTGAGAGTGGGCATGATTATTCAACGTGGTCCCACGATCAGTTGGGCCTAGGCAATGGGAATAGGGACCACGACAATTCCAGCCGCGAGCAATCTCCTGATCTTGGAGATGTTGAGAGGGAGAGGGTGAGGCAAATTGTTCGTGGGTGGATGGATAGTGGTATCAATGATGCTTCCTCTAATGTTATGCAGCAAAGGAACAACAGTCCTAGAGCTGAATGGCTGGGAGAAAGCGAGCGCGAGAGGGTGAGGGTCGTGAGGGAGTTGATGCAGATGGCAAGTCAGCAAAGAGGTCCTTGCAGTGGACGAAGGGGCGATCAAGATAGTGGACATGAAGGGGTTATCACTAACCACGAGGGAGGTCTGCCTGAGCTTGTTCGCAGGGACATGTTGAGGTTACGAGGAAGACAGGCTGTGCTTGATTTGCTTGTGAGAATTGAAGGGGAAAGGCAGCGGGAACTCGAGGGTTTGTCAGAGCATCGTGCGGTTTCTGATTTTGCCCACCGTAATCGTATCCAGGTAATTGAACTGATAATTTCCTGTTAATTTGTTATGTAATATCAATCGATAGAGTGCTGATCTTTTTCACTTCATTTTAATTAGATTTTTACGAGATTTGATATCATATTTATTGTTAACATATGAGTTCAGTTTGAGAGTTTATAGTTTCCAAACTAAAGTGGGCAGTTTAGTCTGTATTTATGTAAAGTCGCTAGGATTAATGCTTTATTATAGATTTTTAGGCAAAATATTGTCGGTTGCTCTCGCTATGGGGTCCACTGTATTAGTAGTTGCACAGGTGGTTTAAATGTTTTAATGTGCATCTGGTTCTCTGATACTAAACAGTTTTTACATCCTGGTTCTAGGCAGTCGAAGGTTGAATTCACTTCTGTCAAGTTCTCTCTTCATTTAGCCTTTATCTATAAAGTTGCTGAGTTGGCACATGACACATATTTTGTCTATGCCATTAATGTATCTCTGGGTTCTGATATTGGTGTTATCATTTAAATCTCAATGATATTGGTTATATAATGCATCTGATCTTTACATCGTACTTAAATTAGTCGATTACCTTGATATATTAATGTGCTGTAATTATATTCCAGAAGTTTATTAATGTTTTACCAGTGCAAGATTTTCATGAAGAAGATAATTTGCATTAACATTGATTCTTTCAGTCATTGCTTAGAGGTAGATTCTTAAGAAATGAAATGCCAGCAGAGAGAACGCCACTAATGGCAGCTAGTGAACTGAATCAGTTAAGACAGCGACACACCGTCTCTGGCCTGAGGTATGCATATCATCCAGCATACGATGAGCTCACATTCTCTTAATTCAAATGACCTGTATGTATTTCCTTTCATTCACTTGCTGTTCTTTTTAATAGATTAATATTTTATGAGGTGGCAAAGTTATTTTCAAGATTGATGAGGCAGTATGCATATTTACTTTGATAAGGATAATCAAATACACTTATTCTAGACGGTCGTCTTATCATTTAATTAGTTAAATACGCTTTATGATTGGACTTCTAATACAATCTTGCTCTAAAATGCAGTGGAATAACTAAAGTTCTTGGTGAGTTAAAGATGTACCAAAGCATGGCTTATGACATACTTATAGACTTTTTATTTCCTTGCTTCCTCCTGAACAGTCATTTCTTTAAGGCGGGTGGGAGAGAAATCGATAAATTAACAAAATACTTGATGGTTACCTGGACATGAAATGTGTGGGCCACTTACGACTTACGAGAACATATTGTGTGATGTAAGTGGGCAATGTTAATAGTGCTCCTTTTTTTGGGTGGGGT
>BMAC01000343.1:22497-53071 GCA_014905375.1 Phtheirospermum japonicum
GTAACGTTAAACTCATTTCCATGCTTATTTGTGTTTGTACTGGCTTTCCTGTCGAAATCATGTATTGTGTGATCTGGCATTAGAGTCTTTTTTAGCTTTTTAGTGCAAAATTTAATCAAAACCTACCTATATATACATTTTTAAAACAACACTTAGTAGTTAGTAATTTTGCGAAGCCCTTAAAGCTCGATCATCTTGTTTTCAAAAGTTTGAAAAGAACCCTAGTAAAGAGCCTTGTGTGTTTATCAACATTTCATGTTTTGATTCGATAAGTGTTTTGAGAAGTCTCTAAGTCGCAAGTGTGCATTTGGTTTTGGAAATGACGATAGGCACATATAAAACCCGATTCCGGCAATATTTAGAAATAAAAACCACTATAAATTCCTAATGAGCCCCTCGAGCCTTTATCCTGTCTCTTTATTAGCCACGGGCATAATTATAACTCTTATTTCGTTTAAGTTTGTGAGGTGAGAGTTTATTTATCATTGGTCTATTGGGATATGACGATTGCAGGGTGGGAATTAGTGGACTATATATATATATATATATATATATATATATATATATATATATATATATATATATATATAATAAAATTACGGAATTATGCTTAAATCATCCAACTTATACCAAAAACAAATATAAAAACGAACTAAAAAGCTAATAAAAATAAGGACAAATCTACTCTAATCAGGATATTTCTTACCCCAAACCCGAACTAGCACGTTCGATCCTAAGGAAAATGAGCATTAGTTCCCTTTATACTCGTTTGCCTTTATAAATAGGCTTTACACTTAACATCTAGATGCCCTTATGACCTCAAGCACCCTTAATTTCCTCTTTTTTATATAGACCACTAATTCCCACCCTACAATCGTTATATCTCAATAGACCAATGATAAGTAAACTCTCATCTCACAAACTTAAACAAAATAAGAGCTACAGTTAAGCTCGTGGCTAACAAAGAGACGGAATAAAGGCTCGAGGGGCTCATTAGGAATTATAATGGTTTTTAAGTTTGAATATAGCCGGAATAGGGTTTTATATGTGCCTATTGTCATTTCCAAAACCAAATGCACACATGCGGCTTAAGAGACTTCTCAAAACAATTATCGAATCAAAATATGAAATATTGATAAACACACAAGGTTCGTTACTAGGTTTCTTTTAAAACTTTTAAAAATAAGATGATCGAGTTTTAAGAGCTTCGCAAAATTGCTAACGATTAAGTGTTGTTTTGAAAAAAAATATATAAGCAGGTTTTGATAAAATTTCTGCACTAAAAAAGCTCAAAAGACTCTAACGTCAGATCACACAATACATGATTTCGACAGGCAAGCCAGTACAAACACAAATAAGCATGGAAATGAGTTCAACGTACGTCGACACAAAACAAAGACTCAAACAGAACCATTAGACCGGAACGACTAGAACTACGTATGCATAATATATGACTACCCCTCCTCCCACATAAAAGTAAGCAATCTTCGTATTGCTATTGTATGAATCAACACGCGGAAATAGGAAAAGTCAAATCAATTGTCATGCGAATAGTTAGTCGAGTAGTTATTACAGACACTCACGCACACAACACATAACAGAAAAATTCAACAAACAAAATCACTAAAAATGAAAAACAAGAGATTGAATAGAAAATGATACAAAACTGGGGCTCAGGCCTGCCTAAATATCCATGCCGGCTGGAGGTGAAGATGGAAATTGCTGCTCAAATCGCACGAGATGCTCGTCAATGGAAACGAGGTAGTCGTGATTCGCCTCGACTCCACTTATCAGTTAGAGGAGATTTTGCTTTGTCGCGGCAATCCTAGCATCCATGCTCGTTTGGAAAGCCAACATCCGCCTCCATTGCGCATTCGAGTATTGGGATTGCTGAATTTCGTCACTCTCTGCGCACTTAACACACCATTATCAAATCTATCCAACTACAGCTTAACACACACAAAAACATGTACAAAAATAATACGAAGAAATAAAAAAAACTATGACAAAATGACGAAAACTTGGGTTACCTCCCAAGAAGTGCAACTTTTTATGTCTTTTGCTTGACGATACCTTGCTTGAGTCTTAAACGTCTTGAGGTGGATTGCTCAATAGCACAACTTCACGATCGTGCTTGGGAATGGGCCCTCCGTGGTACAACTTCACACGATGCCCATTGACTTGGAAACTGGAGTCATCTTTCTCATCGTACAAGGTGACAACCCTACACTCATTGATCTCTGTAATCAAGTAAGGGCCACTCCACTTGGTCCTGATCTTTACGGGAAAAAGCTTGAAACGAGAGTTGAAAAGTAGGGCTAATTTCCCCACTTCCAGGTCTTTCGGTATGAGACTCTTATCATGCTTCTCCTTCATCTTCTGCTTGCTCGTCCAGGCCATCTCATAAGAGTTGTCATGAATCTCCTCCAACTCAATCAACTCCAACTTGTGATATCCTCCCGCTTCATCCAGATTCATGCTCAATGCACGTACGGCCCACCCACCTTGTGCTCCAACTCAATCGGAAGGTAGCAGGATTTCCCGTAGATTAGCCGAAATAGAATCATGACCAAAACCGTCTTGTGGGCCGTTCGATATGCCCATGATGCATCAACCAACTTGGTTGCCCAATCTTTGTGGTTCGGATTCACCGTCTTCTGATTAGTACGTATTTGTTACAAATCTGTATATAATCGAGTCATGTTTGAGTCTTTTTGTTCTCTTTTTCGGGTTAAGATTATGCTAAATTGCATAGTTTTGCGTTCTTTACCTTCTTGCTTAACTTTCCGACTTGTTGATCAATAATCGGTCCGATTGAGAGTAATTCTTTATTTTCTCATACAACTAGAGCGTCCGGTGGATCCGAAGGACAAGGATGAAGGAAGAAACGCTCAAAAGTAGCCTAAAGGACACTCATCCGATCGGACAAGTTGTATCTCCGATCGGATTGACTGATGGAGCACACACTGGTTGGACATACTGACACACCAATCCAAGCTGCGGACAAAAGCTTTTGGCTGATAGGACAATACCCAAGTCCGATCGGACATGTACATTACGGATGAATCTTCTTTGGAAATCTTCAGTTGTGAAATGACTTGGAGTCTTTAAAACTGAGGATCAAGGTCTAAATTCGTAACTTTTGGCTAGAGGGGAAGAAGAATAGGCTAGAGAAGCCACAAAACATCTCAATAGGTAGAGAGATTTGACACATCTCTCATACCTCTAGCATAAAGCCCTTACGACAATCATAGTACAGTTCGACTACTTCGCAGCCATCATTCGTCGCTGGAATCCGAGGTTCGTGACAAGCTTTGAGGTTCCGCCACAATCTTTAGAGTGGGAAAGTTCATCATCGACGTTCGTTGAAAGCAGTTTCAATGATTAGTAACATCTAAACTCATTTTCTCGTATTGATCGTAATTAGTTTGATTGGACAGTTATGTTGAATTGTTTGGTTTAGGTCTTGTTGGGATTATGTTAATGATTTGTTGGATTGTTGATTATTCAAAGTTATTATGCTGGTATTCTAGTTATTGGATGTGTGGACGTTGAATTGTTATTTGATCGGGTGGTAATGTTTACGATTTTTTTTGTTGAATGAGTTGCTGCGTTTTAACTATTCCGATTGGTTGAATCTTGGTTGAATGTTGGAAGTTGAATTAATTAATTGGGAAAGCATGATTAGTATTGGGTAATGATTTTGTTGTAGTATAGCAAATGAATTATTTAGTGTTCGTTAGTTATTAAGGTGATTTGGATGCTAGTTAGTTATTGGTTATGCATGATAAGAATTAAGCGTGTTTCAAGATCTTTCATATAATGTTTGATAGTTCGTAATCGAGTTTGCTTAATTAGTTTTCTTACTACTTGTCGAGAGGTTGACACCCTCGAGGCAAGAAGAGTTTGAGTTTACTCAAGTTAAATCAAGTTCACACTTCCGAAACCATCCCTGATCGTGTGTTTTAGAATAAGAAATTATGTTATTAGTATAATAAACTTCATTGACTCCGATTTCCATTCCTCGAGAGATTCCACTCAAGTTAAATTTCTAGTCTACGGTGACCCCGTTCTCTTGCGGGCGAACTTAAAACCTTTCAAACGTAGACGCGTATTTGCTTAACTGGATTTTAATTTTGAAAGGAACATAAAAGTTCGGATCAAACTTTGTCGCCGTTGCCGGGGAATGTCAAAGGGGTTAATGATGTTTATTTTTGTTAATGTTTTCATGTTGATAGTTGTATAATGTTTTTGGTTTGCCTCTCGATATGGTGATTTGCTAGTTGTTGATGCAAGGTCGACGAAGTCTTAGAGTAGAATTGACCCCATTCATCAATAGCATTGAGCGAGTGACAAGATCGAGACAACTATTTCCTTCCACCAAAAGGAATCAATTGGAAACCAATTCAACCAGCATGACGGACAATCTACCTCTTGGAGGCTGAGGGAATGGAGGAAGAGGAGGAACGAATGGTGGACGAGGAAGAGGACAAAACAACAAAACTCCTCCTCGTGACTATCCACACGGCATGCCACCAATTGATTACATGCACGTGCAAGAGCAACTGAATAACAACGAGGACGAAGACCCACAAAATCCGCCTCTGATCCACGATGAAGAACCAAGAGAACCGGGCAATGCAAACAATGGGGAGCACCCACCTAGGGGTGATAACCAAATCATGATGCAGGACTACCTACCAACAACCTCCTCAATGCTTCTGGAGTCGAGAAGAAGCTCGAGACTACAACGCTCGAGCGAATCAAGAGTTCGAACACAATAACAGCGGCAATGGCGGCCCCCAGCCTCATAACTACCAACGAAATCACCATGGATTCGGAAACTTTGAGCAAGAACCGAACCACAATCATAACAGGAGGGAGGGACGACCGTACAAGGCTTAGCAGTGAGAGAATTCCCGCAATGATGGTTATGATGATTATGGGAATTTTGAGGAGGAACGCAATTATGGGTATTACGAAGATTATGGAGAGCGAAGGAATTTTGGTGCGCGAGCTAACTTTGGAGGAAGACAAAGACGCCGGGACCCTAATGAACGCCGGCAAGGAGACCTCCTCTACCCAATAATTAGCCCATATAGCAGTGCAACAGTCTTAGGCCCCGCGGCAAGAGACTATGATTTGAAATCAGGCAGTGTCAACCAGCTACCTACCTTCCACGGCTTGCCCAACGAAGATCCCTTGAATTTCATTCGAGAATTCTACCTCGTGGTGGGCAGAATCCTAGCCCTTGGGCTCCATGAAGATCAACTGAGAATGAAATGTTTCCCAACTACTTTGAAAGACAAGGACAAGCAACGGTTTCTATCATTGCAACCCAATTCCTTGACTAATTGGGGGATGGTGTACAAGAAGTTCGTGAGTAGATTCTATTCAGCTCAAACGACGACCAAACTGAGGAGGGAAATCACCAATTTTGAGCAAATGGAGGGAGAATCATTTCATGAAGCGTGGGAATGATACAAAGGACTTTTGCAGTCGTGTCCGCACCACAATAATAGCGTGAAGATAAGGAATAATTACTTTCATGAGGGGTTATTACCAATTTACAAACAACAAGTGGAAGTAAAGGATGAAGACTTTGGAGAGTTAACCGCCTCAGAGGCTTGGGAACTATTTGAACTCATGAGCGAAAAATCACAGCAAACAAGTTTCCGAACAAGGAAGTTCAAAGTCCATGACACCCCTTTTTTTAACAATAAAGAGAGCCAGATCGAGAAGCTAACGAAACAAGTCGCGTTGTTGACAAGTAAAATGAAAAGGGAGGAGGAACCGTCAAGGCCTCCACCCGAATTGTGTGACAAATGCGGGGCAATAGGGCATGGAGCTGACACATGTAAGGTGGTATTCGATGACGATGGGGATGAGGAAGTGAATGCCATCCAAAACTATCAGACCAATAACATGTATGGGAAGAAATTCACCGGACAGTACAACTCGAACTCAAGCTACGTTTTTGACAGCTCGAATTACGTACTAGTTCCCAAGCAATCGGACCCACGACCACCCCCGAATAGAAACCAGGGAGAAACGAGTGGCTACAACTCTTATCAAAACAAGGGGCAGGGTAACTACTCACAACACCCTCCGCAAAAAGTAAATACGATGGGACAACAACATCAGCAAGCACCACGGCAACAACAGTTGCCACTTACAACCGATTATGACTAAGAGTTGAGATTGTGGCATCAGCATCAAGAGTACGAAACCTTATGGAACCGGGAAGAAACGCTTCGTACGATTGAGGAAGGCAAGCGGACGAGAAAATGATTAGAAAAGCTAGAGATGATGATAGGTCAACTCTCGGCTTCTATGGCAAAAAATGGAAATGACCCGGGGAAATTACCTAGTCAACTCGAGCAGTATATGGCAGTACATGTGCTACGTGGCAGAAAGAAGGTCGATAACGGGATACGAGAAATCGAGGGGGAAGATTCCAAAAATGAGCCGAATTTGGATGGAAAAGACATGGCTAAGGGAGAGTCTAGTTTGAGTGGTGAAAAAGGAGTAGTGGGAGGCATCCACAAGTCACATAACCCATACGTTCCAGGCTCATTGAATGGAGTTTTCCAGCCTAAACATACTGAAACAAGCAAAAAGAATGCAGCCAAGGACTCATCCGATAGGATGAAGCAAAAAACCGATCGGACTGGAGGACAGGAAGTTTCTTTCGATCAAAGTAGGCCTGAATCCGATCGGACTGGAGAACAGGAAGCTTTGCCCAATTGAAATGACCCAGAACCCGATCGGAGTGGAGGACAAGGAGTTTGTTCCGATTGGAGTAACCTAGAGTCCGACAGAAGGGATGTCATAAGGTTTCATCCGATCGGATGTGTAAGGATGACCGATCGGATGAGGGGCCTGTTCAAGAAAACTCAAAGCCACAACGAATCATACGGGCCGCAGTACCATTTCCCAATCCTCTCAAGCCAGCAAGGGAGAGCAAGAAGTTTATGGAGCTCTATAACATGCTGAAAGACGTGAACGTGAACCTCCCACTATTTGACGTTATTAAAGTAATGCCGGCTTACGTCAAGTTTTTTAAGGAACTCGCGTCAATGGAAAGAAAGATAGAAGCAAATGAACGAGTGATATTATCCAAGGAAGTGAGCATAATATGCCATCAAACATTGCCACCGAAGGCAAACGACCCAGGGAGCTTCTACATTACGATAACTCTTGGGGATGGGCAAAAATCACGTGGAATGCTCGACTTAGGGGCAGGGATCAATTTGATGCCGTACGCCCTATACAAGAAATTTAACCTTGGGAGAATGAAGCCAATGAGTTTACGACTTCAATTAGCGGATCGTTCATTGAGATATCCTTTGGGAGTTGTTGAGGACGTTTTGGTGGAAGTCGGATCACTGGTAGTTCCCGTGGATTTTATTATACTGGACGTTGGAGAGGTGGATGAGTCAAGTAAGGAGCATACCATCCTTTTGGGTAGACCCTTCATGGCAACTTCACACGCGTTGATCGATGTGGGACGGGGGAAAATGAAACTCTCCGTGTTCGGTGAATCAGTTACGTTCTCACTTAAGGATATTCAAAAAATTCCATCACCTATGTTTGGTCCGGACTGTTTGTATCTCGATTCTGTGGATCAATGTGTGGGTGAATTATTTGGCGTTGTACCAATAGAGAGCTGTAATGCCGAGGACGACGATTTTGATTCAAATGCGGAGGCAGTGGTCACCCTTTTCGAAAACAAAGAGGAGCTTATGGTCGAGACACCTATTGGACCCACATTGGAGCCTAAAATGGAGTTGAAACCGCTACCGAGCCATCTCAAATACGTGTTTCTCGAGTCTAATGAAAGAAAACCCGTAATCATTTTCGCGGAGTTGGCCGTGCATGAAGAAAGAGAGCTAATTGAGGTTCTCAAGAAATATAAGCGAGCAATTGGATGGAGCATCGGTGATATCAGAGGGATAAGTCCGGTCACGTGTATGCACCAGATCGATCTAAAGAAGGAGTTAAACCGGTACGAGAAGGGCAGAGATGTTTGAACCCCACGCTCAAGGATGTGGTCAAGAAAGATATTTTCAAGCTCATCGACGAGGAAATCATATATTCCATTCCTGATAGCGAGTGGGTTAGCCTAGTACACGTTGTTCCGAAGAAGGGAGGCATCATGATTTTGGAAAACGAAAAGGGAGAAATTGTTCCAACGCGTTTAACCACTGGGTGGCGCATGTGCATTAACTACCGGAAGCTCAATGCCGTGACGAGGAAAGATCACTTTCCACTCCCATTCATGGACCAGTTGCTCAAAAAATTAGCAGGGCACGAGTATTATTGCTTTTTGGATGGCCTTTCCGGTTATTACCAAATAGCGATAGCTCCGTAGTACCAAAAGAAAACCACATTCATGTGCCCCTTTGGCACATTTGCTTACCGGAGAATGCCCTTTGACTTGTGCAACGCCCCAGCAACCTTTCAGAGATGTATGATCTCCATTTTCACCGAGTTCATTGACGATTTTCTCGAAGTCTTCATGGACGACTTTTCGATATTTGGCTCTTCCTTTTCTCATTGTTTGAATAATTATACCAAGGTACTTGAGAGATGTGTTGAGTCTTATTTGACTTTGAGTTAGGGGAAGTCTAATTTGATGGTGAGAAGTGGGATTGTGTTGGGACATGTAGTGTCGAGTAAGGGGTTGGAAGTCGATAAGACTAAAATTGATGTTATTGAAACTCTTCCACCCCCTAAAGATGTCAAAGGAATTAGAAGTTTTTTGGGACATGCGGGCTTTTATCGACATTTCATAAAAGATTTTTCTAAAATTTTTCGCCCGTTATGTAAGTTGCTTGGAAAAGACGTACCTTTTGAGTTTGACGGTGAGTGTCTTAGTTCTTTTAACATTTTGAAAGAAAAATTGACACAAGCACTAGTTGTCGTTTCACTTAATTGGTCTCTTCCTTTTGAAATCATGTGTGATGCGTCAAACGATGCTGTAGGGGCAGTCTTAGGACAACGAGTGGATAAAATGCTGAGGGTCATCTATTATTCGAGTTACATGCTAAATAGTGCCCAACGCAATTATACCACTACGGAATGTAAACTTTTTGCAGTTGTATTTTTATTAGATAAGTTCTGTTCTTATATTGTTGGTTCGGAAGTGATTGTGCACACTGATCATGCAGCCCTTCGACATTTATTTGCTAAAATCCAAAGTAAACCGAGATTGATTCGTTGGATACTTCTTTTGCAAGAATTTGATGTTGAAATCAAGGATATAAGAGGATGTGAAAATGTGGTTGCAGATCATTTGTTTCATATGTTAATAGAGGGAGAGTCTACCAAATTTGATTTTGTGGACGATGTTTTTCCATACGAGGATGCTAATACGATTGAAAAAGTTAATGAACCTTGGTATGCCGATTTTTTTAATTAACTTACTTGTATAATTATCCCTAACTACCTTTTTGCCCAAGAAAGAAAGAGATTTTAGTTTAAATGCAGGAGTTTCTTTTGGGACATTCCTTACTTATACAAGCAATGTGAGGATGGGCTCTTTCGAAGATGTATACCAGACGAGGAGAAGTTTGGTGTGTTGAAGTTTTGCCACGATAAGGGAGGCCACTTCGGAATTCAGAAGACAACATTCAAGGTCCTCCAAGCCGGTTTTTATCGGCCCTCACTATTCGGCGAGGCACACCAATACTGTAAGACATGCGATAGATGTCAACGATCGGGAATGATAGGAAAGAAAGACGAGATGCCCTTGATACCCAACCAAGTAATCGAGATGTTCGATGTATGGGGCATCGATTTCATGGGCCCATTCCCAAAGAGTGGAGAGTACGAGTATATACTCGTTGGAGTAGATTACGTGTCAAAATGGGTCGAAGCGATCCCAACTCGGAAAGATAACTCCGGAATTGTTCTTAAGTTTATTCAAGAGAACATTTTCAGCCGGTTCGAAGTACCAAAAGCGATCATCAGCGATGGAGGCAGCCATTTATGCAATCGAGCCTTTAATCGATTAATGAATAAATATGGGGTGCGTCATAAGGTGGCAACTCCTTACCACCCACAAACCTCGGGGCAAGTGGAGACGAGCAACCGGCAAATTCAGGCCATCCTAGAAAAGACAGTGAAACCGAATCGTAAGGACTGGGCGATGAAGCTGATTGATGCCTAGTGGGCGTACCGTACGGCTACAAAGCAGTGTTAGGCATGAGCCCATTTCAGTTGGTTTATGGAAAGGCTTGTCATCTCCCCGTAGAGTTGGAACATAAAGCAGAATGGGCAATTCACATGTTGAATTTGGATTTGAATGAGGTAGGGGAATATAGGAAGCTGGAATTGAGTGAACTGGAAGAAATAAGAAACGATTCATGCGAGATGGCATGGGAGAGCAAACGAAGAATGAAGGAAATGCACGGTAAAAAGCTTGTTCATAAGAACTTGGAGGTAAGAAAGTTAGCCTTACTCATTAATTCACGTTTCAAACTTTTTCCAAGTAAACTAAAGTCAAAGTGGAGTGGCCCATATTTGATCACTGACATCAACGAGTTTGGAGCTGTAACCTTACTTGACGAGAAGAATAAGTCTTCGTTCCAAGTCGATGGACACCGGGTGAAGTTGTATCACGCGGGACCTATTTCCCAAAGAGATCATGAAGTGGTGTTACTTGACGAACCCCCTCGAGAAGCCTGAATCTTGAACGAGGTACCGTCAAGCATAAGACGTTAAACGTTGCACTTCTTGGGAGGTAAACCAATTTTTTTCCCTTTCTTTTCTTAATTATTTGGTTTTTGTATATATATTTGTCTGTTTTAGCACGTTGGGCAAGTGCAGTTTTGAGTTCTGCAACAAGAGACGAGTTTTCTAGAACCATCCGATCGGAGGCCCAAATGTAACCGATCAGACTCTTTTGGATAAATGTCCAATCGGAGGAGATAAGTGACCGATCGGATGACGGGTGCGAGGGGATTATTTTGGAAAGCATACTACCATTAAGGAGAAGCTGATTTGGTAAGATTTCCGGAAATATTTGCGGAGGTAAGGTGATCTTTGATTTGGGAACTAATATTGTGCTTAGGAAAGTTTATATTTTTTTTCCCCTCATCTTGATTTTATTTGATTCTTGAAAATCCTTTCCCTCAACTCTCACCCTCCTATATAAACTCACCTTCAAGACTTATTTTCCAACAACACCTTCTCATCTACTACTTCATACCTTCATTCTTAAGAGAAGTCAAAGAAGGGGGAAAATTTCATTTTTGGTACATTATGTTGGCCACTTTCCAGAAAAGGAACGTGATGTTGGCCAGCATCCAAGTACATCCACTAAGTTGGCAAATTCATAAAATATGGTACATTTTTATCACAAATGCTGACGTGGCATGATTATTAAATTTTTTTATCATTTCTCATTTACTTTTAAATATTAAATGAGTGTAAAAAACCATTTTTGCCCTTCCCATTTAGTTTTTTTTTTTCTTTCTTTCTGACCCCAGGCTCAACCATCATCAACCAATTGTTTTAACACTAATGGAATTGAACAGGAATTATTTTACTCTTCCAAAAAAAATAAAAATAAATAATAACTACAAATTCCACTTCAGCCATGACCTTTCTTTCCCCTTCTTCTTTTCTGTTTTTTGATTGATTTATGAAATTTAATAAAGAAACGCTTATATTGAATTATGGACATCAACCAATAAATTCAAATGCATTTCGTGCTCAGCCAATTATTCACTGATAAACCAATAGCAAATTGATTATTCAACTTTGGGAAAGGGGTGAAACGAAACTAATTAACCCACACTTAACATATTTGGAAAGAGAGAGGTGATAGATAAAGATGGAGGGATCGAAGAGAGCAAACCACAGCTCTAGTGGCGGAGATTGAAAACACAATCTATGCCCCAAATGGCGTCCGAAAACCCGAGCCCGCTCGCCCCAATCCTTCGCTTCCCCCGCCACTACACATCCGCCGGCATATCTCCCCAAGCTCGTCCCTCTACGAAGTCCTCTCCACATCCCCAGTCCACGAAGTCGAGTCTCGCCTAACCGCAGCCCAAATCCAGCCCGAGCCCGAACTCATCCAGCAAGTCCTGAAGCACTCGTACAACTCCCCTCCGCGCCGCCAAGTTATTCTGAAGGGCCGGTCAGTCCCAGAAGCACAAGGCCTGTTCGTGGAACCTCATGGTGGATCTGCTGAGCAAGAACAACGTCTTCGAGCCCGTGTGGAAGCGAACTCCGACAGGTCGCCTCTCAATGCAAAATGATAATAATATAAATAAATAGAACTTCTGGTAATTAGGTAAAAATAGTACCATTAATTTAGACAGGGATGAATATAAAGATCTTTAATGCCAAACGAGTAGGTCAATTTTTTTTTTTCTTTTGAGGAGATCATACGAGTCGATGTGGATAGAAGTTCACGATATAAATCCACTTTATGGAGGGCCCAGATGCTTTGAATGTTTCAGAAATCGATTTGGAAAGAAAGGAAAAATAAATGAGAAGGAAGGGTAAAAGTGGTTTTTTACACTCATTTAATATTTAAAAGTAAATGAAAAATGATAAAAAGTTAAATAATCATGCCACGTCAGCATTTGTGATAAAAATGTACCATATTTGATGAACTTGCCAACTTAGTGGATGTACTTTGATGCTGGCCAACATCACGTACCTTTTCTGGAAAGTGGACAACATAATGTACCAAAAATGAAATTTTCCCTCAAAGAAGGCAATGAGCCATCATAACAACATCGTTTATGGATGGGTGACCCAAAAAAGGTATGAGGATACTATAGACAAGCTGGAGGACGAATTGGAGGAACTTCGTGAAAGGATCAATAAATTGCAAACCAAACTCAACGACAGTCTCTCCGAAGAGATCACTCTGAACAACAATATCGAGCGCCTTCACAACATCTTGAATGAGGCGGATATTGAGATTATTCGGCTGAAGGATAAGATCATTGGGCTCGAAGCTCAGGTCGAGGACCTTTACGGGCTGGCCTTTGGACACATCCCGCCCCCAAGCCATAAATAGTGAAATAAGGCCCCCGTATTAAAATGAATGAAGTTGTTGCCCTTAGTTTTTGCGATGTTATGAATAATTCTGAAGTATGGTAGTTATCTAAATAATGAGCGACTTTGACTTAATTTGAAATAAATAAATATTTGATTGGTTATGACTCGATCGCTCATGATTTTTATTTGTGAATTGTTGTAGGACCATGCTGTATATATTTATATTTAAAATAAAATAATAATAATAAAAATTAAAAATAATAAAAAAAATTCGTGAACAGAACAGTCCGATCGGACATAGGCACATACCGATCGGACCAAACCTACTGGACAACTGTCCGTTCGGACGACTGCTTTATCCGATCGGACGACTGCGGAGGTTATAATAATCGGACCCCTCCTCACTCGTTTCGTTTACCTTAAAATCTCAATTTTCTTCCTTTGCAGAGCATGAATAGCGAATCTCCTCTTCCCACCTTCACCAAACCACAAATTAATCACACAAACGCATCCGATCGGATACAAAGTGCAAGCAATTGCATCCGTTCGGAGAATTCAAGGAATTAGGCACAATCTATTCCAACTACGCCAAGCTCCACCACTAACTACAACTCATCAAATTCAAGGTATAATGGCTGAAACTCAAAATTATTGAACTGCTTGGGAGTTGAATTGCAGGTGTTGTGAGAGTTGGTTGTTGATTGTGAGAGTTGAGCTAAGTTTGGTTGAAGTTTTGAGTCGCACGAAAGGTGTTCGACTAAAGTACTGAGAGAGATTATCATCCTTATTCGTGAATTTTCTGCACCCGATATGGCATTCGACTCTCGTCCTAGGCGTGGGAACAATGCAGGTAGAGGGTCGAGCAATACCCGGGGAGGGTGGGGTAGCCCCCTTCGACCTCATGGACGAACGCGAGGTTACACTCTACAAATCCTTAATTAAAAGGGACGTCTATCACCCTCGGTTCATTGACACCCACTTCTAGGAGGTGCAAATTAGCATGGGAGATAAGGCGGAGGAGAAACTCATGGAGGGCATCAGGGCCCTCGACTTAATGAAGTGGGCCGATGTGAAGCAGCCCGATTATCGCACTCTGATTCTCAAGTTCTTCACGACCTTCAAGGCACTCGCCGATGGGTCCTTCGAGTGTTGTCTCCACAACCATTCGCTCCTCACATCCAAGGGTGACCTCGATGTCATCTTTGGAATCGATAGCGAGAGAGAGGCAAACGAAGCATTTCAGCATGACGACTACGACAAGAAAACTTGGTGGACCAAACTTTCTGGCTCACCACCGAAGCCCGGCTGCCGATTCAATTCAACATCTCTGTGGTCTAACACGGTCTATCTAATGTATAAATTCTTCATGCAAGTATTCTTGGGTAAAAAGGACGCGACACGAATATCGTCTTCCGAGTTACGGGTACTGTGGATCACGTACCATTGAATATCTATCCATTTTTGATTCCAGTGATCGAAAATGTTCAACAAGTGTGGGAGAAGAAAGTGGCAAAGCTCACCTTGGGAGCCTTTATCACTGAGCTTGCCCGACACCATGGTTGTGACCCCTATGATGACGATATCGTGTATCCTAATGTGGCGATGCTAGTTGAGATTCGGACGATCAATGGCTGAAATGTAGTTATTCCGACATTCATGGTACCCTCGGAGAAAAAAAGAGCTGAGATGGTCGAGGACACTGATGACACCAATGACGATGATGAGGACAACGAGGATGACGAAGAGTATGCAGAAGAAAACAAGGAGGACGAAGACGATGGAAACACGGGTTTCCAAAGTTACGAGCGCGATGACTACGGGGGAAGCTCGTATGGAGGAGGGGTGAGTGATCACTATTATTACTCGGAGGCGTGATGGAGGCAGAAGCAGGAGTTCCAAGCAAGCATGATGGATCAAATGAGGCATCCGAGCCTCAATCAGGACGAATACGCTCGGAACACTCGCTAGGATGCATGGGAGGCAAGAGAGGAAGCAAGAATATTTCGAGGTTCCTTGGAGAGATTAGACGCCAACATGATACAAACGAACCAATATCTCGCCAGGTTGAACGATAACGTCCAAGCCAACCATGGGTACCTCGTCTCCATTGATGAGCGATTGACGAGGATCAAGCATCTCTACCCACCACCACCTCCGGATGACATGGACTAGTAGGCGGGCCCATGCCCCATATGTATCATCATTCTATCAAACTTTTATTTGCTTTCTAGACTATTTGCTATTATTCAGATTTATTAGATGTATTAATATTTCCTTGTGTTTGTGCTTGGGTGACTATGGTTAACTCATGGTTTGTTAAAATTGCTTGCTATGGCTCTGCGCACTTATTTGAATTCCCCATATTCATGTTTAGCATTCTAGCAACCAGGAGATTTCTTATTTTTATTAACGGGGGAGTGGACTGTGTCATCCGATCGGAGACACAGTTATGACCGATCGGACTGAAATAGTGACTGTCGTCCGATCGGATAACTTGAGCAATCGATCGAATGCAGCACACTGTTTCACAATATGAGCTTTAGAGTCCCATGCATTCCTAGATCGAACCATTTCGGGTAACATAGTCACATTTTTGTAACAAAGTGCTAATCAGCCAATAATTACGTCAACTTTTGCCGAATTTATGCCCATGCTTATTTTTGTTTGTACTGGCTTGCCTGTCAGAATCATGTATTGTGTGATCTTTCGTTAGAGTCTTTTGAGCTTGTTTGTGCAAAATTTCTCAAAACCTACTTATATATATTTATTTAAAACAACACTTAGTCGTTAGCAATTTTGCGAAGCTCTTAAAACTTGATCACCTTGCTTTCAAAGTTTGAATAAAACCCTAGTAAGAAGCCTTGTGTGTTTATCAACATTTCATTCTATGATTCGATAAGTATTTTGAGAAGTCTCTAAATCGCATGTGTACATTTGGTTTTGGAAATGACAATAGGCACATATAAAACCCAATTCTGGCCATATTCAAAAATAAAAACCACTATAAATTCCTAATAAGCCCCTTTGAGCCTTTATTATGTCTCCTTGTTAGCCACGAGCATAATTGTAGCTCTTATTTTGTTTAAGCGTGTGATATGAGAGTTTAATTTATTATTGGTTCAATGAAATTTGATGTTTGCAGGGTGGGAATTAGTGGGATACTAAAAAAACAAAAACAAACAAACAAAAAATAATAAAAAATAAATAAAATAAATAATAAAGATGCTTAAGTTCATAAGAGCATCTAATTGATAGGAATAAAAGCCTATTTATAAAGGCAAATGAGCAAAGAAGGAACTAACACTCATGTTCCTTAAAGATCGGGCGAGTTTATTCAATTTTGGGTTAGAAAAAGCCTTAACTATAAAAGGCTAAGAATAATGTTATATGGTTACTTTGGGGGGAATGAGGGGCAAAATTTTGCTCCACACTTAAAAATTTGGATTGAGTGAGTTATTGATTGCGTTTGTTCGCAAGTTAGACACACACCTTTATATATGACATACCTTACATAAGAGCCTACATTACAACCCTAGAAAGTCCTAATCCGATTCTTGACTAAATATGCACACATATGCGATATACGAGTCTTTGATTTTCATGAGTTGTTGAAAGCATGTTTATGTTGATTCAAGCGTATACACTTACCTTTTGAAAAACACGAACGAATGAGTGCAACATAATATATTATCCTTTTATGAGGACGCATTCTTTTGATTTCAAGGTGAGAAAGTAATACGAGTTTAGCCTTATAGTTTTTGGCAAAAGTGTTTATATTTGCAAAACTAAATTATATGCACAACATGACTCTTAGCTCTAACTATTCTCACTTCTCTTGATTTTGATTCTTTCGTTTATTCGAGGACAAACAAACTAATTAAGCATGGGGTGGTTGATTCGTATGTATTTGTTACGAATCTGTATATAATCGAGTCATGTTTGAGTTTTTTTGTTCTCTTTTTGGGTTAAGATTAGGCTAAATTGCATAGTTTTGCATTATTTGCCTTCTTGCTTAACTTTCCGACTTGTTGATCAATAATCGGTCCGATTGAGAGTAATTCCTTATTTTCTCATACAACTAGAGCGTCGGGTGGATCCGAAGGACAAGGATGAAGGACGAAATGCTCAAAAGTAGCCTAAAGAACACTCATCCGATCGGATGAGTTGTATCTCCGATCGGATTGACTGATGGAGCACACACCGGCTGGACATACTGACACACCGATCGAAGCTGCGGACAGAAGCTTTCGTCCGATCGGACAATACCCACGTCCGATCGGACATGTATGTTACGAATGCAGAATTTTTGGAAATCCTCAGTTACAAAATGGCTTGGAGTCTTTAAAAGTTAGGAGCAAGGTCTGAATTTGTAACTTTTGGCTAGAGGGGAAGAAGAATAGGCTAGAGAAGCCACAAAACATCTCAATAGGTAGAGAGATTTGACACATCTCTCATACCTCTAGCATAAAGCCCGTACGACAATCATAGTACGGTTTGACTACTTCACAGCCATCGTTCGTCGCTGGAATTCGAGGTTCGTGAGAAGATTTGAGGTTCCGACGCAATCTTTGGAGTGGGAAAGTTCATCATCGACATTCGTTGAAAGTAGTTTCAATGATTAGTAACATCTAAACTCATTTGTATTGATCGTAATTAGTTTGACTGGACAATTGTGTTGAATTACTTGGTTTAGATTTTTTTGGGATTGTGTTAATGATTTGTTGGATTGTTGACTATTCGAAGTTATTATGCTGGTATTCTAGTTATTGGATGTGTGGACGTTGAATTATTATTTGATCGGGTGATAATGTTTACAATTATTTTTGTTGAATGAGTTGCTGAGTTTTAACTATTTTGATTGGTTGAATCTTGGTTGAATGTTGGAAGTTGAATTAATTCGTTGGGAAAATCATGATTAGTATTGGGTAATGATTTCGTTGTAGTATAGCAAATGAATTGTTAAGTGTTCGTTAGTTATTAGTTATGCATGATAAGAATTAAGCGTGTTTCATGATCTTTCGTATAATGTTAGATAGTTCGTAATCGAGTTTGCTTAATTAGTTTTCTTACTACTTGTCGAGAGGTTGACACCCTCGAGTCAAGAAGAGTTTGAGTTTATTCAAGTTAAATCGAGTTCACACTTCCGAAACCACCCCTGATCGTGTGTTTTAGAATAAGAAATTGTGTTATTAGTATAATAAACTTCATTGACTCCGATCTCCATTCCTCGAGAGATTCCACTCGAGTTAACTTGCCAGTCTACGGTGACCCCAATCTCTTGCGGGCAAACTTAAAACCGTTCAAACGTAGACGCGTATTTTCTTACTGGATTTTAATTTTGAAAGGAACACAAAAGTTCGGATCATCTTCTCCAATATTACTTTTATTTGCCAGTTGCTTGTCTCTACCTGCCCCGACGTTTGCGGATGGTAAGAAGTCGCTACCTTGTGCCGCATGCCATACTTGCTCATCAATAAGTTGAAGGCACGATTGCAGAAGTGGCTGCCGCCGTCGGTTATTATTGTCCTTGGCACTCCAAAACGGCTGAATATATTCTCTTGGATGAATTTGAGCACGACATCGGAATTTTCTTTCCAGGTGGGAATCGCCTCCACCCACTTCAACACGTAGTCGACCCCAATGAATATATAATCGCACTCTCCGCTCTTCGGAAATGGGCCCATGAAATAGATGCCCCACACGTCGAAGATCTCAATCACCTGATTTGGCACCAATAACATCTCGTCCTTCCTCCCTATCGTGCCCGATCGTTGGCAGCTATCACATTTTATGCAATATTGATACGCGTCGGCGAAGAGCGAGGGCCAATAAAGCCCAAATTGGAGGACCTTGAACGCCGTCTTTTGGCTTCCAAGATAGCCTCCTTCATTGTGGCAAAACCTCAATATGTCCGTCTTCTCTTCGTCTTGAATGCACCTCTTATGAAGTCCATCCTTGCACCATTTGTACAAGTACGGGTCATCCCAAAAGAAGCTCCTGCATTTGAACAAAAACCTCTTCCTCTCTTGGGCGGAAAGGTGGTTAGGGACAATATGGCATGCAAGGTAATTAACAAAATTGGGATACCAAAGATCATTAATGTTATTGATAGCGTTAGCATCCTTATAAGGGAAAATGTCATTGACAAAGTTATGCTTGCTAGACTCACTATCTACCAACATGCGAGACAAATGATCGGCTACCACATTTTTGCACCCCTTCCTATCTCTAATCTCAACGTCGAATTCTTGAAAAAGAAGAATCCAACGAATCAACCTAGGCTTACTTTGGGTTTTTACAAATAAATGGCATAAAGCGGCATGATCGTTATGCACAATAATTCTAGAACCAACAATGTAAGAACAAAACTTATTTAAATGAAAACATAACAATAAATAGTTCACGCTCAGCGGTAGTTTAGTTGCGTTGGGCATTATTCAACATAAAACTAGCATAATAGATGACCCTTAGCAACTTATCAACACGTTGCCCTAAGACAACCCCCACCTCGTCGTTCGACGCATCACACATAATCTCAAACAGAAGGGACCAATCAGGGGCAACAACAACGGGTGCCTGGGTGAGTTTTTCTCTCAAGATATTAAAAGCATTTAGAAATTCATGGTCAAACTCAAATGGCACATATTTACTCAATAACTTACACAATGGGCGACAAATTTTAGAAAAATCTTTTATAAAGCACTGATAAAAACCCGCGTGTCCCAGAAAACTTCTAATACCCTTGACATCTCTAGGGGGCGGAAGGGTTTCAATATTCTATCTTAGCTTTGTCAACTTCTAGCCCCTTATTCGACACCACATGACCGAGTACAATTCCACTTTTTACCATGGAATTGGACTTTTCCCAACTCAGAGTTAAACAAGACTCAACACATCGCTCAAGCACTTTAGACAAATTATTTAAAGATCTAGAAAAGAATGAGCCATATACCGAAAAGTCGTCCATAAAGACTTCGAGTAATTCATCAATGAACTCGGTGAAGATGGAGAACATGCACCTCTAGAATGTCACTGTGGCGTTGCACAAGCCGAATGAGATCCTCCGGTAGGTATACGTGCCACATGGAAACGTGAGTGTCGTCTTCTTTTGATCCTTCGGAGCTATCACTACTTGGTAATAGCCAGAGAGGCCATCAAAAAAGCAATAGTACTTGTGTCCTGAACCAAACTTTTGTGCACCCCAATTAAATATATTTTAAATTATAAACACGCAAGCTTGCTCGCAAGAGTACAAGGGCGCTTGTAGGGTGGAAAGCTGACTCGAGTCGAATCTCAGGGACAACTGTTTGGTCTTTTAAATGTTTTTCCTCAAAACAAATTAAACATACAAATTTGGGGTTTTGTTGAAATGGATCAATAACGTCTAAATTAATTAATCTAAGTTATCCACTAGATTTTAACTAAATTATTTAAACTGATTAACCAATTGATAATAAAACTAATAATTAACTAACTTTTAAAAACTAAGTAAATTAACTAAACCTTTAACTAAATGATTTAAATTAATTAATATTAATTAACAATTCAAAATAACTAAGAAACTAAATTTCAGAAGCTGACTTAAGACTAAGTTACCAAAACAGAATGCAACAAACTAATTCAATCACAATCAACTAAATTTCACTAACGATTACGACTCTACTATTACAGTAACGGTTAAACTAACGGTTACGGTAACAGTAGACGAACATGAAAATAAATCAAACTGAATTCTTGCATGCACGAATGAACTTCATGAAACAGAACATCACACATCCAACATATAGCATGAAAAACTGAATCTAAACTGAAACTAATAATGTAACACGTTCAACTAATTTAAATGAAAATACGTACGTAACTATCAATTATCAAAAACTTGAAAACTAATGATTCAAAACTACGAAAACTAATTATGAGGTTCAGAGTACTTGTTTAACTAATTGAATCTGAATGTTCTTCGGATATTCCGAAGAGTAAACGCAGCAAAACGAGCTTCTATGGATGAACGGCGTCGAACGGCTTCAAGACTTGTCGTCATCGCTTCTTGGTCTTGCTCTTTGATTCTTGCGTTTTGATGTTGTTTTCCGTCTCCAGACCCTAGGATTAGTCTAAGGAAATATTTTAGGGTTTAAAATCACGTTTACAACTCGGATTAATGAGTGGTTTATATAGAAATCGCGTATCTTGGGCCGGAAGTCACACAGGTCGGTTCCTGAGCCCGTCTACGGTAGCAGTCTACGGTTACAGGCAACCGTAGAACCAACCGTAATACTCTCTGAAGCCTCCTTACGGTGGTTCATACGGTGAGATATGTAACCGTAGAACCCACCGTAATGCCATCTGTCCTCCTTCTACAGAAATAGCAGTCAATCACGTAAAATATTAGCTAAGACAGACTCACGAAAAATTTAAATTTTGCACAATTTTCAATTATAAATCACAACTCAACCATCCTCCCCCCCCCCCCCCCCCCTTCTAAAAAAATGTGGAAAACTCCTGGTTGCCATTAATATAAAGAAAATAAGCGCAAGGGAGATAAGAAAACATCCCTGAAAAATCGATAGCTGAGCTTCTCCAAAAGTACTCGTGCAATAATTCCTCGTATTGAACTCATGATTGGATGTCTTGAATAAGAAAAACCTACAAAACAAATAATAAAAGCAAACTAACTAATATTCTTGGAATTTCGGATTTTTTCAATATTTTTATTTTTTATATTTTTTTTAAGAAGAAGAAAATGAAAAGTAAAAGATATGATTGTAATCAATTGCGTCGCGCAAGTGCCCGGTGGCACATCGTTCGGGATTTGAAATGGCCGGATTGCGGTCTAATGTCGTAAATGGCTGGTTTGCAGCTCATCAAAAGGTCGTTGGACTGCGGCTAACATGGGTCGAATTGCGACCTCGGTTGGTGAAAATGAATTTCGTAAAAATTGGATGACAGACGCTACTAGCGGTAGCATGTAGTGGTAGGTTGCCTAGCGGTAAGCTCATCATTATCCCCGATTACTGCGGCTAGTGGTAGGTTCAGTGGTTGATCGTCATCGTTAACGCCTCGAATGGAACTAGCGGTAAGGCCTTGCGGTAGCGAGCTACCGCTATATAACCATTAGGTGTCCAGAATAAGCGATTTTATCGTATTTTCTACACATCAACACACACATAAACGTACCACGACAATTGATACAATATAAAGACAAAAATAAAAATCAAAAGAAAATTAAAGAAAAGAAAACGAACGCTTGGGTTGCCTCCCAAGAAGCGCAACATTTAACGTCATATGCTCGATGCCATTTTTCGTCCGTTTAATTACAACCGTACGGTGGATCTCCAAACTCCACCGACTTACGGTCTTTGTCCTTCTTTCCTCCATTGTGATAAGGTCTCAGTCTATGTTTGTGAACTTGAAAAGATGAATTTCTGACCTCATCATACAACGTGACCACTCCATATTCGTCCATCTCTTTTATCAAGAACGGTCCGCTCCATGTAGCTCCAAAATCAGCTGGGTCATATTTACTTTCATGATTACACAGCACTAATTCCCCAACCTCATACTGCAAGTTTTAGAATTCTTTGGTGCGAATTTCTTTTGATTTCTTCTTCTTCCTCGTCCAATCATTGAAGTGTGTCTCGCCCTTGTTCTTCACATCTATGAATTTTTCGTTAGGGTCGAGGAAATTATACATAGAATGATTCAACGGTGGCTTCAACTCCACATCTAATTCATCTTGAAATTCTTCAATAATATCACTCATGTTGATACGAATAACTCGATAAACTCTTCTCCACTCAAATGCTTCTCCTCGTCAAACTCAACAAGCTCCGCACCGAAGTCATCTTCTTGAGTATCCTCCTCCTTCCTCCAAAATCTGGCATCATCCCCTTCGCCTAATTTGTCTACAACCATGACTCCCATAAGCTCGTGAATGCATGATGTAACGGGATCAATGAATAAACAATCATCTATCATGGCAGGGGTAGGAGTATTTTGAATATCTTTAAGAGAATATGTCACTGATTCGCCTAAGACAGTCATTGTCATTCTTCCTTTGTGAACATCAATCAAGGTATGGGTAGTAGACATGAACGGGCGCCCCAATAATATGGTGTGCTCCGTGCTTGCAATTGGTACTTCACCAACATCCAAAATTACAAAGTCGACCGGAATCACTAGCTCTCCAACCTGCACTAAAACATCTTCAACCACTCCCAAGGGTAGCCAGATTGAGCGATCAGCCAATTGTAGTGGCATCGTTGTTGGTTTTAGTGGCCCATGATCAAATTCTCTATAAAGTGAATAAGGCATTAGATTAATTCCTGCTCCGAGATCCAACATCCCTTTTTCTTTTTGTCCATTAGCCAAGGATATGGTAATGCAAAAACTCCCAGGATCTAGTTCTTTAGGTGGCAATGTTTTTTTGAAAAATGCACTAGCTTCTTTCGGCAATGTTACATATTTATTGGTGTCCAATCGATTCTCCCTTGAGGCCAGTTCTTTGAAAAACTTAACATAGGCAGGCATTGTTTTGATTACCTCCAAAAGTGGTAGGTTGATATTGACATTCTTCAACAGGTTGTATAGTTCCATAAATCTTTTGTTCTCTTTAGCAGGACGCAAACGGCTTGGAAAAGTAACAACATCCTTGATTCGCGTTGGCACTTGCTTTGGTGGTGAATGAACTTTGTCATGGGCAGGGGTATCGTTCGGGATTGTCCCTTTAATGGAACCAGGAATATATCTTTGTGAAAACTTATGAAGCGGATCGACTGGTGTAGGGACATCTTCCTTAGTAGGAATTTATGTATTGTCTTCGACTTCGATTTCCTCATCTCGATCAACTATCCCGTTGTCGACCTTCTTTCCACTGCGAAGGATATGAACCGCCGACGATTGCTCTGCCTGGCTTGGAAGTTTACCCTTCTCATTATTTGATCTCGCAATGTGTTTTGCATATAATTGTTGTGTTTTCTTAGTTTTTAAAGTTAGGGTTTAACATTGTTTTTAGTCGTTTTGAGTCATTCTTGTTAGGCTTTCGATCATTTCCCCGTTTGTAGTATTAAAACTTGATATATGCGTTTCTTGATGACGAGCCATGGGTTCTGAATCTAAATTCGTATATTGTAGGTGGCACGAGGTATTAGACCGACGCTAAAAGTTGTTATGGAGCGAGTCAAGGTGTTGAGACTCAAAAGACCGTGCCGAAAAGAGGAAAATCGAGCCAATTCGACTGCCTGGACGATTGCCCAGACTGCCCGCAGTCGATCGACTGCTAGACAGGAAATCGACTGGAGGATCGACTGACCATCAGAGAGCGCTGCAATTTGGCGAGGCAGTCGATCGACTGATCCTGAGGAAATCGACTACGGCCATCAAAATCGACTGATCGACAGAGAGTTGCGCAAAAGGGCAAGGCAGTCGATCGACTGGACCTCAGTCGATCCGGGAATTAAAGCATTTTGACGAGCTTGCCCCTGCTAATCACTATAAAAACCCTCCACTTGACTTGAGAAAGGCAGCCACTCATTCCCCAACTATTGCATGAGTCTTGGGATTAATTTTCTCTTCATTTTTCCTCTATATCTACTTTCTCTTTCTTAGGTTTTAGATTTAATTTTCAAGCATTTCCTTGGGTTTGTAAGCTCAAGATGAATCCAAATACTCCTTTGGATTAGCACTTTCATTGTAATTCAAGTTTTGAGATTCTCCATTTAATTTTAGTAAGCTTTCATTTTAATTTCAAGCTTTATTCTTCATTTTCATGCATGTTCTTCAATTATGCTTTTTGTCTTAGCTACTTGATTTCATGATGAAACTTGTGAATTGACTATGGATTCTAGTTGAGTGACACACCTAGGCTATAGATCGGGTCCTTGATCATCATGACTTTGAGTTTTACTTATGCTTTATTTTGAATTAAATTTCCATGCATGGTTTTATCTTGAATTCTAGATCTACTCTTCGTTTCTCGTTATTTTTCCGAAAGATTGATTTTTTATGTCAACTTTTATTGATCTTTACTTTGATGCTTTCAATTTTTTACCAATTTTGCATTATTTGAGTTTTCATGCATGGTTGTACTTTATGCATGCATGGTAGTACTTGATGAAACAATGCTTGTTTTTGATTTTTTTTATTAATTTCTTGCATTTTCAATTAAGGCATACGACCGAGGCATCCGACCAACTTGTCATTTCAATTTCTAGTTTAGTTTGATATTTTTAATTGCATTATTTTCGGTTTCCCCTCATCTCTTGAGCTTGAAACACGTTGAAACTTGCAAATGGATTGAAGTCCGATAATACCAAGCCATGAACCCGTTGATTTATTTCAACACCCCTAAAAAACTCAACTTCAAAATGGCACCGTTGCGACACGGCTTGGTTAAGGCCTTTAATTTAATTGTTGTTTCGTTGTGTTTTTAGCTTTCTTTGTTATTTGACGTTCTCTTTGAGTGTATGCAAGGTCGTCG
This sequence comes from Phtheirospermum japonicum, assembly GCA_014905375.1. Classification (NCBI taxonomy): domain Eukaryota; kingdom Viridiplantae; phylum Streptophyta; class Magnoliopsida; order Lamiales; family Orobanchaceae; genus Phtheirospermum; species Phtheirospermum japonicum. The sequence continues at coordinate 47,996 of BMAC01000343.1, forward strand.
CTCGATTGGACACAAATTATTTCCTTATATTTCTAACCTCGAACGATTACGACGTCTTCGACACCCGTTACTTCTTGATTCTTCTATGGCGACCAATCAACCAGGCCCATTTCTCGACCCTCAGGGGAAATCCCCCCGGGTAGATCCTCAAGTTTCTACCTCAACCGAGCCCGGAGTTCATGAGGAGCCCGTTCCGAGTTCCATGACTGGGACTTCCATTCCCATTCACCCACCGCCTCACGAGCAATCGCTTGGATTTCAAGGGAGTGGTTTTACCACTCATGAGCACGCCACGGGCCCACACCAAGGTATTGCTTCTTTACCTCTTTCTTCTAATGGCGGCTTTGTTCCCAACATGGGAGGGCATGGTGCAAACCATGTTGGGGATGGTGGTGGTTTGGTTGGAAAGGGGCACGCGGGAGGGCATGGTGCGAACCGCGTTGCCCCAGGTTCTCATGGTGTTCGTCAACCCGACATGGGAGGGCATGGTGCAAACCATGTCGGGTCCAATGTGCTCTTGGATGCTCATGATCCCTTCGATGATTTTGGAGGCCCAGACCCCGTTCCTTATGGCTATGGTGCTCATCGCCGTTATCCGAATGTGCCCAATCCGAATCCCGGTCTGTATGGTACTCCACCCGTGCATGCTTTCAATCCGACACCAAATGCTGATCCGAATGGTTATGGTGGTGGTCCCGGATATGGTAAAGATCATGGATTTCAAGTGGACGATCTTGATGAGTATGATTTGTTTGGTGGTTACGATCCGAGTGCTCCACTTACTCCACCCGTCCGGACTATGAGGGAGGTGAGCCAAGCTTTTATGGGGGCTCATGTTTCGTCTTTTATATATCTTCCCCCCGCGGTGATGGCTATTGATATCCGATCGCTCGATTTTTCCCGCCTTCCCATTTTTCACGGGTTTGCCAAGGAGGACCCCCTCCAATTCATCAAGCAATTCTTATGGCATGTCTCGAGTTTTCACCGCCCAAATATGATGAGTTTGGAGCATCTTCAACTCCGATGTTTCTCATATGCTCTCCAAGATAAGGCTTTAACGTGGTTCATGGGTCTTCTTCCTAACACGATTCGCACATGGAACGAGCTCTAAAAGGTCTTTTTCAAATACTACTATTCCATGGAGAAAACAAATTATGTGAGGGTTAAAATTATGTCGTTCAAGCAAATGAAAAATGAGCCGTTTCACTCCGCTTGGTCTCAGTTCAATGATCTTCTTCTTAGTTGTCCGCATCATCGTATACCCAAGGAGCTTCTAATTCAAACCTTCTATGAGGCATTGGACCCCCAATTTCAATATATGGTGGATACATCGGCGGGGGGTAATATGACGATCCATTCTCCACACATGCTTCTCAATGTTTTCATTTCTTTGGCCGAGAATTCTCAACAAAAGTCTTCCCGTGCTTTGTACTCACGTGCTAATGAAGTCAATAATGTGAATGAGCCTCTTTCCCCGAGAGAGCTTGAGATGAAAAAGGAGATGGATGCGATGAAAGTTCAAATGGCCAAGTTGTCATACCCGAGCATGGACCCGCCTTGCTTGTCTTGTGGTATGGTTGGGCATGAAATGCTTTATTGTCCATTGAATCCTTCCCATTACATGCCGGTGCCTCAATTGGAGGATGTTTGTGGGGTCCGAGGTTACCAACCGGGTCACGGTGTTGCTCGGCCACCCTTTCCTTGACATCTAGTCAAAATCCCCCGTACCCTCCGAGCAACCGCACACATCCGGGCTTCGGGAACTCGAACCCTCCCATGGGCTCTTCTCCACCGTCTCCCCCGATGAATGCTCCACCACCGGCCACCGATTCGGCTCTTAATGTGCTAGTCCAACAAATGCAATCCCTCACTGCTTCGGTGTCCACCTTGAATGCCACAGTGTCCACCTTGAGTGCCACAGTGTCCGCCATGGATACACGTTTGAATGCCACCACACAATGCTTCATTGACGTTGGTAAGAAGAACCTAACCTTGTCCGTAGCGGGGAAGTCGGTTACATTTTCAATGACCACCTTGCTGTCGATTCCTTCAAGCATCTTTCATGCGGATTGTCTTCTCGTCGATGATATTCAAGAATCGCTTGAGCAAGTTTTCTTGACGGATGAGTATGATGGGATAATCGAGCCGGAGTATGGTAATAGCGGTGATGTTGAGGGTGATAGAGCTTATGGGCGTAGCACCGAATCGTGTATTGCGATGAGTATTTTTGGGAATGCTTGCTTAAGTGTCGTTGAGGTCAACGACACGTTTTTGAAGAGGGAGGTGGGGCTTGTTGATGAGAAAAAAGTCGTTGAGCCGATTGAAGAGTTTGACGCAATGAGAGCCGTGAGAATAGATTTGAAGGAGGCCAGCCTTGAGAGAATGTTTCAATTGGAGGAGCTTGATGAGTTTCGGGATATTCAATATGACAATGCTCGTCTTTATAAAGAAAGAACAAAGAGAAATCATGATGAGAGGTTAGTCCCAAAGAAGCTTGAAGTTGGGATGCCCGTTTTACTCTACAATTCCCGCTTAGCCCTCCATCCCGGAAAATTGAAGTCTAATTGGGCGGGTCCTTACATCATCGAATTTGTAAATTTGAGTGGAGCGGTCACATTGGTCGACCCCGCATCTCAAGTTCGTTTCTAAGTGAACGGGCACCGAGTCAAACCGTATCATCATGGTTTCCTTTTGCCACCCAGCGAGGAAGTGGTAGCTTTGGTGGATCCTCCCGTCTCATCCATTGCATAATTGCACAAGGGAAACGTCGAGCTAAAGACGTTAAACAAGCGCTACATGGGAGGCAACCCATGAATTTTCTAGCTTTTACCTATTTTTCTTATTTTTATTTTATTTTACTCTATTCTATTTTTCTTCTTTCTTCTTGAAATTATGTGCATACTCCCCCCCTTCTTTGCGTTGTCTTACATTTTTGTTGGTGTAGGTGCAAACTTGGAGCTACGGGGACCGAAAACAAAGATTTGGCAATCACTGTTGCAGTCGATTGACAGCTTCCATTCGAATCGACTGGCTGGCAGTCGATCGATTGCCAAATCGACTGACACCCCCCGGATCGACTGGCGGACAGAGACTTGGGTTGCTCTCTGAAGAGCAGTCGATCGACTGACCGACAGTCGAATCGACTGACAGTCGATCGACTGCCCCACTGATGTGGACTGGGCAGAAAGGCTATAAAACCCAGTCGATTTCCTCCCTTCCCCCCCCCGCCCCCTGCATTGCGAATTTCTTTCTCACAAAAAAGGGGGGCGTTCAACGAAAAAGAAAAAGAGCAAAGAAATTAAAAAAAAAAAAGAGAGAGAAAACTCAAAAAAAAAGAGAAGGTAGTCGATCGACTACGGGGTTCTTCGCGGGATTTCTTCTTTGTTCTTCCGTCTTCAAACACAATAGATTTTGGGGTTTTGATCTTCGGCTTTCTAATCAAATATCCGAACTAATCTCTGAGTTAATTCGCTAAAACCAACTTTGTGAATTATTGTGTGGTTGATTGGTTGCGATTGGGAGAAGTTTTGAGTTCCAATTATTCACAATTCCATATTCAAAAAATGTGCCCACCAAGTGTTCGAGGAAATGCCTAAATGAGTTTCCTTTGTTAATTTTCCCCCGTTCCTTCCGTTTTGAGCGTTCATATTGATTCTCGAAGTTCTTAGACTATATACCTAGTTCCTTCTCACCAATTCCATGGCTAATTACTACAACTTTGATGACCTCGCTGCCAATTACTCCGCCCCGTTCCCCATTTATTCTACGTTCGAGGGTGAACTTTTTGAAAACCTATCTCAAAGGAACTTTGCCATTCTACGTTTTGTAACGCTCGATCGCCTTGACGAGTGGGTATTGAACGAGGACTACCTAGGGATCGGGTCCCGGGTGCTCGCCCTAATTGATGTATTGGGCGCTAGGTATTTCGCCTCCCTTCGAGCACCGGCCTACATGGAGTTGATGCTCGAGTTCTTTACTACATACGAGTCCCGTGATAACTCGGAGTTCCGGGTTCATTTCAGAGGGAGGGAGTGTCGGGTTACATGGGAAGCGCTCCAAGCGATCCTTGGGTTCAATTGTGAAGATTGGACGACCGGCCAAGAGAGTTCGCCCCGACACAATTTTGGGCATCGATCACGGGTGGGCGAGGTACTTCTAGATATCAAGCCTCGGCTATCACCGACATGGCGCTTTTGAATGTGTATAAGTTCTTTGCCCACGTCGTCATGGGCAAGCACGAGAGCTCCAACCTCACCCTTGACGAGGTTTACGTGCTTTGGAGCTTGGAAAATGGGCGTCGACTTCCGTTCTTTCCTTTCATCCGGGCCGGGATTCGAGCGATTACGAAGACGAGGGGCGGAAGTATAGCCCGGGTCAGAATGGGGCCCATGATCACCATGATAGCCCGACATTTTGGATTCGACCCGGAGGCGGCTCGTATGATTAGGATTGAGCCGATGGTGTTGGGGTGGGAATTGCCTAAAATACCGACGAACCCCCAACGCCCGCGCCACCGAGAGCAAGAATGGGAGGAGGAAGAGTATAATAGGCGGCACAACGAGGGTGTCGACACCGACGCCGACCCGAACACCGGTTCGGGGGTGCCATTTCATGCAAGCACGAGCCAAGGGGCATTATCGCCTTATGTGGGCCTGAGCATCGGCCCAGGTCCCGACATGGGTTGGCACGAGTTCCAAATCCAAGTGTTTGATCATTTTGACCGGCTCGATGCGGGGCAAGCTAGAGCTGACCGAGCACACCGCGCCCTATATAGCCGCCTTTTGTTGATCAAAAGCCGCTTGGCCCGGAACGAGGACGATGAATACGAGGACGACGGCGACGAGGAGGAGGGCGACGACGGCGACGAGGAGGAAGAAGAAGCTCTCGAGGTGGAAGAGGAAGAGGACGAGGAAGCGAACCTCCAACCCCGACGTCGGAGGCGCCATTGATCTTTCCTATCTCTATTATATTTATTCGGCTATTTTGTTTTATTTAGACTTGATATTTCGGTTTGTATTATTTTTAATTCGATTATGTTCTTTTGTTTCTCATCTAATTCTTGAAAAATCCAAAAAA
>BMAC01000343.1:55278-102075 GCA_014905375.1 Phtheirospermum japonicum
ATCGAAATAGAAAATATTTTTTCAACTAAACCATATTCTTGACCAAATCAAATGAATTAATTGACAAATATTATGTGCATTGTGGAGGAGCTTTAAAATCTCTAATATGCAAGGCAAACGTTTTTGTAAAGTCCATGAATTATCAACCCAATGACATGTAACACCCATGTAAGAGTTTCGTTCCCAATAGATCACTCCAAACATCCGAGCAAATTGAAACTTTGTTTGGTAAACCTAGCAAATTCATTACATAAGTTTAATTTATATTCACCAACAACTTTTTTTAATATCACGAGTAACCGTAGAGCGTGAGACTCTCGTACTCGAGGGATTAAAAGAAAAGTTGGGTGAACTTTTCATATAAATCATCATTGGCAAAGTTAAAAGGAAGTGATCTTGAAGAAACAAATTTTGCTAATTCCTTTCTATGAGTAGCGTCGGAATATGTAAATAAAGAAGATGAATTCGTACTTACTTGTCCTCCTTGTAATTGCGTTTGAGTCCTATCGATGCCGACTTTGTCGGGTGTTTGTTGTTGAGATGGTTGTGCATATTCCCATATCCTCCTCCTTCTAGAAATTGGTAAGATGATGTACAATAGTTGCAAGTGACACGGTACCTCCTTTTTCGTTTTTTGCCATCTTCCGGTTGTGGCTCGTTTGCGGGTGGCGGGATCTCGATTTTTTGAAAATGTTTCTTGAAAATGTCGGATTTTAACTCCGTTGTTGCCCGAGAACGAGTTCTTGGGTTTCTTGGAGGAGGCAATTCATCCTCCTCTTCAATGGGCGGCACGTCTTCACCGGCAAAGGCGGCGGCGGCTCGATAACATCGATCAATGTCGGTATCACTCCAATTTTCGTCAATTTCGATGCGATTGGGATTGTAGTCACCGACCGAAGGAGTGTTGCCTTGTGATAAGCCGATGGGATGGACATTGGCGTCGTCATCGAGTGCGATACTCTTCCCCTTATCGGAACGACGGGAACGAGAAGAACCTCCACGGCTTGACATTTTTTTAGAAGTTAATATTAATACAAAAAAATAAGAAAGAGTAGTAGTGGCTAAAGTAGTAGGATTATAAATTTAGGATTATAACTATAAATTACGAAATATATTTGGAATTATAATACTAAACTTAATTAAGTTTAGTTTGGAATTAGGAAGGCTTGATGATATAATTAAAGAATCTTGAAAATCACAAAATTTGCAAAGAGGGCAATGTAGAATAGAGAGATTATAGAAGATGAGAGATTGGTGTGAGAGAAATAAGTTGGGAATGAGGGTATTTATAGGAAGTGAAAAAATCAAAAAAAAAAAAAAAAAGCGGATAAACCGCCGGTTAACCGCCGGTTTTGGACCAAACCGGCCGGTTTAGGGTCGAACCGGCGGTTTGAATCAACGGTCACTTGATCTCGACCGTTGATCATCAACGGTCACAAGATCAAGACCGTTGATTTCAAACGGCTCGCTGACGACCTCAGTCGATCGACTGAGGGAAGTCGATCGACTGAATGGCAGTCAATCCGACTGAATTTTTTTATTTTTTTTTAAACCGGCGGTTTGAACCGCCGGTTTACGGTTTGGGGTATGGAGAAACCGGAACCGGCCCGCCTTAACGGCGGTTGCGGTTCCGGTTCCGGTTTGAACCGTGGTCAACGGTTTCCGCAACCGTTGACCGCCGGTTCAAACCGGCGGTTCGTTCCGGTTCGCCCGAACCGGTGGGCACGTCTATGTGAGGGGTTGAATTTTTGTGCTTCGTCCAAAAAACCCGCCCATATATATATAATCAACATTTTCTCGTAAAAAGATTGCAAGCTCCAAAAGCTCTTTTGATTTTGCTCCCAAGTTCGATGCAAACTAGTGAGTAGTCTTGTGTGATTTATTGGCTTGCTTGTGTTTTTATTGAAATTGCATTGAAGAGGTTTAATTTTGCTCGCACATAATTGAATTTGAAAATGACTTCGAGGCACATATATCACCCTTGTTCCGACCATATCCATATATGTAAGCTACTTTAAAAATCCCAAATGAGCCCCTTGAGCCTTTATCTTGTTTCTTGTTCGCTGAGCTCGATTTTAGCTCTTATGTCTTCATAATTGTGAGTCGAGGGAGTGTATTGTTAGCTAACGAGAAATGTGTGGAAAATAAAATGAGGGTTTCGGGTTTTAGAGTGCTTATACAAAAAAAAAAAGAAGAATAATACTCCAACACAAATCACGAGAAGTGATTAAGCGTGCATTCAAGTGAAAAGCCTAATTCAAAAAGGGCTAAGTTTAGTAAAAAGAGGCAATTCATAAAGCTTCTAAGTGTTGTGAAATAAAAGTCGGGAAAGAGTGTGAAAGATAAAGGGTTTCTATTGAGAGTTGGGTGAATTGGGAAGGTGAAGCGATTATAAGCTTCGGGTTTAGAAAGTAGGATTTTGTGCGTTATTGATCACGTTTGGTCGTGTGTTAGCCACTATATCCAAATGTTGCATACTTTACCAAAGAGCCAACATTACAACCCATATAAAGACCTCGTTTGATTCTTGTTTGGTCATGTGATAAGAGCAATCTTGAGCGTCCAACTTGTGAAATCTTGACGAATGCATGCATTGTCCGATTCGAGTGTATACACGTCCCTTATCAAATACTTGAGCGAATTGAGCGAATACCCTAAAATTTCCATTTGTGAGGAAGTCATTGATTTGGCTTGCGTTTGAGGAAGAGTAATACGAGCAATGCTTGACAATAGCGAGTGAATGTTGATATTTCCATCATATAAATAAGGATAAGTACAAGGGTTTCTCTTTCTTTTACACTATGTTCATTGTATGTACACTCTCGATTCTTTTCGTTGTTCAAGGACGAACAAACCGATAAGTGAGGGGTAGTTGTTTTGCAATTAATTTTTGTGTTTTTCTTAGTTTTTAGAGTTAGGGTTTAACATTGTTTTTAGTCATTTTGATTCATTCTCGTTAGGTTTTCGGTCATTTCCCCGTTTGTAGTATTGAAACTTGATATATGCGTTTCTTGATGACGAGCCATGGGTTTTGAATCTAAATTCGTATGTTGTAGGTGGCATGAGGTATTAGACCGATGCTAAAAGTTGTTACAGAGCGAGTCGAGGTGTTGAAGCTCAAGAGACCGTGCCGAAAAGAGGAAAATCGAGCCAAGTCGACTGCCCAGACGACTGCCCGAGCGACTGCCCAGACTGCCCGCAGTCGATCGACTGCTAGCCAGGAAATCAACTAGAGGATCGACTGAACGTCAGAGAGCGCTGCAATTTGGCGAGGCAGTCGATTGACTGGGCAGTCGATCGGCTGATCCTGAGGAAATTGATTGCGGCCATCAAAATCGACTGATCGACAGAGAGTTGCGCAAAAGGGCAAGGCAGTCGAATGCCCTTAGTCGATCGACTGAGCAGTCGATCGACTGGACCTCAGTCGATCGACTGAGAGTCCGGGAATTAAAGCGTTTTGACGAGCTTGCCCCTGCTAATCACTATAAAAACCCTCCACTTGACTTGAGAAAGGCAGCCACTCATTCCTCAACTCTTGCATGTGTCTTGGGATTAATTTTCTCTTCATTTTTCCTCTAGATCTACTTTCTCTCTCTTAGATTTTAGATTTAATTTTCAAGCATTTCCTTGGATTTGTGAGCTCAAGATGAATCCAAATACTCCTTTGGATTAGCACTTTCATTGTAATTCAAGCTTTGGGATTCTCCATTTAATTTTAGTAAGCTTTCCTTTTAATTTCAAGCTTTATTCTTCATTTTCATGCATGTTCTTCAATTATGCTTTTTGTCTTAGCTACTTGATTTCATGATGAAACTTGTGAATTGACTATGGATTCTAGTTGAGTGACACACCTAGGCTATAGATAGGGTCCTTGATCATCATGACTTTGAGTTTTACTTATGCTTTATTTTGAATTAAATTTCCATGCATGGTTTTATCTTGAATTCTAGATCTACTCTTCGTTTCTCGTTATTTTTCCGAAAGATTTGAACTTCTACGTCAACTTTTATTGCTCTATACTTTGATACTTTGAATTTTTACCAATTTGCATTATTTGAGTTTTCATGCATGGTTGTACTTTATCCATGCATGGTAGTACTTGATGAAACAATGCTTGTTTTTGCTTGTTTTTATTAATGCTTGCATTTTCAATTAAGGCATACGACCTAGGCATCCGACCAACTTGTCATTTCAATTTCTAGTTTAGTTTGATATTTTTAATTGCATTATTTTCGGTTTTCCCTCATCTCTTGAGCTTGAAACACGTTGAAACTTGCAAATGGATTGAAGTCCGATAATACCAAGCCATGAACCCGTTGATTTATTTCAACACCCCAAAAAAACTCAACTTCAAAATGTCAGCCGACAATTGTCCTATCGTCCTATCCATCCTGTCCATGTTTTTAACAAGATCATTCACTACATTAGAGAGGTTATCAGTTTTGATATTCACTTTCGCAAGTCCTTCTCTATTGCTGAGTGTCTCGGCCACTTGGTTTTGCTGCCAAACCAACAGTTGATCATTTGGTTGAATTGCTGTCGACACCTGCCCGTGCGTATGAAAACTATTTTGTAAATGTGCTTGGGAATGTTGTGGTGTATACTTCTTTTGGTTCTGAAAATTTTGAATTGCGTTCGCGTCTTGATGCGCAATATTATTTGGACACTCGTCTGCTAAATTCTGGGGAGACCCGCATTGGTAACACGTTGCAGCCGACTTTTGTTCAGCGGCCTTACGTGCCCGTTCAGCTTTCCAAGCTGCTAATGTCTCGTCAAATATTACCCCACACTTTTCCCTGACTAAATTATTGTCGTCCAAATCAGAATCGGGAGTGGAAACCTCATTAGCCCTTAATTTATGAGGCCAAGAATTGGTTTGTCTAGATTTTTCGCTTTGCTTCTCCAACACTCGTCTTGCCCCGGTGGCCATCAAGTCTCCAAAGTCCCCCCTGCTGCTATTTCTACTTCCCTTTTTCCATGATCCAACAATCCATAAAAAAAAATTGGTTAGTCATCTCCGGAGAACAGTTATGGTGGGGGCAAGCTTGCAAAAATGTTTTGTAACGCTCCCATGCTTCATAAAATAGCTCCCCCTCCAACTGTTCAAAGGTAGAGAGTTGCCTCCGAAGATGCCCCGTTGTTTGGGCTGAATAGTATTGATTCAAGAACTTCTCGCTTATCATCTCCCAATCAGTCAACGAACCAGGTTCTAGGGATAGTAACCATGACTTCGCCTTATCCTTCATGTTTTAAGGGAAACAAATCATCTGCACCTCCTCTTGATTAAGGCCGTTGACTACAAACCTGCCAACTTCGTCAACAAAATAATTCAAAAATGCCAAGGATCTTCATGGGCACTTCCGTGAAAAGTCGGGAGTAGGTTAAGTTGATGTGGTTTAATCTCCACTGCCCTTGCAGTAGGTCCGAGGACAATGGCGGACCTAAAAGGTACAACCTTTGGACGGGCTAAATCGCGCTGTCTCGGTGCACGATCTCCCCTTGGTTCTCGGTCATTAACTCTATCGTAGTGGTTATGACATGCATTTCTTTCTTGATTATTCTCTCGCTCGTACCTTCTCTCAGAATTATCCTGTTCGTAGCCATGGTCCTGATTGGTCAGCCACGCGTTTATACGTCTATGGTTGTTAGCATATTCGTTATCTTGAAGGAAATCATTGTTCCCAAATGCTACGTTCTCGAGGTTGTTATGCAGGTTCAGCGCGTCATTTCTTTCTTCATTTTGCCTCATATTCGCAATACGGGGTTGATCATTCACTTCGTTGTTAAGTTGGTGATGTAGTGCCTCGTTATGTTGTTGATTAACTCCTTCATCTCTTCCCGCATCTTGTCTCAGATTTCCCCCATTTTGCTGATAATTTGCCTAATAAGCTCGTGGTAATGGTTGTCGTTGCAAAACGATTGGTACACTGCCATACCCGTCTCTAATTGGGCGCGGAGGTGATCTCGGCGGGGACACATTGTTTCGAATCGATTGTGATCCTAACATCGTGTTGGGAATTTGGTTATGACTAAAGGTAGTAGCAATGGATGAATTGAATGTATTGATGGAAATAGGCCTTGTTCGTGCTTGTTTTGGTCGATGAATATTGTCGAGTAGTGGTGCAAGTTCGGGTCTAAGAGATCGTTTCCCCTGCATTCACTCAACAACAACTCAACGCACCAAATCGCAAAACTCTAAGCCAAATGTAAAAGAGAATAATAATCAAAAAGTAAATAAAACGAAAAATATCTTAAATCCCTACTCGTTGTCCCCGGCAACGGTGCCAAAATCTTGAACCAAACTTTTGTGCACCCCAATTAAAGATATTTTAAATTATAAACACGCAAGCCTACTCGCAAGAGTACGAGGGCGCTTGTAGGGTGGAAAGCTGACTCGAGTCGAATCTCAGGGAAACTGTTCGGTCTTTTAAATGTTTTTCCTCAAAACAAATTAAACATAGAAATTTGGGGTTTTGTTGAAATGGATTAATAACGTCTAAATTAATTAACCTAAGTTATCCACTAGATTTTAACTAAATTATTTAAACTGATTAACCAACTGATAATAAAACTAATGATTAACTAACTTTTAAAAACTAAGTAAATTAACTAAACCTAGATTTATTTTAACTAAATGATTTAAATTAATTAATACTAATTAACAATTCAAAATAACTAAGAAACTAAATTTCAGAAGCTGACTTAAGACTAAGTTCCCAAAACAGAATGCAACAAACTAATTCAATCACAATCAACTAAATTTCACTAACGGTTACGACTCTACTGTTACAGTAACGATTAAACTAATGGTTACGGTAACAGTAGATGAAAATGAAAATAAATCAAACTGAATTCTTGCATGCACGAATGAACTTCACGAAACAAGACATCACACATCCAACATATAGCATGAAAACTGAATTTAATCTAAAACTAATAATGTAACACGTTCAACTAATTTAAATGAAAATACGTACGTAACTATCAATTATCAAAAACTTGAAAACTAACGATTCAAAACTACGGAAACTAATTACGAGGTTCAGATTACTTGTTTAACTACTGGAATATGAATGTTCTTCGGCTATTCCGAAGAGTMAACGCAGCAAAACGAGCTTCTACGGATGGACGGCATTGAACGGCTTTAAGAACTCATCATCGTCGCTTCTTGGTCTTGCTCTTTGATTCTTGCATTTTGATGTTGTTTTCCGTCTCCAAACCCTAGGATTAGTCTAAGGAAATATTTTAGGGTTTAAAAGCACGTTTACAACTCGGATTAATGATTGGTTTATATAGAAATCGCGTATCTTGGGCCGCAAGTCACACAGGTCGGTTCCTGGGCCTGTCTACGGTAGCAGTCTACGGTTACAAGCAACCGTAGAACCAACTGTAATACTCTTTGAAGCCTCCTTACGGTGGTTCGTACGGTGAGAAATGTAACCGTAGAACCAACCGTAATGCCTTCTGTCCTCCTTCTACGGAGATATGTACGGTTACTCCCCTACGGTAAAATAACCGTAAGGCTAACCGTAAGCCTCCAAAATCTGATACTTCTTCGCCGGAATGCTCGATTCTTTGTCCCTTAATCATCATCTTTCATCTCTTACGCGTTGAGTGATTGGAGCTTTTGTGTGTGCCTACTATATAAATAATTTTCAGAAATCTAATAGCTCGCCCGCAAAATAACGGGATCGCGTGTAGGTTTGACAAGCTTAACTCGAGTCGTCTCTCAAGGACTGACGTTCGGAAATTTTAATGTTTGTTTAATCACAATGTTTAAAACGAGAACTTGTATAAATTTGGTTTTTGAAAACTATCAACTACTAATAAATTTAAAAGCATCAACTAATTATTTTAAACTAACTAATTTATTCTAATTAATTAACTAAAGCTTCAAACTAAATTATCTAAGAATTATTAATCTAGGATTTTTTTTAAAGCAAATAAATTCTAAATTAATTATCTAGCATGCATGAAATACTACGAATTAAACTAAACATGTGATTCTCAAGAACAATAAGATCAATCTCAAAATTCTCAAGTAATAACATAGCAATAACCAATTATCAACTAATTATCAAAACTAAAGCAATAATTAAATTATTCTTGAACAAATCATCACCAAGCATGAACAAGAGAATAAACGCAGCGACTAATTAATATTAATAACGAAATTCTAAGGTTCAAGCGCTCAGCGATTCAACGGTTCAAACGATTCGAAATAAATCAACGAAACTAGAAATTCAAATGAAATAATTAAACATAAATTATCTAGAATTAAACTAAGAATAACTAGAGTTTAGAGAACTTATTAAGTAGTTAAAGGTGCTGAAATTGCTCTGAAAATCCGGGTTGTAGATGGTTGATCTTGGTCGAGAAATCAGAGCTTGAACGAACATCTTCGTCTTGGTGCTTCGGGCCTTGAATATTTGACTTAGATCTTTAAAATATGTTGTAGGGTGTTGAAAATAGGTTTCTCAACCCTAGGTAAGTGTCTTGGGTCGTGGTTCTCTGTTTAATCCGAAATATGAAGGGTTTATATAGTTATTTCATGACTTGGTGCACAAGAAACCCTAAAATCGCGAAACTGGGCCGTCGCGTCGACGGTGCGTCGACTGATGCAGGCAGGCTCTCGGTGGCGACGCAGCCTGGGTGCTCGCGTCGATGGGCGGTTGCATCGACTGACATGGTCATGGATCGACGTTTCAGAGAGTTGCGTCGACCTAGCGTCGGTCGATGCGTCTAGGATCGACGCTTCAGAAAGTTGCGTCGGCTGTGCGTCGGCCTTGCGTCGACTGACGCGGATCATGGCTCGCGTCAATGGAGCGTCGACGCTCACGTCAGTTGACGTGACAGAGCGTCTGTTTCCATTTCTCGATCTTTTGATACTCGTTTCACCGGAAAGCTTGTTCTTCTATTCTTGAACATCGAACTTCGTCTATTACGTGCTAAACTCTTCCGGTTACTTAGCTGTAAAGTGAAAAATCACAAATAATCACTTATTTGCATCAATCTAGGTCAAAAAGCGATAAAATAAGCTGAGAGTACAAATATACGAATTAAAGCTTAAACTACCTAACTTATACCAAAAACAATAAGAAAAACAAGCTATAATATTACTAAAAATAAGGACAAATATGTGCTAATCAACTACCCCACGCTTAATTGGTTTGTTCTCCTCGAACGAACGATAGATTCAAAGTACAACAAGAATTGTAAATCAGTCCAAGCAATGAGTCGTGCGATGGTACTTAAATAATTTTGAAAATATAGGTACATGCAATGCAACTTCAAACACTCCACCCTATTACATTGTCGCTTCAAAATCGAATTCATGCATCCTCACAAAAGTGTATTATATAGGGTGTACGCTCAAAAGCACTCGAGAATTGCTGCATAGGACGTGTATACGTTCAAACCATTCAAATACAAGCACAATAAACAAGAACCGAAAATTAATCTCTTCTCAACCGCAAATTAAGTGTGCTGTCAAAACTAAGAATAAGAAAAGGTCTTTACGGGTTGAAGTGTAAGGCTCTTTGGACGGGTGTGGAATATTTAAGTCGTGTGGCTAATCGCTCACTCAAAMTAATCTAATCACGAAGCAAATTTCTTCACCTCGTACAAAAGAAAAACCTTACTGAACACTCATAACGTAGCCTTTATACATAGGCTATTTTTCAACTCGAGACTCTAAAACCGACTTGTAGCTCAAACCACTTAAACACAATTGAAGCTTAAGATATGCTTCGTAACACAACTCTTGCCTTTAAACATTAGGCTTCATAATAAAATAAACAATAAAACACAAGTCTTTATTAGCGCGTAGGCAATGACTAAACACGAATCAACAAGACTCACCATCCCCTTTTTTTATCCCCCTTATTATAACTTTTTATGGGGTCGTTTTTTTTTTATTTTTTATTTTTTTTTAGGATGGTGGTCCTAAATTACAATAATTCATAAATTCCTAAAAAAAATTCCAAAACACTAATAACCAATAAAAATAGCGAACTCCTACCCCACGCTTTTAATGGGTTAGTAGGGGTCGACTCAATAAAATCACTCAGGGCTATAGGCATGGATTTTTTGGCTATGATTGGTTCATTCGGAATTTATAGTGGCTAAAAATCTATGGATATGGCCGGAATAGGGTTTTTTCTGTGCCTTAACCTCATTTTCAAAATCAACTACACACAGCGGTTTCAAAGAGATATCAAATCAGAAACTCATTCAAGACATGCAAAGATGATAAACACTCAGGCTACTCACAGGCTTTTTGCATGAAAAAGTTTTGAATTGACGCCGCTTTTAAGGTTTTGCGAAATCAATTGCATACAAGCACCATTTTACAATGTATAAATAATAAGTTTTGAAAACTTTATGCACTTATGCATGCTCAAAAGACTAGAGCCTCAAATCATACTTAGCTAACTTTGACAGGCAAGCCATACAAACAATACAGAGCAGAAATAGTGATCAATCACGTAAAATCTAGCACTACAAACCCACAAAAAATTTTAAATTTGCACAAATTTCAACTATAATTCACACTCAACCATCCCCCCGTTTAAAAATGTGGCAAACTTCTGATTGCCATAAATATAAAGAAAATAAAAGTGAGGGAGATAAGAAAACATCCCTAAAAAATTGATAGTTGAGACTTTCCAAAATGTCTGTGCAATAATCCTTCGTCTTGAACTCGTGAATGGAATTATCTTTAATTAAAAGCGATTGTAGTCAATTGTGTTGCGCGCAAGTGCCCGGTGGCACATCGTGTGGAATTGAWTCBKHCGGATTGCGGCTCATCAAAAGGTTGCCGGACTGCGGCTAAATTGGGTCGGATTGCGACCTCGATCGACGGAGATGAAATTGTAAAATCGGATTTTCTGCACATTAACACACACATAAACGCACCGCGACAATTGACAGAATAAAAACAAAAATAAACTAAAAAAAATCGAAATAAAAACTAAAGAAAAACTAACGCTTGGGTTGCCTCCCAAGAAGCGCAACATTTTACGTCGTATGCTCGACGCGTTTCAACGATCAATACTCGACTTGCGGTGGATCACCTAACTCCACCATGTCTCTCGCTTGAAACTCCTTCTCAAATGTTTCGTAGGGGTCCATAATCGCAAGGTCCGCTCCAATGTCACGAAAATCAATACCAAATAGCTCGGCTACCTCCTCCCTGCTAAGAAAATCATTGTCGTCCTCGACGTTCATCTCGTCCAAAACCATTATGCTCTTAATCTCTCGTACGCATGCATCTACCGGGTCAACGAACGAACATTCTTCTTCTTCCATCAATGGCGCAGGGCAATTATTCACATCTCGCAAAGAAAAAGTAACCGTCTCTCCCAAAATAGACATGCTCATCCTTCCTTTGTTCACATCAATCACCGCATGGGAGGTAGACAAAAATGGATGGCCTAAAAGAATAGTATGCCCCTTGTCCTCACTCGACATCTCTCCAACATCTAAAACTACAAAATCAGCTGGTATTATTAATTCACCTACTTTCACCAAAACGTCTTCTACAATTCCCAATGGTTGGCGAATTGAACGATCCGCTAATTGGAGACGCATCCTTGTCGGCTTCAATGGTCCTAAATCAAATTGCTTATAAAGGGAATGCGGCATTAAGTTAATTCCCGTGCCAAGATCAAGCATTCCGCGCGCTTGTTGCCCATTCTCCAATGTAATATTGACCTTCCAGGGTCCTTCTCCTTCGTAGACAGTGGTTGCTTGCATAACGCACTCACCTCCTTCATTAGAGGAACGTACTGATTTGTCTCTGAACGCCTATGTCTTGTAGCAAGCTCCTTGAAGAAATTCACATATGCCGGCATCATTTTGATCACATCCAAAAGAGGAAGGTTGATGTTGACGTTCTTCAGCAAGTTGTAAAGCTCCATGAACTTCTTATTTTATTTTGCTGGTCGAAGACGGCTTGGAAATGGAACTTTTTCGACTATCGGCGAAGTGAGAGTCTTTTTTGTGAGCTTCCCCTTCAAAGGTCCCGGAATGTGAGGGTTTGGTGTCTTATGCAATTGTTCTATCGGCTCGGATTCATCTCCCTTTGGCGATGCCGGTGTTGGACTCTTCGTCATCTCTTATCCCCTTCGTCATTTATCTCGACTCCATTATCGACCACTTTTCCACTGCGTAGGACTTTAATCACTGAGGCTTGCTCGGTTTGACTCGGAAACTTGTCTTTTTCCTTATTTGATCTCGCAATGTCAACCGCCAATTGTCCTATCGTCCTATCAATCCTCTCCACACTCTTAGCAAGATCATGCACTATCCTAGAGAGACTGTCAATACTATTCACCTTTTTTGAGAGGTCGTCTATCTTTGCATTCACCTTTACAAGTTCCTCTCTATTAATGAGCGTCTCAGTCACTTGATTTTGTTGCCAAACCAAYAATTAATCATTTGGTTTAACCGGGTTTGACGTTTGCCCCTTCGTAGGCGGTGGTGGTGAAGGAAGGTACCGTGGGTCGGTCTGTGGCTTCATCGGCGCATAATGTGGGTTCTCAGGACCCCACTTGAAAAAAGGAGAATCACGCTGTGCCTGAAACTGGTTTTTGGGTTTCTGCCAAGAATTGTTGTGTTGGAAATTTTGCACGGCGTTGACCTCTATGTTCGATTCATCGTCAAAAGTCACCGAACACGCATTCGCTCCATGTCCAAATGCTCCAMAARTTCCACATGTCTCTTGTGAAGGTTGCGATTGTTGCTTCATCATCATGTTCGTTAACAACTCCACTTGCTTTGTAAGTTTATCGATATTGTCATCCTCCGCTCGCGCAACTGAAACCTCATTCACTCTAAGTTTTCAAGGCCTTGAACTTGTTTGCCTCGACTTGTCACTTATTAATTCAAAAAGATCTCGTGCTTCCTCCGTGATTAAGCCCCCGAAATCTCCTGCTCGTGTTTCCACTTGTTGCTTGAAATTCGATAATAATCCTTCATAAAAGTAATTGTTGACCATTTTGTCATTATTACCATGGTGTGTACATGCATAGGAGCTCCTTAAAACGATCCCATGCCTCGTGAAACAATTCGCCATCCAATTGCTCGAAGTTGGAAATTTCCCTCCTCAACTTTGTCGTCGTTTGGGCTGAGTAAAATCTTCCCACAAATTTCTTGTAAACCATCCCCCAATGTGTTAGGGAATTAGGTTGCAATTGATTAAACCATCGTTTCACTTTATCCTTCAGGGTACTAGGGAAGTATCTCATTCTAAGCTGTCCTTCACTGAGTCATCGATCTTGAATCCCAGATAGTGATATGTAAAATTCTCGAACGAACTCGAGTGGGTCTTCATTCGGCAAACCATAGAAAGAAGGTAGTCTATTCAAATCGTCGGTCCTCAAGTTGTAGTTCCTAGCCACTTGGCCTAAAACTATCGCTGAGCTATATGGTYCATTGGTTGGACATGCGAGATCACCTTGTTTTTGTATGTTTTGATATCGAGGGGCATGTCTTCCTCCAAATTTCGCACGTCTTCCTCCAAAATTGTCCCCATCCTCATAATAATCATCCTCATGAAACTCGTTTTCATCCTCATATTCATCGTCCAGTGTATCATCATCTTGACCATTATTGTACTGTCGTCCTCCTCGTCTGTTTTGGAAACGGTTCGGTGCTCGTTCCCGATTTACATTCTCATTGTGTTGTTGGTTTTTTTGGGGATGGGGACCGCCATTACCAACTTGGTTGTGTAAGAACTACTCGTTTTCATGAGCGTTGTATGCTTGAGCTTCCGCTCGATTCCTAAAGTGCTGTGGACGGTTGATTTGATTTTCTAGAATCACTGCTTGACGATTATCTTGGCCTTGCGGCTCCCCGTTGTTTGGATCATTGAGGAACTGGTTTCCTTCTTGATTCTCTTCGTTATTGATCCTTTGGTTGTTTCCGTCGTTATGTGCGTGATTAGGATCAAGAATCGGTGGGTCTTCTTGACGATTATCGTCTTRTTGTCCCCAAAGTTTAGATCATCGGTGGGCGGCATCCCATATGGTTGGTATCGTAGAGGGGTATTATTGTCAATTCCTTGCCCTCGGCCACCATTCGTTCGTCCTCCTCCTCTTCCTCCTGGTCCTCGGCCTCCAATAGGCGTAGTGTTTGACAGGTTGGCCAAATTTGTTTTATGATTAATTGTGTCGGGGGAATGAAAGAGTCTACTCGGTCTCCCAACTCGTTCGATGTTGTCTATATATATAGCAAGTTTGTTTCTAAGACTTCGACGTCCTAGCATCAACAACAAACAACATCAACGCATCGAGTGGAAAACAAAGAACCTTTATACAAATAAATGGAAAAGCATAAAATAACACGAACAAACATTATCAAAACCTATTTCAGTCCCCGGCAACGGCGCCAATTTTTGATTCGAGCTTTTGTGTGTGCCTACTATATAAATAATTATTAGAAGTCTAATAGCTCGCCCGCAAAATAACGGGATTGCGTGTAGGTTTGACAAGCTTAACTCGAGTCGTCTCTCAAGGACTGACGTTCGGGATTTTTAATGTTTGTTTAATCACAATGTTTAACACGAGAACTTGTATAAATTTGGTTTTTGAAAACTATCAACTACTAATAAATTTAAAAACATCAACTAATTATTTTAAACTAACTAATTTATTCTAATTAATTAACTAAAGATTCAAACTAAATTATCTAAGAATTATTAATCTAGAATTTTTTTAAAGCAAATAAATTCTAAATTAATTATCTAGCATGCATGAAATACTAAGAATTAAACTAAACATGTGATTCTCAAGAACAATAAGATCAATCTAAAAATTCTCAAGCAATAACATAGCAATAACCAATTATCAACTAATTATCAAAACTAAAGCAATAATTAATTAATCTTGAACAAATCATCACCAAGCATGAACAAGAGAATAAACGCAGCGACTAATTAATATTAAAAACAAAATTCTAAGTTTCAAGCGCTCAGCGATTCAACGGTTCAAACGATTCGAAATAAATTAACAAAACTAGAAATTCAAACGAAATAATTAAACATAAATTATCTAGAATTAAACTAAGAATAACTAGAGTTTAGATAACTTATTAAGTAGCTAAAGGTGCTGAAATTGCTCTGAAAATMCGGGTTGTAGATGGTTGATCTGGGTCGAGAAATCAGAGCTTGAACGAACGTCTTCGTCTTGGTGCTTCGGGCCTTGAATCTTCGACTTAGATCTTTAAAATATGTTGTAGGGTGTTGAAAATAGGTTTATCAACCCTAGGTAAGTGTCTTGGGTCGTGGTTCTCTGTTTAATCCGAAATATGAAGGGTTTATATAGTTATTTCATGACTTGGCGTACAAGAAACCCAAAAATCATGAAACTGGGCCGTCACGTCGACGGTGCGTCGACTGACGTAGGAAGGCTCTCGGCGGCGACGTAGCCTGGGCGCTCGCGTCGCTGGGCGGTTGCGTCGACTGACGCGGTCATGGATCGACGCTTCAGAGAGTTGCGTCGACCTAGCGTTGGTTGACGCGTCTAGGATCGACGCTTCAGAAAGTTACGTTGGCCTTTTGTCGGCTAATGCGGATCATGGCTCGCGTCAACGGAGCGTTGACGCTCGCGTTAGTCGACGCGACAGAGCGTCTGTCTCCGTTTCTTGATCTTTTGCTACTCGTTTCACTGGAAAGCTTGTTCTTCTATTCTTGAACATCGAACTTCGTCTATTACGTGCTGAACTCTTCCGGTTACTTAGCTGTAAAGTGAAAAATCACAAATAATCACTTATTTGCATCAATCTAGGTCAAAAAGCGGTAAAATAAGCTGAGAGTGCAAATATACGAATTAAAGCTTAAACTACCCAACTTATACCAAAAACAATAAGAAAAACAAGCTATAATACTACTAAAAATAAGGACAAATATGTGCTAATCATTGAGCCCTCCCGGTTACTTAGCTGTAAAGTAAAAAACTACAAATAATCACTTTTTTTCATCAATCTAGCACAAAAAGTGGTAAACTAAGTTGGAAGTACAAATATACGAATTGAAGCTTAAACTATCCAACTTATACTAAAAATAATAAGAAAAAGTAACTAAAATACAACTAAAAATGAGCGTAAATACGTGTTAATCATGTCCCGCTAGCTTTTCGAGGAACTGGTCCATAAAGGGTAGCGGGAAATGGTCCTTCCTTATCGCGGCAATGAGTTTCCTGTAGTCGATGTACATGTGCCACCCGATGGTTAGGCGCGTCAGAACAATCTCTCCCTTGTCGTTCTCCATGATTGTGATGCCTCCCTTCTTCGGAACCACGTGCACTGGGCTAACCCATTCACTATCCACCATGGGGTAGATAATTCCTTCGTCGATGAGTTTGAAGATTTCTTTCTTAATACCTCCATGAGTGTAGGGTTCAGACGTCTTTGCTTGATTCTCGCTTGCTTCATCCCTTCTTTTAGCTCTATCCGGTGCATGCACGTGACCAGACTTATCCCCTTAATGTCCCCGATGCTCCAGCCAATAACTTGCTTATACTTTTTGAGCATTTTGATCAACTCTCTCTCCTCATGCTCTGCTAATTCCGCAAAAATAATCATGGGTTTCCTCTCGTTGGACTCAAGAAAAACATATTTGAGGTGGCTTGGTAGTGGCTTCATTTCCATCTTAGGCTCCAGCACGGTCCAATAGACATTTCGCCCAAATCCTCGTCTTCAATTTCAAATAGATTGACAACCCCCTCCACATTTGGATCAATATCATCGTCCTCGACGTTTCACTCTTCTAACGGCACGACACCGAACAACTCCCTCACGCATTCTTCTACATAATCGAGATAAGAGCAATCGGGACCCAAAAGGGGTGATGGAGCATTTTGGATGTCTCTGAGTGAAAATATTACTGACTCGTCAAAAATGGATAATGTCATCTTACCTCAACGCACGTCAATCATGGTGTGTGAGGTTGCCATGAATGGTTAACCCAAGAGAATAGTGTGCTCTTTGCTTGCTTTGGCCACTTCTCGGACGTCCAGTATCACAAAATCCACGGGGACTACTAATGAGGCAACTTCTACCAAAACATCTTCAACCACTCCCAACGGATATCTCACCGAGCAGTCTGCTAGTTGATGTTGCATGCTTGTTGGCTTCATCTCCCCAATATTGAACTGATTGTATAGGGCGTAGGGTATTAAGTTGATCCCTGCCCCTAGATCGAGCATTCCTCGTGCCTTTTGCCCATACCCTAGAGTTATCGTGATGCAAAAACTCCCGGGATCACTCACTTTCGGGGGTAGTGGTTGGTGGCATATGGAACTCACTTCCTTTCACAGCACAATCTGCTCGTTCGCTTCCAATCGTCTCTCCTTTGTTGCGAGCTCCTTGAAAAACTTCACGTATGCCGAAATCGCTTTGATCACATCAAGAAGTTAAAGGTTGATGTTCACTCTCTTCAACATGTTATAGAGCTCCATGAACTTCTTGTTCCCCCTTTCCGGCTTAAGATGACTCGAAAATGGCACAGGGTCTTGAATGACTCATTGCAGCTTGACATGGCTGGAATTACCCTGATCATCGTCGCATCCGACCGGATGTGCTATTGTGTCCGGTCGGATGGAGCTGCAGTTTTTCTGCCCGACTGGATTCTCGTCTGTCCRGTCGGATGTTACCTCTGTTCTAATCCGGACGGATTCTTGGCTCATTTGACAGGATGTCCTGGATGTGCCTTCCTTGCTCGAATTGTCCCTCTTGGATGGAAAGGTCCCGGTGATAGAATCCGGAACGTATCTATTTTGGGACTTATGAATCCCCTCGATCACTGCCTTTTTGCCGTTCWAGGGTGGCACGTCAGCACTTGCTTCTTTTTCTTCCGACATCGGCTCGTTCTCAACCTCTTCTTCCTCCAACTCTCCGACCCCATTATCAAATCTCTTTYCTCCTCGGAGTACATGTTGAGCCGAACTTTTAGGTTCCTTTCAAAATTAATTTACCAGTTAACCGATATGTGTCTACGCTTTGAAAAGGAGTCTGAGTTCGCCCGCAAGAGAACGGGGTCACTTGTTGACTAGTAAGTTAACTCGGGTCGATCTCTCGAGGAATGGGAATCGGATTCAATGATGCTTATTATTCTAATATCACAAATTCTATCTAAAACACACGGTCAAATGGGGTTTTGGAAATGATTCAATTTTAATAACTTAAAATAATAACGAACACTTCCTATCTCGAGGGTGTCAACCTCTCGACAAGGGATGAGAATAGCAAAGGGTGTGAACCAAATAAGAGCTATTCCTAATTGTACCAACGATCATAAACATGCTTTCAACTAATAATGCATCAATTATAACAAACTAATGTTTGAACACATTTAACAACCAAATAACACTAACGGTTCTAAATTAAACAACTTACGAGATTATTCCAAATACCAACTATTAATAACAATACCTTCAATACGAAAAATATGTAACCAATCAAAATTTCATTCTTAATCGAATAGCAATATCTCAAAACATAATAACATGAAATAAGAGCTCCAATACTTCAACAAGCTATCAATAAAACATCCAAAGGCAATTGTTCATCCTATCATCAATTCTCGAAAACATAATAGTATGAACTCCAAACACCAACACTTTAACTAACGGTAAACGAAGTATTATCTAACATGTTCTCCAACTATTCAAAAGAAATCCGAATCAAACTACTACGAAAACGTCAAGCTACGAGTTCAGAAATTACTAATAGTTGAACTACTTTAAACGCGCAAAGATGATGACCGAGGCTTGTCACGAAACTCAGAATCCTTGCGTCGAATGTCAGCTGCTGCGAATCGCACCTTGATACGGTATCGTATGGTTTTATGCTAGAGG
This sequence comes from Phtheirospermum japonicum, assembly GCA_014905375.1. Taxonomy (NCBI): domain Eukaryota; kingdom Viridiplantae; phylum Streptophyta; class Magnoliopsida; order Lamiales; family Orobanchaceae; genus Phtheirospermum; species Phtheirospermum japonicum. The sequence continues at coordinate 74,136 of BMAC01000343.1, forward strand.
TTTGAGAGATGTGTCAAATCTCTCTCCCTTTTTGTGTTTGGTGGTTTCTCTAACCTTGTTCAAGCCTCCAAGACTGAAATCTCTCGAACCCTAGCTTCCTCTGGCATTTTTAAGCAAGCTTTAGCCATTTCGTAACTGAAAATTTCCGAAAATCTGCATGCGTAACGTACATGTCCGATCGGAYGAAGGTCTTGTCCGATCGGACAAAGGCTACTGTCCTCTGCTTTGATTGGTGCGCCAGTTTGTTCGACCGGTGTGCTCGTCATCAGTTAGTCTGATCGGAGACATACATTGTCCGATCGGTGGGTGTCCTTTTGGGCTACTTTTGAGCGTCTCTTCTTCTATCTTTGTGCCTTGGATCCACCGGACGCTTTAGCTGTATGAGAAAAACACAGAATTACTCTCATTTGGACCGATTAGCGATCAACAAGTCAGAAAGTTAAGTAAGGAGACAGAAAGTGCAAAACGATGCAATTCATCATAGTCTTAACCCGAAAAAGATAATAAAAAGACTAAAACAAGACTTGATTATGTACAGATTCATAATAAAAATGTACGAATCAACCACCCCATGCTTAATAGGTTTGTTCGTCCTCGAACAAATGAAAGGATCAGAATCAAGAGAAGTGAAAGTAATTAGAGCTAAGAGTCATGTTGTGCATATAGTTTAGTTTTGCAATTATAAACACTTTCGCCGAAACCATAAAGCTAACTCGTATTACCTTTTCACCTTGAAATCGAAAGAATACATCCTCTCAAAAGGGTAATATATCATGGTGCACTCATTCACTCGTGTTTTCAACAGGTAAGTGTATACGCTCGGGTCATCATAATCATGCATTCAACGACTCTTGAAAATCAAAGACTCATATATCGCATAAGTGTGCACATTCAATCAAGAATCGGATTAGGGCTTTTAAGGGTTGTAATGTCGGCTCTTTGGTAAGGTATGTCATATATAGAGATGTGTGGCTAACTTGCGGACAAACGCAATCTATAACTCACTCAATCCACCCTTTAAAGCATAGAGCGTAATTTTTGCTCCTCATCCTTCCCAAATAACCATGTACCATTATTTATAGCCTTTTATAGCTAAGTCTCCTTTCAACCCCTGAAACCGAATACTTGCTTTAACCAAGATGCTTTATTTTTGTTTTCTAGATGCTCTTTTGAACTTAATCACCCTTATTAATTTATTATATATATATATATATATATATATTATGCTCTCCCCCTTTTAGAGAGTCCCACTAGTTCCTACCCCGTAATCGTCATATCTAATTAACCCTAAATAAAAATCTCATCATAATTTTAGATGAATTAAGAGCTGCAATAATGCTCGTGGCTAACAAAGAAATGGAATTAAGGCTCGAAGGGGCTCATCGGGATTTTCAGTGGTTTTTATTTATGAATAAGGCCGCAAATGGGTTTATATGTGCCTATCGTCATTCTCAAGACCCAATGTACTCATGCGATTAAGAGACCTTTCAAAACTCTTATCGAATCACAACATGAAATGATGATAATCACACAAAGCTTCTCAAAAAGGTTCAATTCAAACTTTGAAAACAAGGTGATCGAGTTTTTGAAGTTTTGCAGAGTTGGTAATGACAAAGTGTTGTTTTAAATACATATAAGTAGTTTTGAACAAAAATTTCACTTAGACAAGCTCAAACGACTCTAAACATCATACCACATAATACATGATTCCGACAGTCATGCCAGTACAAACACAAATAAGCATGGGTAAATATTCAACAGAAGTTGACGTAATCAATTGGTTGACTAGCATTTTGTTACGAAAATGTGACTATGTTACTAAAAATGGTTTGAACTAAGCATGCAAAGGACTCTAAACGATTACTCGAGGACTGCACAGTTGTCCGACCGGTCATAGAGCTCGACCGATCAGACTGGAGTCCAGTGGACATTGTCCGATCGGTCGTCTCGGTGTCACCGATCGGACGGTGCCGTCCCCTCCCCTAATCAAGAAAATAAAGCAATCTCCTGATTGCTAAAACACGACATGAACATAGGAATTGAGAAGTGCCCATAACCAATGCATGCAAATGAGTAAACCAAGAGTTAACAATATCCATCCCAACACGAACACAAAAGGAATAATAATACATTAAATAAATCCAAATAAATAGTAAATAGTCTAGAAAGGGAATAAAATAATAAAAAAAAGTGGATAGAGTGGTGATACAGATAGTGGGGCATGGGCCCGCCTACTAGTCCATGTCGTCCAGAGGTGGAGGTGGGTTGCGTTGCTCGAGACGGGAGAGGCGCTCGTCAATTTGAACGAGGTATCCATGATTCGCCTAGACGTTTCCGGTCAACTGGGCAAGATGCTGACTTGTTTCTGCCTAGTTGTTTCCCAATGTCGTCAACGTGCTCCGGAAGTAACGAGCCTCCTCCCGAGCTTCCTCACGCGCATCCCAGGCATCCTGTCGAGCGTTTCTCGTGTGCTCCTCTTAATAGATGCGCAACTGCCACATTTGATCCATCATGCGCGCTTGGAAATCCTGCTGCTGCTGCCACTGCTCGTCCGAAAAATACACGCCATCCCCATAATCATCATAATCATAAGTCCGGGAACCGGCATGACCACCTCCTCAATCCTTGTCATTCTCATTATTCTCTTCATTCTCATCCTCGCCGTTGTCCTCCTCATTGTTCTCGTCATCATCTTCCTCATCGTCGTCACCGGTATCTTCATTGTCGGTGTTCTCAATTTCTTCGTCTATTAACCTCTCCGAAGTCAACATGAACGTCGGGGTAGCTACGTTCTGACCATTAACCGTCCGACTCTCGACCATCATCGCTACACTCGGGTACATAATGTTATCGTCATAAGGATCACAGCCGTGGTGTCGAGCAAGCACAGTGATAAAGGCTCCCAGAGTGAGATTTACCGTTTTCTTTTCCCTCACTTGTTGAACGTTCTCAATTGCAGCAATCAAGAGTGAATAAATGTTTGTGTTGCCACGGTGGTACATAATCCACAAAGCCTTCAACTCGGTGTACAAAATTCTAGTGGCGTCTTCCTTCCCCAAGAAAACTTACATGAAGAACTTGTAAGTGAGATGAACGGAGTTTGACCGCAAGGATGTCGAATTGAAGCGGCACCCGGGTTTTGGTGGTGCTCCAGAAAGCTTGGTCCACCAAGTGCTTTTGTCGTTCGTCTAGTTCAAATCCCTCGCTGGGCCCTCTTTGGCTATCAATCCCAAAAATTTCATCGAGGTCACAAATGAAGGTACGGAATGTTTGGTTTCGGAAGCGACACTCGAAAGTTCTGTCGGCGAGTGATTTGAACGTCGTGAAGAAATTGAGCATAAGAGTCCGATATCCGGGTTGATTAACATCGGCCCACTTCATTAGCCCGAGGTTCTCGATTCCCTTAACGAATTTTTTGGCCATCTTGTCACTGATTATGACTTTCTCCTCCCAGAATTCGAGATTAATGAAATGGGGGTGATAGACGTCCCGCTTAATCAAGGACTTGTAGAGCGTAATCTCACGTTCGTCCTTGAGATCAAAGGGGGCCAACCCTCCCTGGGTGTTGCTCGGGACTCGGACAGTAGTTTTTCCATGTCGGTGACGAGAACCGGATGCCATAGTGGTTTTGAAAACTTGAAAGAAACAACAGTAGTTCTCTCAGAACTTTCGTCGAACACTTAGTACGCGCCTAAAAAACTCAAACAATTCAAGCTCAATATTGTACAATCTCAACTCCAATCACAACAAACCTACAATTCAATTTCCCAAACAATTCAATAAGCTTGAGTTTAAGCCATTATACCTTGAGTTTTTCGTGTTTGGAAGCGGTGGTAATGCTTGGTATGTTGTGAAGTATTTGTGATTGATTTCCAAAAATTCTCCAGGCGGAAACAATTTGGTGTGTTGTGTCTCCGATCGGACGCGTTATTGCTCTCAATTCTATGACTAGTGAAGTGTGGGAGAACGATTTTCAGAGTTATGCAATGCAAATGAGAGAAATTTGAGTTTAGGGTAAAAAAAATCTATGAATGGGCCGACAACAGTTTTATAAAATGTGCAGTCGTCTGATTGGTCAGTGCTGTTGTCCGATCGGACTAGAGTCCAGTGGGCTCTGTGCGATCGGTCGAGGCCCTTGACCGACCGGTCTGCATTGTGCGTCATTTTTTTTCTTAAAATAATATATATATTTTATATATTTATTATTATTACTATTATTATTACGGTGCTCTGCAAAAATTCAAAAATGGAAATCAGGTATGAGCAAGTTAATCCACGCAATAAATCTTTTATTTAATAATTCGAGCAAAATTGCTCGTTATTTCGATAATTAAGAACATCATAATAGCTTGATAATTATTTAACTAATCTCCCTTGACGACCTAATAACTACTTAGGTCCGAAAACTAGCTCTTGAATTTCTTCCACCTGCTCTTCGAGGTCAATAATCCTACCCTTCAGACGTATGATCTCAGCATCCGCATCGTCCAGGATAGTGTGAAGGCGCTCGATGTTTTTAGTTAGAGCGGCCTCCTCGGTAAGAAATTCGTGGAGATCGGTCTGTAGTTTATGGACCTTCTGACGATACTCTTCCACCTCTTCTTCCAGCTTCTCGACTGTATCCTCGTACTTCTTCCTTGTCACCCAACCATAGGCAGTGTTATTATGATGGTTCATGGTGTTTGGATGCTGGACAATACTCGGAAAATGAAAGATGAGAAGAAGGATTGTTGTGAAGGTTAAGGGCTAGAGGGTGGGTTTATATAGGTTTGAGAGTGGAGATTTAAAGAATCTTCACAATCAATTAAGATCAAGAGGAAGGGAAAGAGAATATTGACTTAGCCTATTATGAAATCAACCCTAAAAATAAAGATTCTCTTACCTCAGAAGATATTGCTGAAATATCTTACCCAATTGGCTTCCTTTGCATGGTGATACTCCTTCCAAAAATAGGCTCTCGCACCTACCGTCCGATCGGTGACATTACTCTTTTGATCGGACACCCCAACAAGGAGTAGTTCAATCGGGTGCGTGCAAGTCACCGATCGGTTGGTCCTGAAAATTCGTAATTCTCTTTGAAACTTGCAGTGGCACCGCCAAATACTCTATCCGATGGATATACATATATAAATACCTATAAAAGAATGAAAGAAAGAAAGAAAATAGAAAAGAAGAGCTTGAGTATCACTACTTCATGATCTTTTTGAGAAATTGGTCCCCCGTGGTATAACTTCACGCGGTGGCCGTTGAATTTGAAGGTAGAGTTGCTCTTCTCATCAAGCAAGGTCACGGCCCCAAACTCGTTGATGTTGGTGATCAAAAATGAACCGCTCCACTTCGACCTCAATTTTCCTGGGAAGAGTTTGAGACAAGAGTTAAAAAGAAAGGCTAACTTACCGACTTCCAAGCTTTTGTGGACAATTTTCTTGTCATGTGCTTCCTTCGTTTTTTGTTTGCTTGCCCACGTCGTCTCGTATGACTCGTTTCGAATCTCCTCCAATTCACTCAGCTCAAGCTTCCGATATTCCCCTGCCTCGTTTAAATTAAGATTCAACGTGCGAATTGCCCATTCCGCTCTATGTTCCAACTCTAGGTGAAGGTGACAAGCTTTTCCATAAACCAACCGAAATGGGCTCATGCCCAACACCATTTTGTAGGCTGTATGGTTAGCCCATAATGCATCAACCAGCTTTGCTGCCCAGTCTTTGCGGTTTGGTTTCACGTTTTTTTCAAAAATGGCCTTGATTTGCCTATTGCTCGTCTCTACTTGCCCTGAGGTTTGTGGGTGGTAAGGGGTTGCCACCTTGTGACGTACCCCATACTTGCTCATCAGTCGATTAAAAGCTCTATTGCAGAAATGGCTACCCCCATCGCTTATGATCGCTCTCGGCACTCCGAATCGGCTGAAGATGTTCTCTTGGATGAATTTGAGAACGATCTCAGAGTTAGCCTTTCTTGTGGGAATTGCCTCCACCCATTTTGATACGTAACTGACTCCTACGAGTATATACTCGTACTCTCCACTCCTCGGAAAAGGACCCATAAAATCGATGCCCCATATGTCGAATATCTCGATCACTTGATTGGGTACTAAGGGCATATCGTCCTTCCTTCCTATCGTCCCCGACCGTTGGCATTTATCACATGTTTTGCAATATTGATGTGCGTCGGCAAAGAGTGAGGGCCAGTAAAAACCGGCTTGGAGGACTTTGAAGGTCGTTTTTTGGCTTCCGAAATGCCCACCCTCATCATGGCAAAATCTTAACACCAATGCCAATAGACTTGTATAATTTCTTGACTTGTTGCGACATTAGTTCATCACAAACATAATCATCGGAAACCAAAGGTGCAAAAGACCAACCTCGACCTCGTAGAGGTAAACCTCACTACAAAAAAACCCGGCGATACTGATGGATATGCTGGCGGGCAAAAAGCCGCCAGCAATGCTGGCAGAAGTACTGGCGGAAAACAATGCTGGCGGCCTTTGCTGACGGCCAAGGCCGTCAGCAAAAGAGGCCCGCCAGTACACTGTCAGCGAATGAGCGAGAGTTTATCCCGCTTCACTATACTGACGTCAATGCCCGTCAATATATCGTTTGGCATCGCTGACGGCCATGGCCGCCAAGATCCTGACCGTCATGACCATCAGAATATAATTTAAAAATAATAATAATAATAATATATACACTGACGATCATGGCCGTCAGGATCCTGACGGTCTACCCGTCAGCATATATTTCTAAAAATATATATATATATATATATATATATATATATATATATATATATATACGCTGGCGGACAAGCCGCCAGCGTTCCTGACGGCTATGGCCGTCAGGAGTTTAACCTAAAATTCGGCCCAGCCCCTTCCCCGCCTCACTTTCTCTCCTTCTCTTTCTTTCCTTCTTTCTCTCTCAGCCCGTTCCCCCCCGCACCCAGCCCGCCGTCGCGTCGCCTTGCCACTCTGCTCCGAAGCTGCCAGCTCCCTCCACCGCGCCGCGCCGCGCCAACCCCCTCCACCGTCAGCGGCCGCCTCCCTCCACCGCGCCCGCTCTCCGTCGCCGCGCCGCCTGGCTGCTCCGCTCCGAACCGGCCGCCTCCCTCCACCACGCCGCATCCGAGCCCAGCCCAAGCTCCACCACCACCGCCTGCCTCCACCGTCGCCCGCCGTCCGCCGTCGCCCTGCCAAGGTAAGTTTCCTTTTTTTTATTTTCTGTTATTATTTTTTATTTTATATTTTCTATTATTTTTGTATTTTTTTTATATAATTGTTGTGATGAATTTATTGTATAATTAGGGTTCAATTTAGGAATAATCAATTAATTAGGGTTCAATTTAGGAATAATCAATTAATTAGGGTTCAATTTAGTAATAATAACATAATTAGGGTTGAAATTAATAGTAATCAATTAATTAGGGTTTAAATTAGGAATAATCAATTAATTAAGGTTCAATTTAGAAATTATTACATAATTATGTTTCAATTTAGGAATAATCAATTAATTAGAGTCCAATTTCGTAATAATTACATAATTATGGGTCAATTTTGTAATTATTACATAATTAGGGTTCAAATTAGGAGCAGACATGGTGAGGGTGGTCAAGGAAAGCGATGACCTGTTTTCGAGTGCTGTGTGGCTCTTTATCGACAACGTGTCTACTTTAGAATCTACCTAGCTAGAAGCAATCTCGTATTAGGGTTTGCTTTCAAATTTAGGGTTTATTCACCCATTATATTGTGTATATATTGTTCATGCATGGGAGGCCGTGGTGATCGGCTGGGATTTAAAATTTTTTTGTATATATATTGTTCATGCATGGGAGGCCGTGGTGATCGGCCGGGGTTTAATTTTGTTTATATATAATATTGTCATTGGTGTTGTTGGTTGTATACCGTCGGATGTTGACGTGGGTTACGGCGCCGTCCGGGAGGTTTTGTCCCTCCAATAGCGGGTTTTCAAATCTTATTTTTAAAAACGTGATTGGGTGTCACGGGATTTTATTTAAGTTTTCAAAATATTTTAAAAAAATGTGACGGTGGTAATTGCTTATTTGGAACCTTGACGAAGTGAAGCGATGCATATAAATCACTTGTTTCAGAATTAATATCATATAGAAAAATTTGAAACTAAGTTTCGAATTATTCCAATATTCCTTAGACCCGTTTGAGATTTAGTATCAAATATAGAGTTTGATACTAAATTTCGAATTGTCCCATTTTTGGACAGTTTGAGAATGTGACTGGTAGTATTGTTATCATATGTGTTTTTCTTTTTTTAGTTTTGAAATTTCGGTTTCTGCATCTCTCTAATTGTTCTCGGGTGCACTGAAATATACGTGCACTACGAGAACTGAGGGGAGATGCTGCCGAAATTTTGAATCTAAGAAAAATGCATATTTTAAGATAATACATACTACTAAACGTCACCTTCTTGAATGGGATAGAAGCCTTACCAATTACAATTCGAATTACTCATTCTTCTCATATTGCTGCCGAGATTTTGCCACCTTCTTTAATTCTGAAAAATCTTAGGATGGCTGATGATCGTAGTTGGAAGTACAAACGGAATATTTCTGGATTTCTAAATCCGGCGTTCGTGGCCGGTGTAGATAGTTTCGTACAATTTGCACTCACGCATGATTCTACAGAGAGGGACGGTGATAAGCTAAAATGCCCTTGCCCACGAACTAAGTGTAGGAACTCTAGTTATAGGACTATCGATGAGATAAAATGCCACATCGGTACGAAAGGGTTCATTGCTGATTATTACATTTGGACTCATCGGTACGAAAGGGTTCATTGCTAGTTTCTTCGATTCAATGGAACATTTGCCCGTCCACTTACCATACGAAGCGAGAACTGCTGGTCCAGTGCAATACAGTTGGATGTATCCTTTCGAGAGGTATCTTCGCAAGTTGGAAAATAATGTAAGGAATAAAGCGTGTGTTGAAGGATCAATAGCAAACGCATATTTAGTTGAGGAGGCATCGAATTTTGTTTCGTACTACTTCGATGATAATGTCTCCACAAAAAGAACAAACTTAAATCGTAATGAAGAAGTTCAAAATGATGAAGACGACACTCCAAATGTTCTATCTATTTTCAAAAATACTGGTGAAGCTTTCTCGGCCGCAGGGAAGAGATTCTTGTCGGATGAAGAATTGGCCGAGGCCCGAAGATATGTTTTACTAAATTGTTCTGAACTCCAACAATTTATCAGGTTAGCTAATCAAATTCATTGCAACCCTAATTATCAAAATCTACTAATTAGATATTATAACAATTATTCATTTTAATATAAATATGAAGTTTGTTCGAAGATGGTATTAAACGTCACCAACCGAACATTACAGATGAGGCACTGACTCGAAAAGTGGACGCTGAATTTCCTGTTTGGTTCGAGAGCTACGTGAGTCTTAATTATCTGTAAAAATAAGTGGCAATCAAAATATATTATAACTTTGTAAACATAAAATTATTGTAGGCACGAGATCCTTTGAACAATGTAAATGACGATTATATGAGGTCAATTGCGTATGGTCCACCACGTGTTGTGAACACTTTCAACGGTTGTAAGATTAATGGATTTATATTTCACACGCTCTCATATGGGTCTGAGCAATCAACATCGAGCACAGGAGTTTGTATAAGAGGAACAAATTATGGGCCAGATTACATGGATTATTACGGTCGTCTTCTAGAAGTGGTTCAATTGGAGTATCACGGGCTTCAAACTTCCGGAAGGACGCCCTTGTTCAAATGTGAGTGGTTTGATCCAACTCCAGCCGGAACGAAAATCCACCCTCAATATAAGCTCGTTGACGTCAATCATAAACGTAAATTCAATCGATACGAGCCATTTGTACTCGCATCCCAAGCGACTCAAGTGCACTACAGTTCGTATCCGAGTTTGAAGCGAGACAAACTAGATTGGTGGGCAACTTGTCAAATCAAAGCTCGATCGACAGTGGATTATATCGAGCCTCGCGTGCCTGAACAACAGTCTTTCCAAGAAGATGTTGTAGAAACATTTCCTGCAATACAATTAGAGGATGTTGACTTCCAATTAAACGACCCTCTCAATCACGAACACGACGAGTCGGTCAATGATGATTCAGAAGAGTCAGAAAGCGATGAACTACATTTAACTGAAGAAGACGAAGGAAGCTACGAAGATGAGTCTGAAAGTTAGGGATGAGGTTTGAAAATTTTATGAGTGTTAACGATAATCTGAACAAATTATAACGACACACACACACACACACACACACACACACACACACACACATATATATATAATATATATATATATATAATATATATACTTATGTAAAAAAATATTATTAATAAAACTATGTTGTATGATAGATGCCTGGTAGAGGTCCTCATCATCGTCGGATTTCTCTCTGCTCATCGTCCTCGGGACACCATGAAGATGATGCCACCGACATGGACCTCGATGATATTGTTCCACCTACCCCGTCTGATGAGGTGGGGACGAGCGCGCCTGGTACAGAGGTCAGGACTTCCGGGATCGAGGTATATGTGCTCGGAAATAGGTAAGTAACATTTTAATCAATTTTGTTATGTGTTCAATATATAATTTAATTATTTGACATATATTGAAATAAACTTATTAGTTTTTAGGTTATGAAGTCCGTCAAAGGACTTGCCGACCTATCTCAGGACTATACACGAGGCTCATATCCACCCAGATGGGTGGAAATACGAGCACATCCCGGACAGCCATCGTCAGACGTGGTGGCCTCGTTTTAGGGTAATTTTGAAGTATTTTTTTTTATTTATGTTAAGTACATTGCTTAATTATTTTGTCTAATTGTATTTCTTTTGTAGGGATTGGTGTGGTGGGACACTCGTATGTACGACGAGAATGCCATTAGGGCGGCATTCTATATCTCGATGCGGGAGTCTTATAAGAGTCGTATATAGGAGTGGAGGAAGGCATATCGGATGAGTGGGACGATACCTGCTATTGTAGGGGAGACGACTTGGAATAGGTGGCTGTTGGAGTTTCAGCGGCCTGAGAAGGTGGAGAAATCTGAGAAGGCCAGGGGGAACAGGATGATCGAGCCCGGCGGCCCTTCGACTGGTATAGCGAAGCATCGAGGTGGGTCCATGCCGGCTAATTGACAGGCGGCTGAGATTGTAAGTCGATGATAATATTTTAAGTAATTAATTATATTATTGAACATGTATAATTTTATGTTTTAATTAATTCATTATATTAAATATTGTAAATGTAACTTTAAATACAGGCTGCACAGATGGGTACGCAGCCCAGTAACTACGAGCTTCTGCTGAGGTATCATCGAAATCCCGACGGCACATTTACGGATCCCAAAGCCCAGAGGATAGCTGTAAGTTTTATATGTTATATAACAGATTTATTATAAAATCTGATAAAAGTTGTTTAGTATTAATAAGTGAAAATTTTGATATCAGGAGGACTATGAGAGGGCTTTGGAGGAGAGGCGTGCTGTGTCGTCTAATGATAGCAGCCCTCAGGTAGACCCGAATGAGGTCTACCTACAGGTTGTCGGGAATAGGAAGGGTCGACGCTATGGCCTTGGATGCTTTGGGAAGACTCAGAAGGGCTGCAGTACTTCTTCCACCTCCACCACCGATGTTCGTCAGCTCCAGACGCAGGTGCAGTCCCTGCAGGAGCAGCTTGAGCAACTTCAGCGGATCCGCAATGAGTAGGCGCTAGAGTTTCAGCGGATCCGTGAGGAGCAGGAGCGTACCCAGTTGATGCTCCGTCAGCAGATTGAAGAAGTTGTTGCTCGGGCCATGGCTCGTCAGCCTCCCCCTGATCCGGATGGTGGTCATATTTAGATGTGGATGGATAGTTCAGGATTTTTATACATTCGATTGATGAATTGATTTTTAGTTATTGAATGATTTGTTTTGATTTTTTTATTAATGAATAATTTATTTTGGATTATCTAAAATTTTATTTGTTTATTATTTTTAATWTAATTATTAATTAATATATTAAAGATTTTATTAATAGATTTTTCGAAGAAAATTACAGCAAATCTTTGCCAGGAAATTGGTGTAATGCTGATGACAAAATCCGCCAGGAATGCTGGCGGCCAACCCGACAGGAAATCCTGGCGGGTTCACCTGACAGGAATGCTGGCGGCCAACCTAACCCGCCAGGAAATCCTGGCGGGTATAACCGCCAGGAATGCTGACGGCTTACCCGCCAGGAAAGCATCAGATGTTCCTGGCGGATAAACCCGCCAGGAAAACTGGCCATTTTCCCGTCAGGATACTGGAATCCTGACCACAAAAATGCTGGCAGCCAATATCCGTCAGGAGGCCGTCAGTATTTCATATACTGACGGAATCCTGACGGATTTGGCCGTCAGTATCGCCGAATTTTTTTGTAGTGCTCCTCTACGAACACTCCTTCCCCTATTAGTAGGACGAGAAGAGATTGCCAAAGTAATATATGAACATAAAAAATTATACAAATAAGAGAAAATGAACTAAGAATAGATTATAGAACTATATAAATGAGACTCGAGACTTGCTTCTTAATAGTATTTTTACAACTTAAAGTTTAGAAGTATACGAGAAGAATAAGATTAGAGATGAATTTATGTGCAAAATGGTGTTGGAGATGGGGGTACTTATAGTTGTAGAACTGAGTTTTAAAAAAAGAGCAAAACTAGCCATTAGAACTGCCGGTTCGTCGGTTAACCGGCAGTTTCGGTTTGAATCACCAATTTTTTCCCAACAACTAGTTTTCATAACCGTTGACGATCAATGCCTATATCATCTGGCCGACGGTTTGCCGCCAATTTATCCCCTAGTTCATGGCTAATTTTTTATTCTTTTTGGTTTTGGGCAGTTAAATCGCCTATTATAACCAAAACCGACGATTTGAGGTTTTCCCAAACCAAAATCAAACCGCGCACAACTAATTCATGGTTGTGGTTCTAATAATAAATTGTAGTTAACGATTAACTGAACTATTGACCACAAACTGTAACCCCAGTTGGATGGTTAACCAGAATCAGATCAACACCTCTAACTACAAGAGTTGAGGAGTGGTGGGCATGAACCGTTTAACTGGTTCACAACACCTAAAGTAAACCGGTCAATTTAATTATGGTTTCTAATGGTAGGTCCCGGTTATTGATTTTTAACCATTTTTAAATGGTTAAACAAAATGTGAATTTTATTGTTATCTAGGAAAACTACTAAATTACAACAACAAGATATATTCATGAAGAAGTAAAAGTAGAAAAAGACACAAATATGGAACGTAATTAGGGTTCCCTTATTCATCAAACACTCCTTTTATATAGGTTATTAAATACATATTTTAATAATACGTAAAGATAATAAATAAGTAAATTGTCCCTCATCAGTTACTTGTTGACGAAGGCACACCAATTATGTTTTTCCCTCAACACTCCCTCTTGTGCCAAGTCAAATAGTAAAATGGTGCTTCATTGTTGCCTCGTTAAAACTTTGGCAAATAATAAAATCCAATGAGAAAAAATAGAACTAGGTCGAAGGGGAAAAACTACAACACACCTATGTTGAGACTCCATTTGGATTCTACATCTCTCCCTGATATGTACATCTATCAAGAGACTCTTGAAAGTATGTATACATATATCAAGTGAGCTTTAATAGTCTTTGCTTCCTCAATTTACTTGACTCTTGAGAAAGTTCAAATTGGTGGTTGTAGAAGAACTGTGGTGATATACTTCGTATTATCACCTTTCATGTAACCTACTTTCTTTTATTTGTTGCAACTTGCATTATCTTCATAACTACAAGCGAATTCTTCAGTGATAGAGTTCAAGCCATTATTATTAAAGATATGCTTGATTATTACATTTAACATAGATACTCATGAACTACTATATGTATGATAATGACCTCACAGATCGAGTGGGTGACCAACATCAACAATACTATTTGGTTTTCAGAGTAGTAAGAAAACTCCGCATTTTTTGTAGGGCTTACAAAACCATCTGTAGTCCCAATTTTATTTATGAATATGAATAATAGACTCATGTCAATGGTTTCTTTTAGGTACCAAAATACTTTTTGATTCCATTCAAGTGACATTGTGCTTTCTTGAGTTAAATCAAGATAACAAGTCATTAAAAAGCAATATTTAGCTAAGTATATAGTAATAGTACAATAATGTGAATATTGTACATGGGTAGGGAGTCTCATCTCCCACTAGGCCTTCACTATTTCCTTGATGAATGAATATTTCATTATATTCTCACTTTGACCAATCATATGAGTGATAACATATTGCACTTTTCTATTTAATCACGTGATCATCTATTGCATATATGTAGACTATAGAATATACTATTTCACAAACTCTGGCTTTGGTACAAAGCCTTGACAAGAGTTTTTCCATGATTCATAATCTCAAATTAAAAGTTCAAGTAGATATCGATTTCTCTTATTTCATTAAGTGTTCATATTATGTTCATATCATCGGCATATACAACTAAAAATGCAAATTAGAAAGTTATTTTCTGTATAAACATGCAAGGGCATAAATCATCTTTTCCCAATCAAGTGATCAATTATAATTATACTACATTTGTTTGGATTTTTTCAATCCAAAAAGTGAGTGTTTCAATGTAATTGTAAATGCACTCAATGGTTTAGAGTCACTTGCCTTGAAAACAAAAGACCAACAAACACTTTCGTACGTATCTCTAAATTATTTTACCCATAGAGATATGATGTAACCACATGCATAAGTTGCATTCTCAATTCTTCATACTTATAGTCAATTCCAAAGCGTTGTGAGAAACTTTGTACTTCAAGCTAGCGTTGCATCTTATGGATTTTCTCATTACGCTTTCTGAAAAAATTTATTTATGTCCTAAAAGCTTTACATTTAGTGATGCTATAACTATAGAAACAAATACCTTCCTTATTGTCAGTGAGTCAAGTTCTACTTAGATTGACTCTTTTTTTTTTTTTTTAAAGTGTGAATATATTATTAAAAGAAGAAAAACATTCATACAAAAAATATCACGACGTCCATACTTAGATTGACTCTTTTCATTTAGGCCAATTTTCTCTTTGATGACGTTTTTCAACAGAGTGTGATTCGATATCATCGTACTCTATGATTCCCTTAGTAGTAGTGTATACATTAATGTGTGTGAAAAAACTTTCCATCAGATCACATATACTCTCATAATTAATTGAGATTTCTTTTAATCTCTGGTGTTATATTTCAAACATCGGGGTGTCCTCCAGTAATGATTCATGGAGATAAGCAATATCAGAGATAATCTCATGAGATCTATTATCTTCATTTATGATTAATTAAAACTGTGTCGTGCATGCCCACTTATTCCTTGGGCTAGTATCTATCGAACAAAGTGACATCTCTCATTAAAGTGACAAACTCACGCATTTAGCGGAAATAAGATCGCTTGTCAAAGGTTTCAAATACCGGATGTCTGTTGGAGTTCATATCCAACATAAATACTTAATTATCTTTAAAGAACCATATGATTGCACTGTGAGGGCATAATAGGCACTTATATCGTGTAGCCAAATATAAGTAATTATGAAATATCAGGCTTATATCTAGTTACCATGTGATACAGAAAAACAGGTTATTAGCAGAGGGTCATAAACAAATAATTAGTTGCATGCAATATTGCATAGAACCTTGTAAAGATAAATATATGAGTGCACATAAATATTGTCTTAGTCACCATCTATATCATTTTTGATGGTGTCTTCTTTGAGATCTTATAAGGTTGGTGAGTCTTCAATCATATTAAGTGTTCTAGGAGTGCAAATGAAATATTTTTATGGACAATATATGTCGAAGCATCGACCCAAATCATAAATAATTAATTGGTCCACATCTTTGGATGGATATATCCACATATATCACCTTGTATATGTAATTATAAAATGATATACTTTGTAGCTTTAGCACATGAAGTTCTCAATCATACAGTTTTGCTAAAGAACATGTGACGTGTATTTGAGATATATATGTATGTAGTGCTTCTAATGCTTTATAAGTTACTGTTTGTAATTGACCAGCACTAGGGATGACACTATATAGTGCATCAGATTTCTATCTCGTTTTTTGGTCATTCCAAAAAAAATAAAAAATGGCCATGATAATTTCTTATATTATGAATCATCATCTCAGGACCAAAGTACCCATACTAGTCGTGTCAAAACATTATGGGTTAGTGTCCAAAAGTTCATTGTTGATAACACCATATGATAATAAAAATAGTAGTGATGTAAAAATACTAAACTGGCTCACTAATTCTCTAAAATGTGTATCACGTCACATACATTCAAGATGCAGTTTCATTGTCATGATGAGATTCAAAATGATAAAGGTTGGCACAAATATCATTAAAACTTAACAAGGTTTAATTATTTCTTGGTGCATATAGATCCTAAATGAATTTAACTATTGTTTCATTATGCATCAACAATTTGTCAGTTCCCCGCTCTTTGATTGATTATGATGATACCATTGTAGTCATATAATGAATTATCAATTCAATGAATAATTGTCTATTTCTCAATAATTTCTCACATTCTTCAGAGATCTTCGAGTTACATATAATGACATACTTTTCATTCTAGTATTTTACTTTGTTTACTAGGATATATTATAGTATATCTTAATAAAACTACTCTTGAACTATGAATGTAAATGTATAGTAAATAGACTCGATTACATTCAATACTTTGTAATGAAATAATAAGTCGAGAATAATGAACTGAGACCCATCCAAATCTAACTGAAAATAAAATCTAAGATAAACAGTATTGTCTAGTCGAGACTTGCAAAGATGCATTAAACCTTCACAAGCTCTTTTGAAAGAAAAAAAAAAAGACAAACTTGGTTAGTAAGTCCTTGCAAGAATCTCCCCGTCCCCTACTACAACAATTAAATAACACAAACTCCTATGTCTCATACTTCATGGTGCATTCGTCCTACATTAGAAGGGAATATGGAACAACATATCCGACCCCTATTACTTTCGGGTTAGTTTCACTAGTCATATTAACCATAGTCAGAACTAGGATATTTCTTTATCCAGATGTCTGATATTGCTATATCAAAGAAATCAATCATGCCACTCAATTACTTCTTGTCATATTTAATATTATACCACTTTATAAGTATATGTGCTCAAGTTAAAAAAAAAAAAATAGTGAGATCATGTCATTTTATGTGAATTTTCTTTTCACATAAGGTGAGACATGTCCTAGGTTGCAACATATTTTTTTTAGAAATCATTGACCCTTTTTTATAGCAAAAAACAAATTTCTTTTTACTTAATGCTCAAGTTTGGAAGTTGTGTGTCATAAAGTTTTCAAAATATTCATTTAGTGCAAAGTTCTATTTGGGTGTCTTTAATTAATTAGTCATCCAACATTAAATATGGTCAATATACAATCTCAAATTCATTAGGACACTGAGTTCAACTTAGTTCGACGATTTGTCATTTAAGGAGTTGATGGATAATATGATCGTATAATTATTTTAATTTACACATCTAACAACCAATGACATGACTAACTTACTTTTGAGTCTAGTATTTTAAGTTTGTATTCAATTAGTTTATATAATAAAACTAATTTACACTTATTTTATTTTGTACATAAACTCTCGTTATCATTAAAATACACAATTTAAAAGAATAGCATCTTGTCCAGTAGCTTATGCATATGCATATGCATTTGCGCAAACCGTATATGTCCAATAATGTATATATAAGAATCATTAAAACATGACATAGAATCTCGGAATATCATGTCAAATTTCAAGTCCCAAACATGCTCTTAATTTCATTACTGCCATTGCAAATAAACTTAAAGAAACTCAATTTTAATGGCAGCAAGTCAGGGCGGATTCAAGTTTTAATGTTTGGGGAGACCGCGTACCAAAATAATTGTGGTATATTATAAATAACACAAATATAAAAATACAAATACAAATTAATGATGAGAATTAAAAGAGAAACAAAAGAAAAAAAAAAGGACAAGAGAGGTATAAGCCCGGCGCTTGATCCCTGTACCACCTGGTTGTCATACAAGAGCTTTAACCACTTCATCGGCTTGATAAATAACTTAAAAAATGAGCTAAATATTATATAAAAAAATTTAAAATAATCCTATATATAATAAGGTTTTGAAAATCGTGGCCGGGCCGTGGCCTCCCCAAGACAAGCCGTAGATCCGCCACTGCAGCAAGTTAAACAATATACACATACAGTCAAATACGTTTGCATTTCGAAGTAATATTTATGTCGTGATAAAGAGATTTCATATGCCCTTATATCCAAGACTAAATTGAATATCCAAAAACTCGAGCAGATTCCATCTACGCTGCAATAATATTCAATAATCTTTTTAAGAGCTGAATTCTAATGAAATAACAGACTAATACTTGCTTTAATTTCTTTCTCAAAATGCAGCAATTAGTAGTATGGATATCAAAATACACAAACCCACCCCCCCCCCCCCCCCCCCTCCCAAATTACTCCCATTAATAATTTGTTGATAAAAATACACTAAATGTGTATTTTCTTTAATACCCCCCATTGTGTCAAATCAACAAGTAAAATGGTGCATGAGTAGTTGTTTCATTAAAAACATTTGTCAAGTAACAAAACTCAATGGGAAAAATAAAATTTGGTCGAAGGGAAAAAGAGTACAACACACTCAATGATAACATATCTCCCCTGATACGTATATCTATCAAAAGAGTTTAGAAAGTCTTCGCATACCTATAATCTTTACATGTTTCTCAAAAATGGCTTGAGGCAGAGATTTGGTAAACATATCAGCCACATTTTCTCCGCATGTCACTTGCCGCCCCCCACCAAAGAAAAAGAAAAAGAAAAAAGAAAAAAAAAAAAGAAAAATAGAAGTATGAATATCAAGATAAATTCAAACCAATGTTCTATAAAAGCAAATATAAACCACAAAGATTTGGCACCCAACTCTATAAAACCCATGTGAGTTATGGGAATCCACTTAAAAGCCATTTAACCCCATTTGCATATATGATCTCGTGTAAAATAAATCTAATAAGTTAACAAGACATAATATTTAGAGGTTTTCAACCAAGAACAGGTCTAATATCCGTAAGGAATACGAAAATATAAAAGTTAGATTCGCTGTACCTCATGAGAATTAAGGGCAAATTATTAGATGGATTCAGGTGCACCTTACAAGGTGCACCCTATTGCACATATAAAATCAATTTGTAAAATTTCCACGCGCCCCTCTGTACTCAGAATTCTCACCATCTCTCTCCACTCTTACGCCTCCATCACCTTCTTCTCTCCCCCCTCCCTCTCCTCCTTCCCCCGCAACCTGATCGCCGGCGACGCTGATGGCTCAGTCTCCATCTACGACGCTGATCCATTCATCCTCCTCAAGAGCGTCAAAATATACAAAAAATTAATTCGATCTCCGTGCACTCGTCTGGGAAGCTAGCGTTGACCGTCGCCCACGACGAGTGCTTGGCGATCGTTAATCTGGTGAGAGAGAGGCACAGCTTCTATTGCAAGCTGGGTGAAGAGGCGTCGATTGTCAAATTTGACCAAACTGGCAATAAATTTTTCATTGCGGTGGATGAGAACGTCGGTGCCGAGGACGCCAGATTGATTTTGGATCTGGACAATAAGAAGAGAGTGCTCCGTGCTGTTCCTGGCAAGGTATTTTTGTCTATCTTAGTGAATTATTTTTTTCAATTTAGAAAAAAAAAAACTTAATCCCATTTTTTTACTAGGGAGCTTTTGTGCTATGATTATGATAAAAAGAATTTGATTTTAACTTAAAAACTTGATCATTTAGGAATTGTCTGGTATTGACATGGTAACATTTTTAGTGGTAAATTGTAAGTTTTTTTGTAGTGCCTTTGTGCTTCTTATTTTGGTACTTGGAAGTGGAATAATGTAGCTGTATCTTTTTGGATGTATGTTTATTTGATGTGAATTTCATTGTTAGAATGTCTATGGTGTATGTAAATGGTGAATGTGATGATATCTGAAAGTAGAATGTGATGATATGTCAGTCTGTATGTGATGATATCTGGAAGTAGAATGTGATGATATCTGAATGTAGAATGTGATGATATGTCAGTCTGTATGTGATGATATCTGACAGTAGAATGTGATGATATCTGAATGTAGAATGTGATGATATATGAAAGTAGAATGTGATGATATGTCAGTCTGTATGTGTTTACGATTCATGGAAGGGAATGTGTGATGATGTGTGAGTGTGTATGTGATGATATTTGAAAGAAGAATGTGATGATATCTGAATGTAGAATGTGATGATATCGAAAGTAGAATGTAATGATATGTCAGTCTGTATGTGATGATCTGAAAGTAGAATGTGTGATATATGTCAGTCTGTATGTGATGATATCTGAAAGTAGAATGTGATGATATCTGAATGTAGAATGTGATGATATCTGAAAGTAGAATGTTATGCTATGTGAATGTTAAATGTGACGCTATGTGAATGTTGAATGTGATGATATCTGAATGTAATATATGATGAGTTGTCTCAGTGTTATGTGATGATATGTGGTATTAATATGTGATTAATATTTTTATTAATCACATATTTTTGGTTTGTTTTATTTTTTTGTCTTATGTAGTGAGTGGTGATAGTCAGTCAGCTGAGAGAGCAAGTTATTTTTTGAGGTTGGTATTTTGTGTTGTCATTGTTTGCGTGTAATGAATATACATTGTGTTTGTGCCATTTCGGAGAGATATGTTACAAAAAGATGGCGCAAGGATATTGTTAGTGATCGTGTTTTAGATGATGTTTCTGTATTTGATTCTTCGAGTAAATCGATGGCGGGCTCGTTATGGAGGATTCAATTGAATAGTAAGTTTCAGAAGTTGATTTTAGCGAGTGAAGACAATATTGAAACTTGATCGAAGTGTGAAGAAGCTTTCGAAAGTGCTAAATTTAGTATTATATGAGAAGTCGGCCCCATTTATTTTGAAGACTGTGTTGATCCATCGTTGAGTGGTGTTATTCAAAATCCTCAAAGTTGTCGTGAGAAAGGTAAGCGGAATAAAAGGGGGAAGAGTATACTTGAGAAGAAGTGAAATCAAGCGAAAGGAAAAAGAAATCGAGCGCAAATTGACGAGTCACAAAATAAAAAGGTCGTAGAAAGTCTACAGTTATTTATTTTGTAATTTATATATTATTTTTCTGTAATGTGGTCGTTTTCTCATTTTGTTCTATTTTTTTTCAGGATGGTATTTCTACATTTGCTGGAGATGGTTATGTTGAGCATCCGAGTGTTGGTCCAACATCGAGTTCGAATTTCATAGTTGTTAGTAAGAATACGAATTCAAAACTTCCACCATTGCTACATTCTTTTGAGTTGTAATTCTTTTAGTTTAAAGTCAGTTTATAGTTAGTATTTTTTCGATATATGACAAAATAGAGAGATTACTAATTTTATTTTTTAGACTGTATTCTTTTATTATTCTTGGACTGATGTTTTTTATCCAATCCTTTTTATTGTAATTGTAATGGCTTCTTTTTATGAAAAAGTTATATGTTTGTTCGTTAGTTGTGGTTAATTTTTGAAATGGGTGGAGATTCAAAATGTGTAGATAGTGTGTGGATGTTATGTGTGATGTGTGTATGGTGTATATGATGATATGTAGTTGGTGTATGTGATGATATTTGGATGGTGTGTAGGATGATATGTGGCTAGTGTGTAAGATTATATGTGTCTAGTTTGTAGGATGATATCTGGCTGATATATGTGGCTGAGCGAAAAGTTGAAGAGGCAGATTTCTGGAGGGAGAAATTTAGGAGCGCGTGGGGGCTGAGCGAGTGAAATTGGAGTGGGGCCCAAAAAATCTTAATTGGAACTGAATTGGGGAAGTGGGTCCACCTTATTAGATGGTTATGGGTCCATGATATACCCACTCAGAATTAAGAAACGGAATTTTAAGATTTTAGAATTAATTAAAATAAGTACCTATCAAAACAAACACTAATCATGTAAAATACAAATTGTGATCAGAAAAAATTAGAATAAGACTTCGTAAACAATTTCCTTTAAACTACGATCGAGGGAGAATCGATTCCTAGTTATGTGGTTAACACCAAAAATTCTCGTCGTAGAAATTCAAATGTATCAACTTTAATTGAATCCACATTTTAATTGCAACAAAGGAAAGTCATTCTAAAGTAGAATTATTCCATTTTTAAATTGATTGAAAGGAATAACAATTAATCCAACAATCAATAATTGATTGAAAATTAATTATTGTAGATAAAATAATTATCAATTAATTATTATTTACAAAATTAATAACTATCAAAAATTAGTTATTATAAATAAAATAATTATCAATTAATTATTATCTACAAAATTAATAACTATCATAAGAAATATCACAGAAAAGAAAATTAAGTTAAAAATAAAACTTCCTCTCTTTTCACTTGAACGGTTGCCGATTTTTATTTTTCTTTTATTGGAATACCGCCCTATTCCTTTGTAAACAAACAAGAACCACCCTTTTTTGTTTTAATGATACGGCTGTATTCTCTTCTCTAATCCAAAGTCAATTGTTCCTTTTTTTTTCTTTCAATAAAGCGGCCGTACCTTTTGCAAACTTGTTGCTCCTTTACACACGCGCCCGTGTGTATATATATATATATATATATATATATATAGATAGATATATAGATAGAGAGGGAGAGAGAGAGAGAAATAGATAGATAGATAGATTTACAAGTGAATTCGACAACTTAAAAATCTGCTATATTAGATAATATGTGGTGCTATTTATAAATTATTTACATGCTAATTAAGATAGCAGTAAAAATCAAGAAAACAAAAAAAAAATATTAAAATATAAATAACATTTTATATTATTTAAATCATATAATGCAATATAACGGTTACTAGGTTCTCATCTAGGGAATTGATTTTTATATCATATTCATTCTAAAATATTCAATTATTTTAGGGGACTTCTACAATTAGGCCCATTAGAAATTGACTTGTATTTTAAATTCACAAATTAATTAATTCAATTAATTAATTAATTTCACGAGTTTAAATTAATCAATCAAGTTCACTATCATTTAATTGAGATTTCTAATAAAATTAGATTTAATTGAATGATCAAATAATTAAATATTTAATCTAACAATTGAATTAAACTTAAAGTCTCATTTAATTAATCTCTATTAATTAAATATTCTAACTACTGGAATTACCAATTTTGAAATGACAACAATAAAAATTATGTGCGACCCTTTTAGTTTCACGAATAAGTTGACTTACAACTTATCTAAGTTTATTAATAATAATTTATTATATTAATTAATTCAATTAATTATTTCTCTTGAAATTAACTCCTTAATTCTAAGAACCTACAAATCACGACAAAACCTAGTAAGTAGTATGATTATCTAGTGTTAGGTGAAATAGCGAGCAAACTTATTTCAATTTCAAGTTCATACATGTACGATCCTTTCAACAACTAGCTTATCGATTAAATCTTGGGCATGGATTTATATGTCGAAACCCAATTGATTTAATAAACGTGAATTCATGTCAAGTCTAAGTAATTCATTTATGAATCAATATTCATCGTGCTTTGGCCAAGTTATTTGAATTTTGAACTATGCATCTGAAGCTGTGCCTCGAGCTCCCTCACATGAGTCCCTATCTTGCTGGGAGGAGGAAGAACTGCTGCCTTTAAATCCCTTCGTAGAAGCCACCAACTTCCCAAAGCAGCCGGTGCCATAATGTCGTCCCTTACTCGACCCGACGACGTCGAGATAGATAAGGTTAAGGTCAACCTCTTTATCGAGATCCTGTGAAGAAGCATGTGCCTCATCCAGACGCCGCTCGTACTCCTCCCGAAATACAATTCATTAGTAAATTCTACACTAATACCAAAAAACAAGTTAAATAAAAAGAGACTCTCATTAGTATTACTAGGTCTCATATCGACACACACGTTGTTGTCCTTCTTGTTCATATATAAAAAAACCTGGTATGTATCCAAATGAAATTTAAGATTATTAAAATAAAAAATCAAGGATGTATTTGCATATGATGGTTTCGATGTCGGTGTAGACAAATTGGTGCCAATGCTGAATGACCAGTACCAAGGCCTACGTAATCATCATCAAAATCAGCTCATGAGGCTTGGTTGTTGCTTGGATCAGGATAATTTTACTCCCTTTGAACTTGATAGTTTCGTTGATGGTGATAGGAATGAGAAAAAGTATTTTAGAGTGGTTCATTAGTATTGATGTTTATTATTGGTTTTGGTCGGCCTATGACCTTTTATTTGGTTTTCCAGTTTACCTCAATGTGATTTTTAGAAAGTTGACCTTGGTTGTGTTTCATTTGTACTCTCTTTCTATTTTTATCTATTTTACTCTTCATTGATTAAAAGAAAAATGATCCTCAGCGGCTGACCAGTCTGATCAAAAAATAGTTTATACTCGCTAAGCCGCTTCCCATACTTGTCCCCCATCGCACGGAAAAATACCACCTATATAACTTGTGGAGTATACATGTCCGTGTCCCAATAACAAAGCACCTACAAAACAAAATAATAATTACAATTTAATTGATATATGATTCTCAAGTTACATTAATGATTAATAAATTTAGACACAAAATAATAATTACCCGGAACATGTGTCACCACAATCGAGGAATAATATGAGGGACTGCCTTATACTGCCACCCGGCGGGATGGAGCTCCTTCTCCATGATCTCCCGAGATATGTTGGTTAGCCTGACCTTCATGTCATGTAGCCCATAATTGTGTTTGTGGTTACAAATATTATTTAATAACAACAATGTTTAAACTTTTATAATTATTAATTTACTTACTTTTTTGAAATGATATAAATAAGGTATCGCCTCTCTCGTGGACCCGAGGGCTGTCGGGATGTATTCACATTGGATGGTGTTGGTGTCGGTGTAGACAAGTTTTGTGTCAGTGTTGAATGATCAGTATCAAGGCCTACGTAATTATCATTAAAATCATCACAGGAGGCTTGGTTATTGCTTGGATTGGGAACACTTTACTTTGACCTTGATAGTTTCATTTATGGTGATAGGAATGAAAAAGAATATTTTAGAGTGGTTCATTAGTATTGATGTTTAATATTGGTTTTGGTCGGCCTGTGACCTTTTATAAAGTTAACCGTGGTTGTGGTTCATTTGTACTCTCTTCCTATTTTTTATCCATTTTACTCTTGATTGATTAAAAAAAATGAACTCGGAGGCTGAACAGTCTGATCACAAAACTGCTTATACTCGTTAAGCCGCTTCCCATACTTGTCCCCCATCGTGCAGAAAAATACCACCTCTATAACTTGTGGAGTATACAAGTCCGTGTCCCAATAACAAATATCCTACAAAACAAAATAATAATTAAAATTTAATTGATAAATGATTCTCAATTTACATTAATGATTATTAAATTTAGACACAATATAATAATTACCCGAAACATGTCTCACCACAATCGAGTAATATTCTGAGGGACTGCCTTAAACTGCCACCCAGCGGGATGGAGCTCTTTCTCCATGATCTCTCAAGATATGTTGTCTAGCTTGACCATCATGTCATGTATCCTATAATTGTGTTTGTAGTAACAAATATTATTTAATAACAACAATGATTAAAAATTTTATAATTATTAATTTACTTACTTCTTTCCGGTGATATAAACAAGATATCGCCTCTCTTGGGGGCCCGGGGGCTGTCAAATGTAATTTCATATGATGGTTTTGGTGTCAGTGTAAACAAATTTGGTGTCGGTGCTGAATGACCAGTACCACGACCTACGTAATCATCATTGAAATCAGCTCATGAGGCTTGGTTATTGCTTGGATTGGGAGCATTTACTCCCTTTGAACTTGATAGTTTCGTTTATGGTGATAGGAATGAGAAAGAATATATTATAGTGGTTCATTGGTATTGATGATTATTATTGGTTTTGGTCGGCCTCTGACCTTTATTTGGTTTTCCAATTTACTTGCTCAATGTGATTTTTAGAAAGTTGACTTTGGTTGTGGTTCATTTGTACTCTCTTCCTATTTTTTTATCTATTTTACTCTTCATTGATTAAAGGAAAATTGATCCTCGGCGGCTGACCAGTCTGATCAAAAAATATTTTATTCTCGTTAAGACGCTTCCCATACTTGTCCCCCATCGTGCAAAAAAATACCACGTCTATAACTTGTGGAGTATACAAGTCCATGTACTAATAAAAAAGCTCCTACAAAAAAAAATAATAATTACAATTTAATTGTATATGATTCTCAAGTTACATTAAATACTAATAAATTTAGACACAAAGTAATAATTACCCGAAACATGTCTCACCACAATTGAGGAATATTCTGAGGGACTGCCTTAAACTGCCACCCGGCGGGATGGAGCTCCTTCTCTATGATCTCCCGATATATGTTGGTTAGCCTGACCTTCATGTCATGTAGCCTATAATTGTGTTTGTGGTTACAAATATTATTTAAACAAGGTGTCGCCTCTCTCTTGGGCCCGAAGGCTGTCGGGATTGATTTACCTATGATGGTTTCGGTGTCGGTGTAGATAAATTTGATGTCGGTGCTGAATGACTAGTACCAAGGCCTACGTAATCATCATCAAAATCAGCTCATGAGGCTTTGTTGTTGCTTGGATTGGGAGCATTTTACTCCCTGTGAACTTGATAGTTTCCTTTATAGTGATAGGAATGAGAAAGAATATTTTAGAGTGGTTCATTATTATTGATGTTTATTATTGGTTTTTGTCGGCCTGTGACCTTTTATTTGGGTTTCCAGTTTACTCGCTCAATGTGATTTTTAGCAAGTTGACCGTGATTGTGGTTCATTTGTACTATCTTCCTATCTTTATCTAATTTACTCTTGATTTATTATAAAAAATGATCCTCGACGGATGACCAGTCTGATCACAAAAATGCTTATACTCGTTAAGCCGCTTCCCATACTTGTCCCCCATCGTGCGGGAAAATACCACCTATATAACTTGTGGAGTATACAGGTCCTTGTCCAAATAACCAAGATCCTAGAAAACAAAAAAATAATTGCAATTTAGTTGATATATGATTCTCAAGTTACATTAATGATTAATTCAAACTTTTGTGTTCCTACTTTATAAATATTTGTCAATTATTCAAAAGCTTGCCCGCAAGAGAACGGGATCGCGTGTAGGTTGGTAAGTTGAACCGAATCGTCTCTCAAGGAAAACTAGGCTCGAAAGTTCCTTTTGTGTTTGTTTTTTCACGAATACAAAATAAAAATAAAATCCTAATTTAAACACGTAAAAACAATAAATTGATTTAAAACGAAGAACAATTAAAATCAAGAGGTTTGAAAATAATTAAGAAACTTGGGTTCTAGAGCTTCGAATCATTTTCACGATCTATTGGGATAAACCCAATTGATGGTTCATGACGATTCTAGGCTCTAGACCTGTTAGATCTAGCCAAGAAATTTCATCAATCTCAATATAATAATCCCAACATCATCATCACCAATCTCAATATCATACAATTCATCATCATACATGGGGGGGGGGGGGGGGGGTTGCTTGTTGGAGTTATTCTAATTCAAGCAAGAAATTAAGAGCATCATAATTAATTAAACTAAATTAAATGAAAGGGATTGAAAACTTACTAATTAAACGAAGAATTTGCAGCGTCTTGGTTGTAGAAAACTTGAATCTAAATTATCTAAAAGCTAATCTAAATTAATCTAAGGCTAGGAAACTAAATCTAAGAATTTTGAAGAGAAACTAAGAAATACCTCGACACTCGTTGGGGTTGTTAATCCCTAAGAGGCGTTAAAAACCCTAGGAGTAAGTTTAAAGTG
>BMAC01000343.1:103268-131125 GCA_014905375.1 Phtheirospermum japonicum
CCGTAATGGTCTCTATCCTCCAACGACAACGGTTCCAGGATCATAACCGTTCTAGAAACTCTGTCAACATTCAATTCTTGCTACTTCTTCACCGGAAAGCTCGATCTTTGACTCTCGATCATCATACTTCATCTCTAACGTGCTTAACTCTTCCGAGTACTTAGATATAAAGTGAAAAACCACAATTAATCACTTATTTGCATCAATCTAGATCAAAACATGGTAAAATAAGCTGGAAATACAAATATAACGAATTTAAGCTCAAACTACCCAACTTATACCAAAAATAATAAGAAAAATAAACTAAAACACTACCAAAAATCAAGACAAATCCGTAATTCAAGCAAGAAATTAAGATCATCATAATTAATTAAACTAAATTAAACGAAAGGGATTGAAAACTTACTAATTAAACGAAGAATTTGCAGCGTCTGTTGATCGAAAAACTTGAATCTAAATTGTCTAAAAGCTAATCTAAATTTAATCTAAGGCTAGAAAACTAAATCTAAGAATTTTGAAGAGAAAACTAAGAAACAACTCGGCACTCGTTGGGGTTGTCAATCCTTACAAACTACCCAACTTATACCAAAAATAATAAGAAAAATAAACTAAAACACTACCAAAAATCAAGACAAATCCGTAATTCAAGCAAGAAATTAAGATCATCATAATTAATTAAACTAAATTAAACGAAAGGGATTGAAAACTTACTAATTAAACGAAGAATTTGCAGCGTCTTGGTTGTAGAAAACTTGAATCTAAATTATCTAAAAGCTAATCTAAATTAATCTAAGGCTAGGAAACTAAATCTAAGAATTTTGAAGAGAAACTAAGAAATAACTCGACACTCGTTGGGGTTGTCAATCCCTAAGAGGCGTTAAAAACCCTAGGAATAAGYTTAAAGTGTCTAACTATAGCTTAGGTAACTTAAAAATTCGGATTTATGGGGTAATATTTATAGAATTTGGAAATCTTGGGCAACAAGTCACAAAAACCGACTTTCTGGGCACCTTACGGTAAGGACTCTACGTTTACTAGCTACCGTAGACAGCTACCGTAAATGCCTCTGATGCATTCTTATGGTGGTTCGTACGRTGAGAAATGTAACCGTAGAACTAACCGTAATGGTCTCTATCCTCCAACGACAACGGTTCCAGGAACATAACCGTTCTAGAAAGTCTGTCAACTTCAATTCTTGCTACTTCTTCACCGGAAAGCTCGATCTTTGACCCTCGATCATCATACTTTATCTCTAACGTGCCAAACTCTTCCGAGTACTTAGCTATAAAGTGAAAAACCACAATTAATCACTTATTTGCATCAATCTAGATCAAAACATGGTAAAATAAGCTTGAAATACAAATATACGAATTTAAGCTCAAACTACCCAACTTATACCAAAAATAATAAGAAAAATAAACTAAAACACTACCAAAGATCAAGACAAATCCGTACTAATCAACTACCCCACGCTTTATTGGTTTGTTCGTCCTCGAACAAACGATTATTTCAAAGTATAACAAGAAAGAAATTCAGCTCAAGCAAAGAGTCCTGCTATGCTACATACATAATTTTGAAAATATAGATACATGTCACGCAACCTCAAGTACTCCACCCTTATTACATTGTCGCTCCAAAATCAAATTCATGCATCCTCTCAAAAGGGTAATATATAGGGTGTTCGCTCAAAAGCACTCAAGCATTGCTGCATAGGACGTGTATACACTCAAATCATCAAAATACATGCACAATAAATAAGCACGGAAAATCAATCTCTTTTCAATCGCAAATTAAGTGTATTGTTGAACTAAGAAT
The DNA here is from genome assembly GCA_014905375.1 of Phtheirospermum japonicum. Classification (NCBI taxonomy): domain Eukaryota; kingdom Viridiplantae; phylum Streptophyta; class Magnoliopsida; order Lamiales; family Orobanchaceae; genus Phtheirospermum; species Phtheirospermum japonicum. The sequence continues at coordinate 105,084 of BMAC01000343.1, forward strand.
CGGAAAAGGTCTTTTCGAATTGTAATGTAAGGCTTTTTGGATGGGTATAAAATATTTAAGTCGTGTGGCTAAATAACTCACTCAAACTTATCTAATCATGAAGCAATACGCTTCACCTCGTTCAAAAAAAAAATAAAAAAATCTCACTAAACTCTCATAACGTAGCCTTTAAGCATAGACTATTTCTCAACTCGATACTCTAAAATCGACTTGTAGCTCAAAGCACTTAAACACAATTGAAGCTCATGATATGCTTCTTCTTTCAAACACAACTATTGCCTTTAAACATTAGGCTTCAAGAAAATAAACAATTAAACACAAGCCTTCATTAGCGCGTAGGCAATGACTTAACACGATCCACCATCCTTCTTTTTTTTCTCTTTTTTTTTATCCCCTTTTCATTTTTTTTTATGGGATCTTTTTCTTTTTTTTTTCTTTGGATGGTGGTCCTTCATTAAAAAGATTCATACCTAATAAAATTCTCCAAAACACTAATAACCAATAAAAAATGGCGAACTCCTACCCCACGCTTTTAATGGGTTAGTAGGGGTCTCAAAAATACTCATGGCTAAAGTATATGGATTATTTGGCTATGATTGGCTCATTCGTAATTTATAGTGGCTAAAATTATATGTATATGGCCGGAATAGGGTTTTATATGTACCTTAAACTCATTTTCAAACTCAACTACACACAGCGGTATCAAAGAGATATCAAGACTGAAACTTATTCAAGCACATTCAAAGATGATAATCACTCAGGCTACTCACAGGCTTTTTGCATGAAAAAGTTTTGAATTGACGCTGCTTTTAAGGTTTTGCGAAATCAATTGCATCCAAGTACCATTTTACAATATATAAATAATAATTTTGAAAAATCTATCCACTTATGCACGCTCAAAAGACATGAACATCAAATCATACTTAATTAACTTCGACAGGCAAGCCATACAAACACAATATCGTGCGGGAATAGTAATCAATCACGTAAATTATTAGCTACTACAAACCCACGAATTTTTTAAAAATTGCACAAATTTCCAATTATAAATCACAACTCAACCATCCCCCCCTCTAAAAACTCGACAATCTCCTGATTGTCATAAATATATAGAAAACCAAATCAGAGAGATAAGGAGTAAGGGAACGTCCCTGAAAAATAGTCGAGCGGCTCCAAAAATCGCTAGTGCAATCATCCTTCGTCGTGAATCCCGTGATTGGAAATGACTTGATTAACCATCATTGGCGAATTTCTCAACTTTTTCTGCACACCAACACCGCATAAACGCACCAAAGCATAGACACAACTAATAAAATTAAAAGAAAGAAATAAAAACCGAAAACAAAATCTAAGGAAAAAGAAATTAAACACTTGGGTTGCCTCCCAAGAAGCGCTTGTTTAACGTTGAAAGCTCGACGTCTTCTACGAACGATGCTATCCCGGATCCAAAAACAAATGACGATCGTGCCACGCCTTAGAGTTCTCTAAGAGTAAGTGTAGGCAATTTAAATCACCAAGGTGTGCACGGAAAGAAAGTTGTAGAATTAAAACTCCAATTCGCTCCGGAGGTCGAAAAAGTGAATAATTGATCACCACGAACATATTAAAAGAAAATTATGGCACAGGGTGATCCTCTACTTTCTTAAAAACTAGGGAAACCGTTAAACAAACGGAAAATCCCTCGTACGCTCCGAACTTCTTCAAATCTTTAGCATCTCCCTCAACACCCTAAAAAATATTAAAATCTATATAATGGCATAGGGGAGAGAAATTTTGCTCGATTACCTCAACCACCATTTCATTTTCATCCTCGATCATGTGTGGCTCGATAAGAGGCTCGATCATTGCATCCTTCTTGATAAATTCGCCCACCACCTTTTCTACATTGGGCATCGCATCATCTCCATTCCTATTGAGCTTGATTGGGCATGAATCTCCATCATTGATTAGGTTCTCCAATGGCAACACCTCATCCTCGCAAACTTCTCCTAAATGATCATTTGAGCTCGTAGTCTCAACCTCTAAGATGGGCTTAATCGCAATAAGAATCGGCATCTCAGGCTGACTTGGAAGTTCGTCTTTCTCGTTCGACCTTTTTGCTAAATAATCCTCGATTTGACAACACAGTGCCTCCATAGTTTTAGTACACCTAGAATAGTTATCTCGTATGGTCGATAGCGCAAGTTCGTCTTGATGGTGAATGATTTCGGCTTCTTGATCTTGCTGCCAATCTTGGACGGTGACAAAATTCCTCGTATTGAACTCCTCTTGTGGCTCATCATCAAATGTCACCAAACATTCATGCGTCATATGTCCTCGGCATCCACAACTATCACATATTACATTAGGCACGAAGAACATCCTCATGAATTTATCGCCTACTTCAAACCATGTACACAAAGAATCAGGTTCTAGCCTTACAAACCATTTCATTGCTTCTTCCTTCAGCGCAAAAGTGAAGAGTCGCATCTTCACTTGATCCCTTGTAAGCCCATGAAGAGGAGAACTATCGGTGATGAACTCAAACTTTTAAATGAATTTTAGCGCATCTTCGTTTGGATGTCCATAAAAAATCGGGAGATTCAATTGGTCATACTTGTCGGGAAAGTAATTATTCATCCTAACGCTCAACAGAATGGGCGATCGAAGTGCATGATGCCAATCTAACGGTGGATCATCATACGAGTAATACATTTTTTTTAATTTTAAAAATTTAAATAAATAAAAAATATTTGAAAACAATTTTTGATATATTTTTTTTTTGAAATTCGAAAAATAAATTCTAAATTAAAAATAAAATTTACGATATTTTTTTATTTTATATATTTTTTTTTTGAAAAAATTATTTTTTTTATTTTTAATTTCGAGAAATAAAAATTTTAATTAAAAATAATATTTTCGATTTTTTTTCTTTTCAAAGTTTTTTTTTAATTTTCAAATTTTTTTAATTTTTTTTTTTGAATTTCGAAAAATAAATATTTTCAAATTAAAACTAATGATTTTCGATTTTTTTAAAAATTTTTAATTTTTTATATTTTTATTTTTTTGAAAAATGGTTTGAAAAATCTTGGGTTTTGGTTGTAGACGTACCTTGCAAACACAACACTCAACACACAAGATTAAACGCACCGGTGAAAAATGTTAAAAACGAATAAAACAAAAAAAATCACAAATAAACACTAAAGATAAACGAAACGAAAATAAAAACACAAACATGGATACGACGAACAAACACAAATATCACAACCTTTAGTTTTCCCAGGCAACGGCGCCAAAATTTTGATTCAAACTTTTGTGTTCCTACTTTATAAATATTTGTCAATTATTCAAAAGCTTGTCCGCAAGAGAACGGGATCGCGTGTAGGTTGGTAAGTTGTACCGAATCGTCTCTCAAGGAAAACTAGGCTCGGAAGTTCCTTTTGTATTTGTTTGTTCACGAATACGAAATAAAAATAAAATCCTAATCTAAACACGTAAAATCAATAAATTGATTTAAAACGAAGAACAATTAAAATCAAGAGTTTTGAAAATAATTAAGAAACTTGGGTTCTAGAGCTTCGAATCGTTTCCACGATCTATTGGGATAAACCAAATTGATGGTTCACGACGATTCTAGGCTCTAGACACGTTAGATCTAACCAAGCAATTTCATCAAGAAATTAAGAGCATCATAATTAATTAAACTAAATTAAACGAAAGGGATTGAAAACTTACTAATTAAACGAAGAATTTGCAGCGTCTTGTTTGTAGAAAACTTGAATCTAAATTATCTAAAAGCTAATCTAAATTAATCTAAGGATAGGAAACTAAATCTAAGAATTTTGAAGAGAAACTAAGAAACAACTCGGCACTCGTTGGGGTTGTCAATCTCTAAGAGGCCTTAAAAACCCTAGGAATAAGTTTAAAGTGTCTAACTATAGTTTAGGTAACTTAAAAATTCGGATTTATGGGGTAGTATTTATAGAATTTGGAAATCTTGGGCAACAAGTCAAAAAAACTGACTTTCTGGGCACCTTACGGTAAGGACTTTACGGTTACTAGCTACCGTAGACAGCTACCGTAAATGCCTATGATGCCTTCTTACGGTGGTTCGTACGGTGAGAAATGTAACCGTAGAACTAACCGTAATGGTCTCTGTCCTCCAACGACAACGGTTCCAGGAACATAACCGTTCTAGAAAGTCTGTCAACTTCAATTCTTGCTACTTCTTCACCGGAAAGCTCGATCTTTGACTCTCGATCATCATACTTCATCTCTAACGTACTGAACTCTTCCGATTACTTAGCTATAAAGTGAAAAACCACAATTAATCACTTATTTGCATCAATCTAGATCAAAACATGGTAAAATAAGCTGGAAATACAAATATACGAATTTAAGCTCAAACTACCCAACTTATACCAAAAATAATAAGAAAAATATACTAAAACACTACCCAAAATCAAGACAAATCCGTGCTAATCAATGATTAATAAATTTAGAAACAAAATAATAATTACCCAAAACATGTCTCACCACAATCGAGGAATATTCTGGGGGACTGCATTAAACTGCCACCCGGCGGTATGGAGCACCTTCTCCATGATCTCTCTAGATATGTGTGTTAGATTGACCTTCATGTCATGTAGCTTATAATTGTGTTTGTGGTTACAAATATTATTTAATAAAAATAATGATTAAAAAATTATAATTATTAATTTACTTACTTCTTTTCGGTGATAAAAATAATGTATCGCCTCTCTCGTGGGCCCGAGGGCTTACAAGATGTATTTTCATATGATGGTTTTGGTGTCGGTGTAAACAAATTTTGTGTCGGTGCTGAATGACCAGTACAATGACCTACGTAATCATCATTGAAATTAGCTCATGAGGCTTGGTTATTGCTTGGATTGGGTGCATTTTACCCCCTTTGAACTTGATAGTTTCATTTATGGTGATAGGAATGAGAAAGAATATTTTATAGTGATTCATTAGTATTGATGTGTATTATTGGTTTTGGTCCGCCTGTAACCTTTTATTTGGTTTTCCAGTTTACTTGCTCTGTGTGATTTTTAGCAAGTTGACTTTGGTTGGGGTTCATTTGTAATCTCTTCCTATTTTTATCTATTTCACTCTTGATTGATTAAGAAAAATGATACTCGGCGGCTGACCAGTCTGGTCATAAAACTGCTTATACTCGTTAAGCCGCTTCCCATACTTGTCCCCCACCATGCGGAAAAATACCACCTCTCTAACTTGTGGAGTATACAGGCTTGTGTCTTAATAAAAAAGCTCCTACAAAACAAAATAATAATTACAATTTAGTTGATATATGATTCTCAAGTTACATCAATGATTAATAAATTTAGAATAAAATAATAATTACCCGAAACATGTCTCCCCACATTTGAGGAATATTCTGAGGGACTGCCTTAAACTGCCACCCAACGGGATGGAGCTCCTTTTCCTTGATCTCCCTATATATGTTGGTTAGTCTGAACTTCATGTCATGTAGCCTATAATTGTGTTTGTGGTTAAAAATATTATATAATAATAACAATTTTTAAAATTTTATAATTATTGATTTACTTCTTTCCGATGATATAAATAAGGTATTGCCACTCTGTTGGGATGTATTTGCATCGGATGGTGTCGGTGTCTCTTGAGGCTTGGTTGCTGCTTGGATTGAGAAAATTTTATCCCCTTTGAACTTGATAGTTTCGTTTATGGGATAGGAATGAGAAAGAATAATATAGAGTGGTTCATTAGTATTGATGTTTATTATTGGTCTTGGTCAGCCTGTGACCTTTTATTGGGTTTTCCAGTTTACTTGCTCAATGTGATTTTTAGCAAGTTGACCTTGGTTGTGGTTCATTTGAACTCTCTTCCTATGTTTATCTATTTTACTCTTGATTGGTTAAATAAAATTATCCTCGGCGGCTTACTTGTCTGATCACAAAACTGCTTATACTCGTTAAGCTGCTTCCCGTACTTGTTCCCCATCGTGCGGAAAAACACCACATCTATAACTTGTGGAGTATACAGGTCCGTGTCCCAATAACAAATCTCACAAAAAAAATAATAATACAATTTAATTGATATATGATTCTCAAGTTACATTAATGATTAATAAATTTAGATAGAAAAATAATAATTACCTGAAATATGACTCACCACAATTGAGGAATATTATGAGGGACTTCCTTAAACCGCCATCCGGAGAGATGGAGCTCCTTCTCCATGATCTCCTGAGATATGTTGGTTAAACTGACCTTCATGTCATGTAACCTATAATTGTGTTTGTGGTTACAAATATTACTTAATAACAACAATGTTTAAAATTCTATAATTATTAATTTACTTACTTCTTTCCGGTGATATAAACTAGGTATGGCCTCTCTACTGGGCCCGAGGGCTATCGAGATGTATTTGCATATGATGGTTTTAGTGTCGGTGTAAATAAATTTGATCGGTGCTGAATAACCAGTACCAAGACCTACGTAATCATCATTGAAATAAGTTCGTGAGGCTTGGTTATTGCTTGGATTGGGAGCATTTTACTCCCTTTGAACTTGATAGTTTCGTTTATAGTGATAGAAATGAGAAAGAATATTTTATAGTGGTTAATTAGTATTGATGATTATTATGGGTTTTGGTCGGCCTGTGACCTTTTATTTGGTTTTCCAGTTTACTTGCTAAGTGTGATTTTTAGGAAGTTGACTTTGGTTATGTTTCATTTGAACTCTCTTTCTATTTTTATCTATTTTACTCTTGATTGATTATAAAAAATGGTCCTCGGACCAGTCTGATCACAAAACTACTGATACAAACTTTTGTGCACCCCTTTTAAAATATTTAATTTAAAAACACGCAAGCTTGCTCTCAAGAGTACAAGGAACTTTTAGGGTGGTGAATTTGACTCAAGTCGATTCTCTCGAGGAAGCAACTGTTCGGTCTCTAGATGTTTTTCTCAATTCACGAACTATCATAAGCAATTAATCACGTTTAAGGATTAAATTATTACAGGCCAAAGAAAAATTACACAAATAAGCAATAAAAATCACACTCGACCACCCCCCTCTCTAAAAATCCCGGCAATCTCCTGATTGCCACAAATACATCAAAAAGTCGAAAAGAGGAAGGAAAAGAAAACATCTCTGAAATAAAAGGCCGAGCCGCTACTCGTTGATTTGTGCAATTGGACGGCGCTCCATCATACGTGATATGATATGTCCTAAAAAAAAGAAAATGAAAAAAACAAAAACAAAGAAAATAACACTATTTTTTTTTTATAAAAGCATAAGAATAAAGATACAAGATTTTAGAACTCGCGGGAACCATCGTCGTCGGGGTTCTCATCGACATCCATGCTAGGCTAGGGATACGCCGCCTCAAACTGCTCCTCGAGTCTCGAAATGCGAGCTCGCATTTTCCTCAAGCTCTGACAGTTTCGCTCATGGTTCGTGTCAATCTTGTCGTCAATGATTTGGAGCTTGTTGAACATCTTCAATTAAAATGCTCGGTTGTCCTCGAAAAGTTGGCCCCAGTCGGGACTCGAGCCCGATGTGGTACGTGGGTCCGGCTCCATATCGCCATCCTCGTCGTTCAGTCGAGATGAGGAGCCTCCTTGAGTCGAAGACCTCACTCGGGGTGCAGGGGCACGTGTCAAAGAAAGTGAAGTCGTCCCGAGTGGATGCAATCCGTTTCTGACCGGATCGAACCCGAAGTGACGGGCGAGGCCGATAATATACAGTGCGAAGGAGAGAAGTGGCGTCTTACTACCCGGCGCACCCTTAGTAACATTGTAGAGTCCGCTCAAAATCAACGGGTATAGCCGGACTTGACGACCGTCAATAAGACACTGTAGAACGTAGAGCTCGGACTTGGTCGCGTACGTGGCCTCATTTTTGCATAAAATGATGTGGCCGAGGATCTTGTAGGCGACATAGAGGGCTTCGTCTTGAATCTTCGAGCAAGGAAATCGCTTGCAATAGCCCGTGTTTCCCCCGGTGATCATCCCCCCAAAAGAGGCTAAATCGAAGCCTTGAACGCCCACCGGGTGGTCCCCTTCGGTCGGGAAACCAAAAATGTTGCCGAAAATTTCCTCGTCCACATGAACATCGTTACCACCTAGCCGACATGTGAAGGTCTTGTCATTCCGGATTGCCAAAGTAGTGCAAAATTCGAGCATAAGCTCGCTAAATCCGGGTAGGTGCATGCGGGCGAAATACCCACAATCGAGGTCGTCGACATATCGAGAGAGATCGGTGTGGTGCTCCGATCCATTCGAGGCCTCCTCCTCGATCACGTCGATGTTCAATATCCGATGGGTCGCGAACCCCCATTGTCGAATATTCTTAAAAACGTCCCCTTCCTTCTTGTCAAAAACTGGGAACGACGCTCCGTATTTCCCCGACATATCCTTATGTTTCCCCGCCCGAGACATTTTCAATCGATACGAAGTTGAATGAGAATGAAAAATCTTGAAAATAAAACTTTTTGGCTCTTTGGGGAATTCCGTCGAACACTTGGCGTGCGTGTTCAACCAACTAAGAACTTGAGTAATTCTTGCACCAAAAACTTCTCAACACAACCAATCAACAATTATAATAGTCCCAAGAGATAATTAAGCGAAGTACCTCGACGGTTATCCTTGAAACCGATCAATTCGGCCGAGAGTTGCTCCAAACCCACTTAGCCCGTTTCGGAGGCTTTGGTTTAATGTGAGATGGTGGCTAGAATTTCTGGCAATGTGTTTAATTTATGGGTTTCGAGTGTTGGAAGAAAATAAAGAGAAGGAAAATCCTTTGGAAGCAAGAAAGAAAAATTTTTGAAGAAGAAAAAATTTGGAAGTTGCAAAGTGAGGAGAAAGGAGGGTTTAGGGCTATTTTAAAACAGTTTTCTGGGTTATTCCTGCGGGTCAACCGAATATGGGTCGGGTTGGCGGGTCAAAATCTGGTTTTAAACGCTTCTGGGCCGGGTACGGGGTTTGCGTCGATGCAGCGTCGACCGACGCGAGCCCAATCGACGTTACAGAGAGCGATTTCTCGGCAGTAGCATCGACACCGCGTCGACCGACGCGAGCAGTCTCGGCGTCGACGCGGGTGGAATTTTGGGTCGATTGTCGTTCGCTTGACTTATCAGTTCCTCTCGTTCGAGTCCTTCCATCTGTTCTAAAAGATAAAATCCAAAATAATACATTAAATAAACTGAAAATAAAATACAAAAGGATACAAAAAGCTCGGGTTGCCTCCCGGGAAGCGCTAATTTTAACGTCGCTTACTCGACGCTATATTGTTCGTTTAATTCCGACCGTGCGGTGGGTCTCCAAACTCCACCAACTTGCGATCTCGATTCTTCTTTCCTCCATCGTGATAAGGTTTCAGTCCATGTTTGTGAACTTGAAAGGATGATTTTCGACCTCATCATACAACGTGGCTACTCCTTATTCGTCCATCTCTTTTATTAAGAATGGTCCACTCCAAGCAGCCTCGAAATCAGCCGGGTCAAACTTACTTTCGTTATTAAACATCACTAATTGCCCAGCCTCATATTGCAAGTTTTTAACTTCATTGGTGCGAACTTCTTTTGATTTTTTCTCCTTCCTCGTCCAATCTTTGCTATATGCCTCGCCCTTGTTCCTTGCATAGTTAAAATATTTGTTGGGATCGAGGAAATCGTACATCGAATGATTTGTCGGTGGCTTCACATCCACCTTTTTCTTGAATTTAGGTGCCTTGCTCTCCACATAAAATTCATCTCGAAATTCTTCAATAATGTCGCTTATGTCAATACCTAGTAACTCGGTCAGATCTTCTCCACTCAAATGCTTCTCGTTGTCAAATTCATCAAACTCCTCACCGAAGTCAACTTCTTGAGTATCCCCCTCCTTCCTTGGAAATTCGGCGTCATCCCCGTCGCCTAATTCGTCCATAACCACGACTCCCTTAAGCTCGTGAATGCATGATGCAATGGGATCAACGAACGAACAATCATCTAGCATGGCAGGGGCAGGAGTATTTTGAATATCCTTTAGAGAAAACGTCACTTTTTCGCCAAAAATGGTCATCGTCATCCTCCCCTTGTGAACATCAATCAGAGTATGGGAGGTAGACATAAACGGTCGCCCAGTAGAACGGTATGCTCCGTGCTCTCAGCCGATACTTCGCCAACATCCATAACCACAAAATCAACCGGAATCACTAACTCTCCAACTTGTACTAAAACATCCTCAACTATTCCCAAAGGTAGCCGGATTGAGTGATCGGCCAATTGTAGTCGGATGGTCGTCGGCTTTAGTGGTCCTAGATCAAATTCTTGATAAAGCGAATAAGGCATTAGATTAACTCCTCCTCCAAGATCTAACATTCCTATTGCTTTTTGTCCATTAGCCAATGAAATAGTTATGCAGAAACTTCCAAGATCGCGTTCCTTGGGTGGTAATGGCTTCTTGAAAACCGCGTTAACTTCCTTTGGCAGTGTTATAAATTGGTTTGACGCCAAGCGTCTCTCCCTTGAAGCAAGTTCTTTGAAAAATTTTACATAAGCGGGCATTGTTTTGATTACCTTCCAAAGTGGTAAGTTGATATTGACGTTTTTCAATAAGTTATATAGTTCCATGAACCTTTTGTTCTCTTTTGTTGTACGTAAACGGCTTGAAAAAGGGACGGCATCTTTGATCGGCGTCGTTAATTGTTTCGGCGGTGGTGGTTTAGGAACATCGTCTTTGCTAAGGGCGTTGTTCGGAATCGTCCCTTGAATGGATCCGGGAACATATCGATTAGAGGATTTACGCAGCTGATCTAATGGTTTATAAACATCGCCCTTGCTAGGAGTTGGTGTTTTATTCTCGACCTCGACCTCATCATCTCGGTCAACTACTCCGTTATCGATCTTCTTTCCACTGCGAAGGATATGAACTGCTGACACCTGTTCTGCTTGACTAGGAAGTTTTCCTTTCTCGTCCGAGAGCTTGGCTAGGTGAGTCGATAATTGACCTAATGCTGTTTCAAGTTTCCTTTGCCCAACCGTATTCTCAAGAATAGCCTTTTTCATGTCAGTGATTTTGTTTCGAACGTCTTTGAGTCCGTCTCGGTTTTTAATAGTTTCGGACACTTGATTCTGCGGCCAAACCAATAGTTGATCAGTTGATTGAACTGTAGTCGAAACCTGACCTTGCGTATGGAAATTATTTTGGGGTGGTGGCAATGGTGCTTGAGCATGTGATGGTGGAAATTGCGGGTCGGGTGGCATATAATTTGGGCTTTCTGGGCCCCACTTAAAAAGAGGGTTATCACATTGAGAGATAAACTTCTTGGGCCCTTGATAGTTCTGGATTGCGTTTACGTCTTCTTGTTGTTCAATATTGTTAGGACACATGTCTGCTAAATGTTGGGGGGATCCACATTGGTTACACACTGCAGCATTTTTCTATACAGCGGCTTTGCTTGCCCGCTCGGCTTTCCAAGCTGCTAATTTCTCCTCAAATATCTCCTCGCACCTTGCCTTGACTAACATGCCGTCATCTAAATCAGGATCGGGAATGGATGCCTCAATGACCTTCATTTTATGAGGCCAAGAGTTGGTTTGTCTAGATTTTTTGCTTTGCTTCTCCAACACTCGTCTTGCCTCGGTGGCCGTCAAATCTCCAAAGTCTTCTCCTTCCGCTATATCTACTTCTCGTTTCCCATGGTCCAATAATCCATTAAAAGAAAAACTGGTTAGTCATTTTCGGATAGTAGTTGTGGTGGGGGCAGGCTTGCGGGGCAGGCTTGCAAAAGTGTCTTGTAATGCTCCCACGTTTCATGAAATAGCTCTCCATCAACCTGTTCAAAGGTAGCAATTTGCCTCCGAAGATGCCCCGTTGTTTGTGCTGAATAATACTGATTCAAAAAATTCTCGCTTATCATCTCCCAGCCAGTCAACGAACCAGGCTCTAGGGATAGTAGACATGACTTCGCTTTATCTTTCATGTTATACGGGAAACAAATCATTCGCACCTCTTCTTGGTTAAGGCCATGAACCACAAATCTTCTAACCTCATCAACGAAATAGTTTAAAAACGCCAAAGGATCTTCATGGGCTCCTCCGTGGAAAGTCGGGAGTAAATTAAGTTGATGTGGTTTAATCTCTACTTCCCTTGCGGTTGATCCAAGAACAATAGCGGACCTAAAAGGTATAACATTCGGACACGCCAAATCGCGATGTCTAGTTGCTCTATCTCCCCTTGGTTCTCTAACTTGGTGTTGAGCTCTTTCGTAGCGGTTGTCATATGCGTTTCTTTCATAATCATTGTCGCGCTCGTATCTTCTTTCAAAATGGTCTTGTTCGTAGCCATGGTTTTGATTTGCCAACCAATCATTCACATGCCTATGATTGTTTGCATGCTCGTTATGCTGATAAAAGTTTTCATTCCTGAATGGCATGTTCTCGATGTATTGACGATTGAGATCGTCGTTCCTTTCTTCGTTTTGCTTCATATTTGCCATGTTGGGTCGGTGATTCACTATGTTGTGTTGTTGGTTGACTCCTTTGTTTCTCCCCGCGTCTTGTCTCAAATTCTCTACGTTTTGCTGATAATTAGCCCAATAAGCTCAGGGCTTTGGTTGTCCTTGAATAACGATTGGTTCACTACCATACCCATTTCGTATTGGGCGTGGAGGTGATCTTGGTGGGGAATCGCCGTTTCGAATTGCTTGTGATCCTAACATTATGTCGGGAACTCGGTCGCAAAAAAAGTCGGTCGCTGTTGAAGAATTGTTCTCGGGAATAAGAAGGGGCCTTGTTCTTGGTGGATTTGAACGATGAATGTTGTCAATGAATGGTGCAAGGCCGCGTTGAAGTGATCGCCTACCTTACATAAACTCAACAACAAATCAACGTACCAAGTGAAAAAACCCAAACCAAGTGCGAAAAGTAAAAAGAAAATAATAACTCAAAAAGAAAATAAAATGAAAAAAATCTTTAATTCCTAATCGTTGTCTTCCCCGGCAACGGCGCCAAATTTTTGATCCAAACTTTTGTGCACCCCTTTTAAGATATTTAATTTAAAAACACGCAAGCTTGCTCGCAAGAGTACGAGGAACTTGTAGGGTGGTGAGTTTGACTCAAGTCGATTCTCTCGAGGAAGCAACTGTTCGGTCTCTAGATGTTTTTCTCAATTCACGAACTATCATAAAATACATGTACATTGAGGGTTTTTAAAGATTTTGAATTGATCATATAAGCTAAAGCAATATTTAAACTAAGACTAATTAAACTATTTATTTAAAACTAGATTATCAACTACGAGCAATAATTAAACTACCAATAAAATACAACAAAGATTTGAACTTGATTAACGAATCTAAGAACATGAATATAATAAACTATCACGAAGCAATTGTATCATAAGAATCTAAAAACAAATAGTTAAGCATAAATCAAAATGCATAAATAAACTAGATGAATCCAATATCCAAAATAAATTCGAACATGAAATAAATTAAGAACTAATTATTTAATCGAGAATTAACTAAGAATTTAACTACAAAATTAACTAGGAAATTGACGACGAAATTAACTAAGAGTTTAGAATACTTATTGTAACTACTGAAAGCGGTAAAAATCTCCAGCGAATCCGGAGTTTGGAATGAAATCTCGATTTGAAGTAATTCTTGAGCGTAAGGATCTTGAATCTTCAATATTGATTTCTGGAGTGTATAAATGCGTTTCTTCTGTGCTGGCTAACCCTAGAAAGTCATCTCTTCTCGTGGATAGTCGTGTCTCCCCCTAAAATCTAAAATATGAAGGGTATATATAGATATAGCATGTCTTGGCGCACAAGAAACCCTAAAAATGCTTTCTGGCAGCCATGTCGACGTCGCGTCGACCGATGCGCGCTGGCTCTCGGCGTTGACTGGGCGTCGACTGACGCGGTCTTGGATCAACTCTTCAGAGAGTTGCGTCGGCCTGGCGTCGATCGTCGCAGATCAGGGCCTTGCATCGACGGAGCGTCGACCGACGCTACAGAGAGCAATTCTCATTTTCTGCTACTCTTTCACCGGAAAGCTCATTCTCCACTCTTGAACATCGAACTTCGCTTATCTTACGCATTGAACTCTTCTGGTTGCTTAGCTGTAAGGTGAAAAACAACGAAATATCACCTATTTGCATCAATTACGATCAAAATACGGTAAAATAAGCTGAAACTATAAAAATACGAAATTAAGCTTAAACTATTCAACTTATACCAAAAACAAATAGAAAAACAAACTAAGAATCTAATAAAAATAAGGACAAATCTACTCTAATCAACTGCTTACACTCGTTAAGCCGCTTCCCATACTTATCCCCTATCGGTCGGGATAATACCACCTCTATAACTTGTGCACAGGTCCGTGTCCCAATAACAAAGCTCCTACAAAAGAAAATAATAATTACTATTTAATTGATAAATGATTCTCAAGTTACATTAATGATTAATAATTTTAGACACAAAATAATAATTACCCAAAATATGTCTCACCACAATCGAGGAGTATTCTAAGGGACTGCCTTAAACTTCCACCCGGCGGGATGAAGCTCCTTTTCCATGATCTCGCGAGATATATTGGTTAGACTGAACTTCATGTAATGTAGCCTATAATTATCTTTGTGGTTACAAATATTATTAAATAACAACAATGATTAAAATTTTATAATTATTAATTTACTTACTTATTTTTGGTGATATAAACAAGGTATCGACTCTCTCGTGGGCACGAGAGCTGTCGGGATGTATTTGCATATGATGGTTTTGGTGTCAGTGTAGACAAAATTGGTATCAGTGCTAAATGACTAGTACCAAAGCCTACGTAATCATCATCAAAATTAGCTCATGAGGTTTGGTTATTGCCTGGATTGGGAGCATTTCACTCCCTTTGAACTTGCTAGTTTCATTTATGGTGATAGGAATGAGAAAGAAAATTTTATAGTGGTTCATTAGTATTGATGATTATTGTGGGTTTGGGTCCGCCTGTGACCTTTTATTTGGTTTTCCAGTTTACTTGCTTAGTGTGATTTTTAGGAAGTTGACCTTGGTTGTGATTCATTTGTACTCTCTTACTATTTTTATCTATATTACTTTTGATTGATTAAGAAAATGATCCTCAGCGGCTGAACAGTCTGATCACAAAACTGCTTATACTCGTTAAGCCGCTTTCCATACTTGTCCCCCATCGTTCGGAAAAATACCACCTCTATGACTTATGGAGTATACAGGTCCATATCCCAATAACAAAGCTCCTACAAAACAAAATAATAATTACAATTTAATTGATAAATGATTCTCAAGTTATATTAATGATTAGTAAATTTAGACACAAAATAATAATTACCCGAAATATATCTCACCACAATCGAGGAAATTTCTGAGGGACAGCATTAAACTGTCACCCGGTGGGATGGAGCTCCTTCTCCATGATCTCGCGAGATATGTTGGCTAGACTGACCTTCAAGTCCTGTAGCCTATAATTGTGTTTGTGGTTACAAATATAATTTAATAACAACAATGATTAAAATTTTGTAATTATTAATTTACTTACTTCTTTTTGGTGATATAAACAAGGTATTGCCTCTAACGTAGGCCCAAGGGCTGTTGAGATGTATTCGCTTCGGACAGTGTCAGTGTCAGTGTAGACAAATTTGGTGTCGGCGTTGAATGACTAGTACCAAGGCCTACGTAATCATTATCAAAATAAGCTCATGAGGCTTGGTTGTTGCTTCGATTGGGAGCATATAACTCCCTTTGAACTTGATTGTTTAGTTTATGGTAATTAGGAATTAGAAAGAATATTTTAAAGTGGTTCTTTAGTATTGATGTTTATTATTGGTTTTGGTCGGCCTAAGACCTTTTATTTGGTTTTCCAGTTTACTTGCTCAATGTGATTTTTAGCTAGTTGACCTAGGTTGTGGTTCATTTGTACTTTCTTACTATTATTAATAATTTTACTCTTGATTGATTATGAGAAACGATCCTCGGTGGCTGAACATCCTGATCACAAAACTGCTTATACTCGTTAAGCCGCTTCCCATACTTGTCCCCCATCGTGTGGAAAAATACCACCTCTATAACTTATGGAGTATACAGGTCCATGTGCAAATAACAAAGCTCCTACAAAACAAAATAATAATTACAATTTAATGGATAAATGATTACGTATGCCTTGGTACTGATCATTCAACACCAATACAAAATTTGTTTACACCGACACCGACACCATCCGATGCGAGTACATCCCAACAGCCCTCGGGTCCACGAGAGTAAAAATCTATCTCACCAATGTGATTTTTAGCTAGTTGACCTAGGTTGTGGTTCATTTGTACTCTCTTACTATTTTTAATAATTTTACTCTTGATTGCTTATAAAAAATGATCCTCGGCAGCTGAGCATTCTGATCACAAAACAGCTTATACTCGTTAAGCCGCTTCCCATACTTGTGGAGCATCCAAGTCCGTGTCCCAATAACAAAGCTCCTAGAAAACAAAATAATAATTACAATTTAATTGATAAATGATTCTCAAGTTACATTAATGGTTAATAAGTTTAGACATAAAATATAATTACCCGAAACATGTCTCACCACAATTGAGGAATATTCTGAGGGACTGCCTTAAACTGCCACCCGGCGGGATGGGGCTCCTTCTCTATGATCTCCCGATATATGTTGGTTAGCCTGACCTTCATGTCATGTAGTCTGTAATTGTGTTTGTGGTTACAAATATTATTTAATAACAATAATTTTTAAAATTTTATAATTATTAATTTACTTAATTCTTTCTGGTGATATAAACAAGGTGTCGCCTCTCTCTTGGGCCCAAAGGCTGTCGGGATGGATTTACATATGATGGTTTCAGTATCGGTGTAGATAGGTTTGATGTCGGTTTTGAATGACCAGTACCAAGGCCTACGTAATCATCATCAAAATCAGCTCATGAGGCTTGGTTGTTACTTGAATTGGTTGCATTTTACTCCCTTTGAACTTGATAGTTTCGTGTATGGTGATAGGAATAATAAAGACTATTTTAGATTTGGTTTTTCAGTTTATTTGCTCAATGTGATTTTTAGGAAGTTGACCTTGGTTGTGGTTCATTTGTACTCTCTTCCTATTTTTTTCTATTTTATTCTTGATTGATTAAGAAAAATGACCCTCGACGTCTGACCAGTCTGAACACAAAACTGCTTATACTCGTTAAGCCGCTTCCCATACTTGATCCCTATCGTGCGTAAAAATACCACCTCTATAACTTGTGGAGTATACAGTTTCGTGTCCCAATAAAAAAGCTCCTACGTTATCATCATCAGAATCTGCTCATGAGGCTTGGTTGTTGCTTGGATTGGGAGCATTTTACTCCCTTTGAACTTGATAGTTTCGTTTATGGTGATAGGAATGAGAAAGAATATTTTAGAGTGGTTCATTAGTATTGATGTTTATTATTCATTTTGGTCGTCCTGTGACCTTTTATTTGGTTTTCAAGTTTACTTGCTCAATGTGATTTTTAGCAAGTTGACCTTGGTTGTGGTTTATTTTTACTCTCTTCCTATTTTTATCTATATTACTCTTTATTGATTAAAAAAATGATCCTCGGTGGCTGAACAGTCTGATCACAAAATTGCTTATACTCGTTAAGCCGCTTCCCATACTTGTCCCCCATCGTGCGGAAAAATACCACCTCTATAACTTGTGGAGTATACAGGTCGGTGTCCCAATAACAAAGTTCCAAAAAAACAAAATAATAATTACAATTTAATTATAATATGCTTCTCAAGTTACATGGATTATTAATAAATTTAGACATAAAATAATAGTTACCCGAAACATGTCTCACCACAATCGAGGAATATTTTGTGAAATTGCCTTAAATTGCCACCCAGCGGGATGGAGCTCCTTCTCCATGATTTCCCGAGATATGTTCGTTAGCCTGAACTTCCTGTCATGTAGCGAATAATTGTGTTTGTGGTTACAAATATTATTTAATAACAACAATGATTAAAATTTTATGATTATTAATTTACTTACTTCTTTCCGGTGATATAAACATAGTATGGCCTCTCTCGTGGGCCCGAGGCTATTGGGATGTATTTGCATATGACGGTTTCGGTGTTGATGTAGACAAATTTGGTGTCGATTCTGAATAACCAGTACCAAGGCCTACGTTATCATCATCAAACTCAGCTCGTGAGGTATGGTTGTTGCTTGTATTGGGAGAATATTACTCCCTTTGAACTTGAAAGTTTCGTTTATGGTGATAGGAATTAGAAAGAATATTTTAAAGTGGTTCTTTAGTATTGATGTTTAATATTGGTTTTGGTCAGCCTGTGACCTTTTATTTGGTTTTCCAGTTTACTTGCTCAATGTGAATTTTAGCAAGTTGACCTAGGTTGTGGTTCATTTGTACTCTCTTACTATTTTTAATAATTTTACACTCGATTGATTATAAAATATGATCCTCGGCGGCTGAACAGTCTGATCACAAAACTGCTTATGCTCGTTAAGCCGCTTCGAATACTTATCCCCCATCGTGCGGAGAAATACCACCACTATAACTTGTGGATCATTCAGGTCCGTGTCCCAATAACAAAGCTCCTACAAAACAAAATAATAATTACAATTTAATTGATATATGATTCTCATGTTATATTAATGATTAATAAATTTAGACACAAAATAATAATTACCCAAAATATATCTCAGCACAATCGAGGAATATTCTGAGGGACTGCCTTAAACTGCCACCTGGTGGGATGGAGCTCCTTCTCCATGATCTCGCCTGATATGTTGGTTAGCCTGACCTTCCTATCATGTAGCCTGTAACAGTGTTTGTGGTTACAAATATTATTTAATAACAACAATGATTAAAATTTTATAATTATTAATTTACTTACTTCTTTCTATTGATATAAATAAGGTATCGCCTCACTCGTGGGCCCAACGGCTATTGAGATGTATTCGCATCGAACGGTTTCGGTGTCGGTGTAGACAAATTTGGTGTCGGAACTGAATGATCAGTACTAAGGCCTAGAAACAGAATCTGCTCACGAGGCTTGGTTGGTTCTTGGATTGGGAGCATATTACTCCGTTTGAACTTGATAGTTTCGTTTATGGTGATAGGAATGAGAAAGAATTTTTTAGAGTGGTTCATTAGTATTGATGTTTATTATTGGTTTTGTTCGCCCTATGACCTTTTATTTATTTTTCCAGTTTACTTGCTCGATGTAATATTTAGCAAGTTGACCTTGGTTGTGGTTCATTTGCACTCTCTTCCTATTTCTATCTATATTACTCTTGGTTTATTATTTAGACTGATCCTCGGCGGCTGACTAGTCTAATCACAAAACTGCTTATACTCGTTAAGACGATTCCCATACTTGTCCCCCATCGTGCGGAAAGATACCACCTCTATAACTTATGAGTTTACAAGTCTGTGTCTCAATAACAAAGCTCCTACAAAAAAAAAGAATAATAATTACAATTTAATTTATATATGATTCTCCAGTTACATTAATGATTAATAAATTTAGACATAAAATAATAATAACCCGAAACATGTCTCACCACAATCGAGGAATATTCTGAGGGACTGCCTTAAATTACCTCCCGGCGGGAAGGAGCTCCTTCTCCACGATCTTCTGAGATATTTTGGTTAGCCTTAACTTCCTTTAATGTAGACTATAATTGTGTTTGTGGTTACAAACATTATTTAATAACAACAATGTTTAAAATCTTATAATTATTAATTTAATTACTTCTTTTTGGTGATATAAACAAGGTACCGCCTTTCTCGTGGGTCCGAGGGATGTCAGGATGTATTCGCATCGGATGGTGTCGGTGTTGGTGTAGATAAATTTTGTGTCGGTGCTGAATGATTAGTAACAAGGCCTACGTAATCATCATCAAAATCAGCTAACAGATTTGCTAATTCTATATCTGATCAACCTAGACTGGATCCGCGTTACGACCCCTCGGCATCTAATAAATTAAATATAATATGAGATTTTTACAAATACCAGTATATATCAACCATTTTAATTGATCCAAATATAAATCAATAAGTTAATATAAGAGTGTTTTACAATATGAACAGTTTACATATATTTCAACCACAACGTCTTCCTTTTAAACTAATTATCTGAACCTACATTTCCACTATTAAAGTTATCACCACTCATCTTTATTTGTGTCTTGATCTATACCTCGATCGATGAGTAACTCTTCTTCTGTATCATCAACTGCCTCATCACCAAGTTCATCTTTGTCATTATTAGTGGGGTCTTGGATTGTGCGTAGCTACAGCTTCCTCGATCGACATCATCTAACTGTATTGGGTTGTGCGTAGCTACAGCTTCCTCTTGAAATGATTTCTCTGGTATAGGCTCGATAAACTCAATACTTTATCTCGCCTTGATTTTACACGTTGCCCACCAGTCCAACTTGCCTCGTTTCAAACTTAGGTATGCAAAATAGTATACTTGTACATCCTGGGAAGCAAGTACAAAAGGTTTATATCGATTGAATATATGCTTATGATTGATATCGACAAGCTTATAATGTGGATGAACTTTTGTGCCTGTAGGAGTTAGAACAAACCACTCGCACTTGAACAATAGTGTACTTTTGTCCTTTCGTCCTGTGAGTTTGAGCTACATAATTTCTATGAGACGACCTTAATAATCATACTCGGCTGCCCCCATAGTTTGATCCTTTAATGCATACTCCACTACTCGGTGTTGATTTGTTTGATCCATGCTCGACTGTGTGAAACCTGTAAATATTTATCTTACATCTAATATACATTTTTACACATCGTGACCCTTTGCTAGGCTCCTAATGTTCGCGTCGATCACATTGTTTGAAGGATCTCTAGCCTATAACGTTGAAAACTATTTTTAATTTAGGAAATATACTAGATAAACACATATGGTAGTTAAATGATATTCATATTTGGATTGAACGACTTACGTAATATTTGAACCAATTGGCAAATTCATTTTCTAATTTTTCATTGAAACTATCATCGGTAATGTTTGATTGGAGACTTTCAATGCTCTCTGTGTAAATACTACATCCTTTGTTAGAAAATTGAGTAAAAAAAGTATTAGTACATTATATATAAACTTATTTAAAAAATTAAAAAGAGTATTCATACCTAACATAATCTTGGACCTCTTCGCAATTTAGCAAAACGTATAACCTTGCAGCGTTGTATTCTGCTTCGGTTAGGAATATTTTTCCCTTTGTACCAAATCAAAAAAAAAATGTGTATTTACTGATCAATTTCTAATTCTCGTGGTTCTAAAACAACAAAACATGCTTCAAAATGAGAGATAAGTTATGTCTCAGGATTTATTTAACTACATATTTATTTAAATACATATAAGTTATTTAAATACATATTTATTTATATTTACTTAACGAAATTTTGTGAACATCCAAATTATTTATTTATTTACTTAAAAAAATGAGAGATATGTTATGTCTCGAAATTTGATATGAAATGAATTCAAAATGAGAAGAGTAATTTAAAAATTTTGTTTATGAAATTATCATTCAATAATATAACATTAAAATTGATAATAATGATATTGGACAATGATAACCTGCAAAAAACCTTTCATTTTAGTGTAATATCCATCAGTATATTATGACTAAGTGAGATGACAATGCACAGCAGCAGAACGTGAGCTAGTTGTCCAATTTTTCTTGTACTTCTCAGCAATAGATATTCATTTTGTAAAAAAATAAAAACAAAAAAGACGTTAAAAAAATTGGAAAATAGTTCCCCTCAGGTTTTTTCGAGGGTATTTTACTGGCAACCCTTAGTTAAAATCGTCACACGTGCCTAATATAATATGATATGGTTTATTTTTACGTAATTATATTTTCTCTATTTTTTTATTCTTTTAATTAAAAAAAATCAATGGAATTTTAGTCCCCTCGATTTTTTCAAGGGGTAAATGCACTCGGTACATTTCCCTTTGAAAAGCCTTCGGTTTTACCTTTTGTAATAGCAGCAAGCATTGGCGTCGTATTTTTAAAGAATTTACCGAAGGGAGTTTTACCGAAGGTATTGACCCTCGGTAAAACATACCTTTGTTATTGACCTCGGTGTAGTATGTCTTAGGTATTGCCCTCAAGAATTTTGAGGGCAATTTTTCCCTAGGTTTTTCCCTCGGTAAAATTTCTTTTTTTTTTTTGTAGTGTCACTGTAAAATGTAAAAGTCCAGTTAAATAAGAAGAATATTGTGTAAGAATATAGAATGAACATATAATGATTCTAAAATTAACACACACACAAATATATATATATACATCCTCTATGAGATGGGACGATCTAACATCCAACAAAATTAGATATTAGTTTCTCTTTTGCAGTGACAGTCTCCAATTTTTCATAATATCGCATCCATAATGGTGATTTGAGTCAAACGGGAAGTTTCATGTACTTTCTTTGAGGCCTCTTTCTTTGCTCGACATCCTCAATCTCCGATTCATCGTAAGAACACTGAACGTATAGAGTTCTTATCATATATTTTGTTATAGATGCTATATATTATTTTACTATGAAAAAAGGAGTTTTTCTATTTAATCGCAAGACATACATACTCATCAAACAAATTTGCATTGTCATAATTTCTAGCTATCTGTATAATTGTCGATATTGGTGTATGAGAGTTGTCATGTTGTTCACTACAATTATTAAATTATATATATAACTTTAATTACAAGAAAGTGAATAACTTCAAATAAATGAACATATAGTAAATATATAGGGAAATATAATACATACCAAGCTAGAGTATGAACTGTAGGCAATTCAAGAATTGTGCATTTGTTTATTAGTAACAATAATGGGGGAAGGTGTAGTCATAATTGTTGATGAAAATAAAGGCAGCATACACGTTTAGTCTATTTGTGCCTGACATATCTTATATGCCTGCACCAGTACAAAGAAACAGGTGAATGCCGACAGGCACACCCATCGGCAAACCCGCTGGTATCATGTTTACTGAAGGATTGCCAACGGGTCTTACCCATTAGTATTTTTGGCATCGGTAACTCTATGCCAACAGGCTACACCTACCCGTCAGCATTTTACCGACACAATGCTGATGGTTAAGCCTTATCGTGAAGCCCTTAATCGTCGATCGACCATTGTCGACATGTGCTAATAGATAACGGACAGGTAGGGCATGTCGGCCGCCAGGAAATGTCGATGCCCTATACCTGTCAGCATCCCTTAAAATTTGTCTACAGGCTATAGCTCGTCAGTATTTCAATTATTTTTTATTTTTTAATTCTTTTTTTACTGTACTTGCTCATTTCATATCAGAGGTGTCAAAAATATAAAATCAAATATGAAACATAATTAACATCCTGAAATGTATAAGTACGGTTTCGATCAAATTCAAATATAAATATTCAGACAAAATGTTTCTTAATCTAACACTATTGCTCTGCTGGAGGATCAAATCGAGGTTTTTGAGTTCGAGGCGCTATCAACGCTGCGGCGACCTCCTAAATCACCTGTTCATCTGCATCTCAAGCCGTTCGTGCGCATGTGCCTCGCGGAGCTCCTGGAGATGCTCTTGATGAACCCACTCGTTTCCTCCTCTTTGACTCTCGACCTGACTCTTCAAAGTCTACAATTGTGTCTGGAGTTTTATGGCACGACTATCTGGATGAAGCATTACCACTTCTGCAAGTCTTTAAAGCCACAAGATTTATAAAGCATCCCGTGCCAACATGTCAACCCTTCTTCACCCCAACGAGCTCTGGATAGACCTCATACTCATTAATGTCGTTATGGTCACGTGATGCCTCACGTCTCTCCTACAGACGTCAGAAACTCCTCCTGAAATATCTTGATTTATATATAATTTACCTTAAGTAGTATTAAAATAGAAATATATATATATATATATATATATATGTATACACACACACATACTTATAGATGTCTACTGTGATACGAAAGTGAATGTGTCGTCGGATCTCTATTGAATAGTCAATAAAATCTCGTATGCGGTGGGTTCCCTACCTATGTCCTCATGATGTATTCAATATTTAAATTACACTTTCATTTACCATTAATTGATCTAATTAATTACTTATGAGATAAATTTATAATTATAAATTTAAACTACTTATGAGTTGACATGCATGACCAATCGTAAATCGAGACCCACCTTTATGCTTCGATATCCCAGTACCACGGCCGCCAGGCTCGCTCATCTTATTCTTGCTCACCTGCTCGAAATGCTTCTTATTCTCCGGCTTATCCAACTCTATTCTTCATCTAATCCAAATGTCCTCGCCCACTCACGTGGGCACCTTCTCCTCTTCTCTCCACTTTTTCTTCCACTTGTTGAGGCGGCTACGCCACAAGTGAGGCATATAAGTATACAAGTATGGTGTACGAGCTGATCATAATATAAACTCGAGTCCATTAACAGTATTTCTACAAAATAATTTAATTAATACAAAAGTATTATATATAACAACTTTTGAAATATAAGTTAATATTATTAGTTAATCATCAAAAACTCAGGCCACCACAACTCATTATGAAACTGAGGGATATGCTCGTGTTTTCACCCATCAGGGTTTACACAAGCCTTGTGGATCACTAAAGAATTGTCAGTAACTTCGTCGATTGATTGTGCAACCTAATAAAATATTTGGTTAATTAGAGAAATATGTTAACATGAAGAACTTATTATAAATGAATATTAATTTAAAGTTACTTACCTCGGCGGCATAGACCTCAATCATACAAGGACATGATGGCATGGAATGGTCGAAGGCGAATTCCCTGTTGATTATTCTATCATATAATAATATTCATATGAGACGAAGATGAAGAACCAAGAGAAGACCGACCCGAAGATGAGGCAAGAGAAGCACCACGTCCACGACCTCTACCTCTAATCTAAAAAACCCAATAAAAACTAAGCACAGATGCACATTTGAACCAAGGTAACTGAATTAATATAATTTTAAACTATATATGTACGCATCATTTTATAATTAACCTGAACTAACACTTTTACTATCTAGGTTATTATCAAACCCATCTTCGTCCATTTATTCATCATCAGTTACAAACTCATCTTCTGTCTCCTTCTCTGCCTCATCAACAAGTTCATCTGATTCATTAATAACAAGCTCGACATGTGGTTTGAAGCGGTCCTTCAATTGTATTAAATTGTGCATTTTAATCAGCTCCTCCTGAAACTATTTATTAAGCAACATAGGCTCGATAAAATCTATTGTAGATCTAAATTTAATTTTATGCGTTGCCAACCAATCCACCTTGTTTCATTTCAAACTCGGATACGGGCAGTGGTAAACTTGAACATCTTGGGCAGCAAGTAAATACGTCTCATAAAAATTGAATCTACATTTATAATTGACATCAATGAACTTATATTGAGGATGAACTTATGTGCATGTGGGAGTTGGATCAAACTGTTGGAAATCGGTGGTACCGTCGCGCAGCGGAAAACAAAAAATTTTAAATAAAAGTAATTTGAATCGAATTCAAATTGACGACGGTCCAATTTTATAATCAATTAATTCAAACAATGTTTTAATTGCTTTTAATAAATAGAAAAAATTTGATTTTCGTAAAATCGAATAAGTATGGTCGGTTTCTATTTAATATATATATATAACAATTATATATATATATATATTAATATATTAAACTTATATATAACAATTATATATATATTAATATATTAATCATATATATAATTATATATTATAATTATATATATTATATATATAACAAACTGCATCACATATTATAATCAAATAATCAGCATGCACATATTAACAATATATGCATACATTTACTATATATATATCAATATATTACAACATGCATGCACATAACATAATTGCACACATATAATAAATATCTATATAATACAGTAGCATGCAAAAATTATATAAACATCATACACATTCATGTAATACATATTATATATATTTGTTTATCACAAACAGCACATACACATATATATTACAGCACATGCGTAT
>BMAC01000343.1:132251-182082 GCA_014905375.1 Phtheirospermum japonicum
ATCAACCATCAGAACACACAGGACATCCATGACTTATCATGCGTCCGAATCCCCTACTACCATGCACAGACTTCCCACTAGATTCCCGACTATGCGAACGTTGCCCCTTTTRATYGGCCTTCAAAGAGACACAGAGACAAGTCACAACATAGCCTGTCCTCTAGTGAAGTCACGRTGAGGTCTGGGTCTTAAGGATTAATGTTGTACGCTATACCATAGAAATCATCTACTCGATGAGTGAGAACCACTTAGAGATTTCTAGGTGAGGGAGTTCAGTGAACTCATCTTATGAGCACCTACTTATGTATGTTGATGTCCAGACACCGTGACTGATGAGACGCGGTCCACATACACTAAGTACTAGTCTTAACGGGAAAGGCCTGTATCCTCATTATGGCGTAACCCTATGACTAGGAACAAGTTCGACGAATTACATTACGTGCTGGATTATCTCACGGTTCTGCTAGACCAATCCACCGTAATAAAGTAACTTCATCAGGACCATACCTATGCAACTAGCATGGGACAAAAGATATGGAATGCCAATATGTATAAAAGATATTATTACGAATAAAAACGATTGTATTACAAAAGAATAGTCAGACCACAGCCACAAGTTGGCTTGTCGGTCACCTTATTCTAACACAAACAACTCACAATTAAACAATAATGTTCTCTTGTAATGCAACCATATATAGTCAAGTCTAACAACTTCTACGAGATGACCATAGTAATCATACTCATCATCCCCATAATTTGTTCTTCTTCTACATACATTAGTGCTCGATGTTGGTCTATTTGATTCGTATGCAACTACATGAAACATGTATCCATTTATATTGCAATCATGATATGTAGCCACACTTCGTGATGGACCTAATGTTAGAATCTTAATATTGATATTCGTGATATTATTTAAGGGGTTTTGTGCCTATAACGATGGGAGGTAAATAATTTATTATTTATTTAAATTTCGTTTGAATTGCACATATATATGTCACAAATGCTTATAATCATTTCAGAAGAGCTCACATATTTCTCAAACCAATAGGCAAATTCACTTTCCAATTTTTTGTTGAACCCATCATCTATAATGTTTGGTTGTTAGCATTTTACGGCTTCCGTGAAAACACTGCATATGGATAAATATTAAAATTATCTTAATTCATTATATAATAAAGATTTTGTTAAAACTAATATAATGACTGACATTTCAAACCTAATAAAACCTCGGATTTCTTCATAGTTCAGTAAAATGTAATTTTTGACCGCATCGAGTTCTTTTTTGCTCAAGAATCTTTTTTTCGATGATGCAAATATTTCACCATATTTTAAACACCAAAGGAGCGTCATAATCATCATCTTCACCATTTCGGATATCATCATTAAAATGTAAATTTGTTCTTTTCGTGAATACATGATTTTCAAAATAGTACAAAGTGAGAGTTGACACCTCTTCAATAAGATATCCCTTTGCTATCGAGCCCTCGACGCTCGTTTTGTTCCTCATATTTGTCCTTCAGTTTGCAAAAAAATCTCTAGATTGGATATATCTACCTATATTACACTGGACATGCAATTCTCGCATCATATGCTTAAGAGAACTAGCAAATGCTCCATGGAGTCAAAAAAAACTAGGTGGAAAGGTATATTCAAGTTGACACAAAATCAGATGAATATCATGCTTCAGAATCATATTATCAGTCCCAATACTATGCAGGTGAGGTTCTTAAAAAAAACTCAACTCTATAAGGGTCTTCCACACGGGATGAGGAAGTAATTCTCAGAAGGTAATTGGTATCAAACTTTGCATGGATACATGACAGTCGTGAATATTTATCCCTAACAATCTTAATTCCTTCATATCAACGCAATGCCCCATATTTGATGCTTATCCATTTGAAAATTGACTAGCTTTCACTAACTCACATAAAGAAACTTTTGATGTCTTATCCAATGTGCAAAAAGCTTTAGGATACTTTCCTGTTGCGTCTTTTTGTAGACCAAGACAAAGATAATATTCGTTCAGTTTAACCATTGATTTGGGAGTGTCTTTGTCCTTTCCCTTAATGTTCATAATGGTGTTGAACACATTATCAAACACATTTTTCTCCATGTGCATAAAAGCTATATTATGCTGAATTAAATTTGTGCTCCATTATGGTGAATCCAAAAATATGTTTCTTTTCCTCCAACCACTTGATTTGGCTATCCATTGACAAGCTCTATATCTAAATTAGTAACATTCAAAAGCCCCAAGTTTTCTATCTCTACCAAAAATTTTGTTCCTGGCCAGACGTTCGCCGACGAAGTCTCCACCTTTTTTCGAAATTTTCGTTTGTCTTTTCGAAATGGATGACCACAATCAAGAGACTTACGATATTTATCAAACCAAGATTTCTTCCTGGTGCATTTGAGAGTAAATGCGTCCGAACATTCCATGCAATATGGACAAGCCGTTCTCCTAACCGTGCTCCAACAATACAGCATGGAGTAGGTGGGAAAGTTGCTAATTGTCCACATATGGGCTACACGCAACTAAAAATTCTATTTTTAGAGATATCATATGATGGTGCACCGATGGTCTATATTTGACTCAACTCAACAATTAGAGACTGTAGAAAAACATCTAACTTATCCGTAGGATTTTTGGATTTTGGAACAAGAACACTTAAAAACATGTAGTGCTCTTATGGAGACAAGTTGTATGGTGTCACTTTCATAAGCCATGAGGAATACTGGGCCCCGAAGCTTCCGAACGGTTGAAAATCATCTATGTAAAATCCTAATCATACATTTCAATTTTTAACGACAAACTTTGAATGAATTTGATTGCAATATTCTCAGGCCTCTAAATATGACAAGTGACGCATCACACCATCCTCAATATTGTGTTCTGCATGCCACCTCATGTCCTATGCAGTCGTTGTAGATATGTACAACTTTTTCAAATGGGTGTTAACACAAGGTTGGCCTTTTGTCGTTTTGATTTTCCTTACTCAGTGGGTTTAAACTGAGGGTGGTTGCAAAATTTACAACTGGACAAATCAAAATCGTCTATCCAATAGATCATATAATTGTTCGACCGGTAAATCATACCCTTCGTTAACTTCTTTCTATTATAGAAGTCATTTAGTACATGATTATATTTTGGCAGAACTTCTTTGATTAAATCGGGTAATTGGTCATAACACTTATGGGACATGCAATTTTTTAAATAAGTTCATGAGACAGGCAACTAGAGACAACTATAATGTTTCTCGCATTCGGGATACAAAGGCTGATTTCCAACTATTACATATCGTAGAACTTCTGGGCCTTAGGATTCGTCGGTTCTTCTACATCAGCAACCACATCAAAGTTGGAACCAACTGCATATTAAACCACATTGATGTAAGTATTTAAGAATTTTTTAGGAGTGGCGTAAGATGATCCTCCAACATTAACCTCACGGTTGACATGATGTGTGGAGCCAAGATTTGTTTCACCATGGGATATCTAGATGTGGTTTGAATCCATTTTTTAACAAGGTGAAATTTGATCTTGTTTACATCATGGTAACTGCAATTCCTACATTTAGTATCTACAAGACACTTCAATTTTTCTCCATCATTAATTTCATGATGTGTGAGTGCAAATTATATGAAACTCTCCACCCCTTCAACGAATATGTTGGACAAGTAACCGTCCACCCTCCATTTGTACATTCAACGGTCAGAACTCATCATATGATATCGTAATTATGATTAGTGAATATATATGATTGAATTATAGATAAGTGAGTGGTGTGAGGGTTCTTATAGAAGATGATCGAATATTTAGTAAGGGCCCTATCCCATTTATGAATGTGATCTTCAGTAATAAAATTTTCTTACAATGTATTTTGAGAACCTGAAAATTTTGGCAGCACCTCCTCTTAATTCCCTAAGTACACATATATTGCAGTGCACCCGAGAACCAATAAGAGAAGAAATTGAAATTTGAAAGTCAACAAAATACATATGTACTAGATAATCATATTGCAATTACATTCTCAAATTGTCCAAATAAGTGGAAAATTTATAATTTAGTATCAAAAACTCTATTTGATACTAAATACCAAATGGGTGAGGTAAAGTGTTTGAGTGTAGAAAGAAAGAATATAATCGATCCATCGGTATAATTCTAAAATCCATTATTGGATGGACAAAACTTCCCAACCGACGCCATACACCACGTCATTACCGACATACACAACATATATATATATATAATCCACAAATCATAACATTATATTAAACACAACATTCACATGTTGATCACCGCGACATTTTAAAACCCCTACCAAGCACATTTTAAAACTTTTTAAAAGTACTATCATATTAAAAAAAACTAAGAATTCATTATTGGAGAGATGAACCTCCAGGCCGGCGCCGTACACCACGTTATCACATACATCTACCAATCACAACATGTATATATTATTCACAAAACCATACCATATATATTAAACACAATATTCATGTGCCGATCACCACAACATTTCAAAATCACCACCACACACATTTTAAAACTTTTAAAATTCCTTATTGGAGGGATGAAACCTCCAGGCCAGCATCGTACACCACGTCATAACCGACGTATACACCAACCAATCACAATTTATATATATTATTCACAAATCATATCATATATATTAAACAACTTCAATTATCTAAATAATTACAATTCAGTCCTAAATTCTGAAATAATTTTTAAATAAACCCCAAACTAACCCTAATTTATGAAATCAACCCCAATAATATAAATAATTAGAGTTCAATCCTAAATTTTGAAATAATTGCTAAATAAATCCCAAACTAACCCTAATTTATGAAATTAACCCCAATAATCTAAATAATTATAATTCAACCCTAGATTCTGAAATAATTGTTAAATAACCCTCAAACTAACCTTAATTTCCAAGATCAACCCCATTTTTATCCAAATAACTATAACTCAACCCTAGATTCTAAAATAATTGCTAAGTAAACCCCAACTAACATTAATTTTCAAAACTAACCCCAATTATCTAAATAATTATAATTCAACACTAAGTTTTGAAATAATTACTAAATAAAACCCGAACTACCCTAGTTTTTGAAATCAAACCACAATTATCTAAATAATTATAATTCAACCCATATTTTTAAATAATTACTAAATAAACCCCAAACTAACTATAATTTACAAAACCAACTCCAATTATCTAAATAATTATAATTCACCCTTAATTTTGAATTATTGCTAAATAAACCCAAAATGAGGTGAAACTTTTCGAAATAATTTCTATTAAACCCTAATTTTTGTAAAACTTCTAACTAACACCTAAATTAATATTAAAACCGTAATTATCTAAACCCTCATTCAAAATCCTAAACATTTAAAATTGAACTTAAAATTTTAAATTAAGCCCAATAATAATCATACTTTTTAAAATAAACCCACAATTATATATCTAAATAATTAAACATTTAAACAAGAAATTAATAAAAAAAATAAAAAAAAGGAAACATGTTCGCTTGGTGGTAGAACGGTGGTAGCTGGCCGCTGGTGGTAGAGTGATGGCGTCGGATTACTAGTGATGGTGGCGCTACTAGGAATTGTTGCGGGGTTGGTGGTGGTGGGAGTGGTGGTGGTGGCTGGCTGCTCTCGCTCTTCCTCTCCCTCCGCATTATTTGTTCTATTATGCCGATGAACATAGGCCATCGGCAAAAGATGCCGTCGTGAACCCGTCGGCATACTTATAAATTATTATATTGCCAACGTGTACCACTCATAAGTATAAAGGACCATCGGTTACTCGTTGGCATAAAAATATTTCGCCGACGGGATGCCAACAGTGTGTTCTTCGACAGCCTGCACCTGTCGGTGGCCCATCAGTATAGACAGCCTGTCGGCAAGTCGTCGGTAATGCGGATAGTTCCTTGCAAGTCGTCATTATATGCTGAAGGTTCCTTGCAAGTCATTGGTATATGCTGATGATCCCTTGCCCATCGGCATTTGTGGGTTTTCTTGTAGTGCACCTCCTCCCCCCAGTCTTTTCTACAGTTTGTTGTCCAACAATCATAGCATGGGTTGACAGTTGTTAATTAGGTTTAAAGCATATTCGCAAGTCAAACAATGTCTTTCAAACTAATTGCTAGGTTTGCAAGCTCCCTCAAGCTTCGCCATTGCTTCTAAGAAGATTGGGTCATTTTATAAGTCGTCCTCAATTAAATCTGGATTATGGGCAGTTCGCTACGAGGCTTGGGGATTTATTTTCCCCGACATAGTGTTGAAGTGGTATGACATTGTTGAGAAGGTCGTTTTAAGTGTTTTAGTCACCTTTTCAGGCTATTTCAGGCTGATGATCTCCGACATTATTTCTTCAAGTTCAACAACATTGGAAGCCATGTTGTGGAGCACGAGAGACAACTTCTCAACATCCTCTTATATATACAAAATCATAAATATGAATACATCATTGTTTTTAAATTAGTTTTCCACGAGTAAGGGAGGTTATTATTTTTTTAAATACATTTGTTTAGCTTCCTGTGGGTGTGTTTGTTATTTTTTCGCCAACAAACTTGACCACCTCTTTGTTATCTTTTATTCCTTTAATTCTTTTCTTCTTTTCTGTCTTTTTTATCGTACCGATCACCAATCTTTTCCCAAATCCATCCGCTCTGGGCTCTTCATTCACTTATTTGGTGATAGATTTCGATGTTCAATAAGTCATTATCGGCATCAATCACGGCACATGTCTTCTCTTGGACAGGACCCTATCATGATAGGACAACTGACAAAATAATGAGTATTATAGATAAAGTAATGAATCGGTAATGATAGAATGTAAATAAAACACAAGATGTGTGTGATGATTTACCATCAAGAATAAGTGAACCAATAAAATAAGGTATTTGTTTCCAACTCTCAACTGCTCTCATCAGGCTATTAATTTAAGCACAACTCATGTTCTTTATTGCACAGGCATCAAGCAGTGAATATAGAATTTTGTAGTAGCAAAACTTGGTGGTGTGTGCTTTTATAAGACTCGAAACAACATATACTACAAAATCCCTTTTAAACAAATCTTCATGGTCTTCTCTTTCGATAATCTGATCCCCCATTTGTTACAGTAAGTGAAGCACCCTTCTCAAGTCCCCATCTATAATGCACACAAGATGTTCATGTAAATAGTTTTTTCACGTACAGAACCTTTCATAACAGGAAGCTCAGCTCTATGAAAATCCATTACAGTTTTGACATCGTCTTCTAAGAAAATGATCTCTTCTTTCCAAAAATTTAATGCACATCTGAAAAAATCAAAATTCTCCACAAGGAATCTTGATAATCTACCTTAACATTGTTTTACTTTAAAATTAAGAAGAGAGATAAATACAATCTCTCTAAAGGCCTTCCTTTTGTGGACCATAATGGAAAACCTCTTTGGTGACATCCTTGTCAGTATTATGTTGTCGTCATTGCTCTTATTTTTTTCCCTTGGATCTCATCTCCTTCATCTTCTTCTTCAATAGATATTTCTTCTTCGTTTTATTTATCAATGGTAACATTATCATCATCAACTTCTTCCAGTCGCCATTTTTAGTTTTTTCGCGTAGGTGAGTCTGCAAGATATATGTTTCTTAAGCCTCGTGTTGATCTTGTCATTTATCTGAAAAAACAATTAGAGAATGCATCATCAAAATTTATATAGGCATTTGATCACAACAAAGACGAACGATTTTATCAAAATAGACATGTAAATTTACTAGAAAGAAATGACCATTTATTAAAACAAACATACACATTTTACCATGATGGATATGAGCATTTGAGGACATACATTTATAATTTTACTAGGATGGAGATGAATATTAATGGTGAAGAAGAAAGGGGAGTTTTACAGTCATCGCGTGTTGTGAGAGGGAAGTCAGTGGAGACAAAAATCGCTCCCGATAGCAGACGCTATTAGGAGGGGAGTTATTTGGCACGTGTGTGTTCACTCGTGTGTGCACAATAATAGCTAAATGCCATTTACTAGTGCAAGACCTTCCATGGGATGCAGCTCAAAGAAGCCCATTTCGATGGCCGCGAGGTTGAAAGTTTGGGCACAAATCTAGGGTTATGTTGATATGTCTTGAATCTCTCACTTCGCCGTGTTGTACGGGGGTCTCGCTGAAAGTACAAGTTCAGATGTGCATCTAGAAGCTCGCTAGACAAGCATAGTTGTTGATAGAGCTAGGAGAACAGGCGTGAAGCCTCCTGTGCGGTATTAGTTTTGAGGATATGTTGACTTATGCATTACAAGTCGCTGATGATGTGAAAGAGAAAGAACCATCTGTAGGTGAAACATTCAAATATAGAGAGGCTGTTTCAGGTAGTGAGTTGGTTCAATGGCTTACTTCAATGCGAGAAGAGATGGAATCACTTGACAAGAATTTGACTTGGGAGCTGGTCAAACGGCCTAAAGGGAGGAAGATTTTTACTTGCAAATGGATATTCAAGAAGAAGGAAGAAACCACATCTGGTGAGGGTGTGAGATACAAGGCTCGACTAGTTGCAAGAGGGTTCACACAGATGGAGGGGGTTGACTATAATGAGATATTCTCACCAGTGGTCAGACACACTTCCATCAGAGTCTTACTAATAATGGTTGCACAACAGGATTTAGAACTTGAGCAACTGGATGTGAAGATAGATTTTCTACATGGAATGCTCGAAGATGATATCTACATGACTCAACCAGAGGGTTTCTAGTTTCCGAGGAAGGAAGATTATGTTTGCAAGTTGAAGAGGTCCTTATATGGTCTAAAGCAGTCTCCAAGGCAGTGGTATAAGAGGTTTGACAGTTACATGATCCAGTTGGGATACAAAAGGAGTCCACATGATTGTCGTGTATATCACAACAAAGCTGATGATGGTTGCATGATCTATCTCGTTCTGTATGTGGATGATATGCTCATTACTGCGAAGTCCAAGTCTGATACTCAGAAGCTGAAGGATCTGCTCAGTGCTGAGTTCGATATGAAGGATTTGGGTGCTGCCAAGAAAATTCCAGCCATGGAAATATATAGGGAAAGAGAAAAGAAGAAGCTCTTCGTGTCACAGAAGAGTTACATTCAGAAGATCTTGTCTAGATTTGGCATGTCCACCGCCAATCCTATTGATACCCCAAGTGCTACAAATATTCATTTATCCTCTGATAATACACCGAAGTCTGTAGCTGAGCGGTAGTACATGTCTCGAGTCCCATACTCTAATGCAGTAGGGAGTTTGATGTATGCTATGGTCTGCACTAGACCAGATCTTGCACATGTTGTGAGTGTTGTCAGCAGGTTCATGGGACGACCTGGAAAGGAGCATTGGCAAGCTGTGAAGAGGATTTTTCATTATCTTAGAGGTATGTCTGATGTTGGTCTCTTGTATGGAGGTGATGCTCACAGTTCTGTGACTGGTTACTCTGACTATGCTGGAGATGTTGATAGTAGAAGATCTATGACTGGTTATGTCTTCACTCTTGGTGGTCAATGTTATTAGTTGGAAGGCAACTCTACAGGCTACAGTTACTCTGTCTACAACTAAAGCAGAATATATGGCAGTGACAGAAGCAGCTAAAGAGAGAATTTGGTTAAAAGGGCTTGTAGGTGATCTTTGTCTACATCATGATCAAGTTATTGTGTTTTGTTTTGAGTGCAATCTGTTTGACCAAAGATCAGGTCCATCATGAGAGGACCAAACATATTGATGTGAGGTATCATTTTTCGAGGAATGAGCAGAGAATCAAAGTGATGAAAGTAGGTACTGCTAATAATCCTGCTGACATGTTCACAAAGCCAGTCCCACATAGCAAGTTTCGACATTGCTTGGACTTGCTAAACGTCACAAGCTGTTAGTTACCCAAGGAGGGAAAATCTAAGGCAGAAAGAAGGAGTCTGTTCATCTAGCATTGTAATGATGCATCTGCAAGGAAGATTCAAGTCAATGTGAAGATTTGTTGATATGTCTTGAATCTCTCGGACCAACGGTATGCAGTTTTGGGTCTTAAAGCCAAATTGATGTATTCTCTCAATACTATATTTATGGTCCTTGAGATCTGTAATCTGAAACTCTAATCAGTTAATAAAATCTGTTTTTCTCTCTGCCCGTGAATGTAGTCAATTTGATGCGTAAATTTGTGTCTTCTTTACTTTTTCTGTTTATTACTTTATAATCATATTCATTTGTAACAGATTGGCACACCATAGTACCATAGATGTAGGATAATGGGCCAGATTGCCATGTCATGATGGGGCCCTGAGAGGAAGACATTGAGTGATGTTGTGGTTAAGTAATTTAGTGATGGCCTCTAAGACTTTAAATTTTACCGGAGCTTGAGTTTATTTATTTAACTTTTGGATCAGCAAATTGTGTTTGTTGAATGGAATAAAAGTTTTAATTAAAGTATAACACTTGTGAACTTATCACAACCCTAAAAAAACAAAGAACTTCAAGTTTATGATGATTGTCATTAGATTTTATAGTTACATGAAAAATTTGACATAATAAAAAGTATATTATCTCCAAACTATATCGACTAATTACCAAAACCACAAACAAAATTACCAACAAAATAGGTATTTGCCAAAAATATCAGATTTCATTAGAATACCTACAATAATTTTATCTGCACATCGTAGTTTTTCCGGTAATTTTTCAATAGGTAGATTGGTTTTTCCTTATAATGCATAGAACTCAAATAATTCCACGACCTCTTATTATTAGTAACAATACATGCATACCATAGCTTTGCATTGTAAAATTCACTCTGAACTATAGATGTATGTGATATATCACTATAATAATAGAAGAAAAATTGGAAAATACAATGAATGAACTACTCTAATAACTTATGAGCTTAGAATAGTGATAAATCCAAATCGATTGGTTACCAAGAATAGGGGGTACTAACCTCAAATCTGAGATCATCGACCTAAAGTAGATCCCAAATACGTCACAACGACCTGCCAAGCCTTCCACGAATCTCCTAGCGACCTCGCCGGTCCTGCAAAACAGCACCTCGGACGGGTTTCGAACCCGTCAAGGTCCTATGATGCTTAAATCAAAAGCAAGTTATAACATAAAACACTCACACTATGATAAAATCAAGATCAGATGATAATAATGAGAGATATGCACCTCCTTTTATAGAGATAAGAGAAGTATTCCCCAAGCCAAGGGTTTCCTTCTCTCATCACAATTCCATAAATACTACAACACTACAATCGACTCATAATTAGGATTCCTCCTATATGCTAAGTTTCCATAAATGATAAATCTCTTACCATAATAGGCCTTGGCCCATCATTCTTTCCGTACAGTCCACCAAGACCCCATAAACCACTCATACTAAGCCCGTAGGCTTGATATTCATAAAGCCCATAACCGAGCTCAAGCACATAACACCAAACATAAGAGGTCGCGACCCTATATGAGAACTCATCCTCATACTTCAGGTCGCTACTCTACCAACCAGCTAGCCCAATTCTCGAAAGAAACCACTCAGCTCGCTCACCTCCCTGAAGAACACCCTTTCCAGGAAATGAGGTCGCTTACCATAAATACCCTCATATATCAAGTAATATTAAGTATGGACATTTTGGTCCGTATTAGCTAGTCCCCCATGTTCTAGCTGATTGAGGTATGAAATCAGGTAGGATATGTAAAACAGAATGAAAAGAGCACAACCACTAAAAACAACAACAAAGTATAAACACATAAATAAATCACTATTTCATCCTTACCAAACCGTATTTCAGAACCACACAGCTCGGCAAATCGAGCTATAACACCAATCATCCCACTGTAAATTATGAAATATACCTGCAACCTGCAAAAGTTCAACTCACTGAGCTCGCTTCTTTTAAGATAGCATGATCACCTCGTGAGGGACGACCTGCAAGTCCCCAGACCAAGTCCCCAACTGTATATATGACGACCTGAAACCACAACTATTATCCTCCAACCTGAAATCATATTCAGACTCAATAATTTTAAAAACGTAATTATAAACAGCCCCAAAAGTCAAAACAGGCCTCTCTATGTCCATCTCATCTCTTTTAGGTTTCATTAAATGCAACCTGACAGCATGTCGGGTATGTGTCATTTTCTCATTTTCTCGGAGTATAATAAACCCAGTGGGCCCAAAATAAATGGCCCAAAACATTCCTGATAACCCTAATTACTTTCCCGCTCCTACCTGTCCCATCAACTTTCCGCCGCCCAACACAAAACCCCTTCATCTCTCTCATTTTCCATTTTACCCAAAACACATCACCATTTCCGCTCTGCATCAAAGCTCGTATACTTTCCAAATTTCCAAAAAATATCATTAACTTCACGACCCGTCCCCGACCTCCAGGATACTAAAAAATGGGTAAGTCTCCAATCTTCCTTTTTTATTAATGAATTTCAATTCGCACAAATATCGCATCTATATATTGTATCTGTTGCATTTGCTGAACTGTTGCGTTTTATGATGTTTGTTTCCTTGTGTGCTCTGATATATGATGAGAATAGCATCCCCCAATCTCAATTCTCAAAACTCATCCCTCTCACCCGACTCTAACCCTAGTAAGAACCCTTATATCCTTAAGAGGAGACGCAACCAGCCCTCCTCTCCTGTCTCTGGCTCCCATGACGAACCAGAAGGTGATGCCCTTCAGCCAAAATTAGAATTTCAAACCAAAACTACCACCAACACTCATATCCTTCCAGAAACTTCTTCTCCCATCCCCTTAGCACTCGCAAGCATCCTAGAGGGCATTCCATTACACAAACCCACTCTTCCACCTCCTTGCGAGCACTTTCTTGAAAATACTTTGACTTTAGATCACTCCCTAAATGCTACCGACCTACCTCCCTCATCCCTCTCGACCAAGCCCATCAAGGATAATTATTGGAAGCTCCCTGAACCAGAAGTATTAGAGGTTTTTCAACAAACACTTAACCTACCTGAGACGGCTCAGATGGTTCTGCCCGACATACTTCATTTACACCCCCTGCAACCATCTTCCAACCATATAACCTTGTTTGACGAGCTGCTTAGGGCGGGACTTAGATTCCCACCTCATCAATTTTATATCAAAATTTCACTCTTGTACAAAGTTCCCCTTCTACAATTGACCCCCAACTCTATGAAGTATCTAGAGGGTTATATCATACTATGTAAATATTACAACAC
Source organism: Phtheirospermum japonicum (assembly GCA_014905375.1). NCBI lineage: Eukaryota > Viridiplantae > Streptophyta > Magnoliopsida > Lamiales > Orobanchaceae > Phtheirospermum > Phtheirospermum japonicum. The sequence continues at coordinate 145,474 of BMAC01000343.1, forward strand.
TCAGCCCGACCCCGTCTTTTTTCATTTTTGTTTTCAAATAAAATATCAGAGCCATTCCTTTTACCTCACTGCCCATATTGGTAAAGCTTGCTTCTTAGTGAACCCTTCCAATAAAGTTCCTGAGTGGAAAAGAATTTCTTTTTTATACACAACACTAAAGACTGACCTTTCATAACCAAGCTGCTAGACCATACCCCAAAATAATCCAATCCTCCCAGCCTTAAAAATTTCCCCATTTTATACAAGAAATATTCCGACCAGCTCGTGGAGTGGAGTAAGCGCCCATTTGACGTGGTGCTGCTCACCAGCCGGTCCAAAGTTTTCAGATATGTGGGTATTGATTCTCACCTTCTTGACCCGCATCTTGCGTTAACCAGATCAGAGTTCGGCAGGTCTCCTGTGTTACAAGATGTTGCACCAATACTTGAACAATTACACTCCATACTAATACTACACACGATTTCAGATGCCTTTTGTGATGCGTGTGTCTCCTCGAGCTCGGTGGAAATTATGGCGTAGACCGAGCCACAACCTGAGGTCACCTCAGCACCCCAGCCTTCTATTCCTAGCGTGGATGAGATACTGAACTAAGCGTTTGGGGCGGAAATGGACCCAGAAGTCGAAGACGAGCTCAAAGAGACCGAACTAGCAAAAAAGACTTCAAAGGGGAAACGATCCATCCGCCCATCTGCCAAGAGACCCAACTCACCAGCTCCGAAGTGAAGGCGACTTTGCAAGACTTTTGGTGGCTCGACATCCAGCTCGCCGAACTTGGGAAAAGACTTAGCCAGTTGCGAGGATGCAGCCGCCATAAAAACACTTCTTCAAGAACGCGCCCTGACCCAGGTATATTCCTAATCTTCAATTTGACCTTCAAATCCTCCTATAACTCTTAAAAACTAACCCTGTACTCTCTTTTTTGTTCAAAAAGCTGGATACTCTATTCTCCACGGTGTCCGTCCAACTCGCAGCCCGCTCTGCAGACAACGAACTCCAGAAAACATGCGAAGAGCTAACAACACAGGACGAGCAGCAAACAAAATAGCTCTCTCTAACGCAGGGTGAACTCGACCAGGCCCGCAAACAACTGAGTGCAAGCGAGGAGGAGAACGGCATCTTAAAAAGCCAAGTAGCCAGCCTGAAAGATGAGACAGCCCGCATGGCCAATGAACTTCGAGAATAGATTAAAGAACTTGAGGAGAGAGTGCGGGCTAAAGAAGAACAAATCCAGATAGCTCGCAAACAGGGCATCACCGAGGGTCGACGGACCTTCTTAATGAGCGAGGTGGGCCAGAAATTCAGGAGTTCATTCCGATAGGATTTGATCAAGGCCTTCAGGAATTCGACCTTATACCTTGGCAAGATGACTGTGAGGAGCAGGGAATGGGTCCACAAAGCTATAGGGATAGTCAGGGAACAGCTCGCAGCCAAGAACGTCACCTATAACTCCGACGTGAAGTCCATCGTCAACCAATTGACCCCCTTCAGCACCTGGAAAGGCGACATGAGGCAACCCCTGAACGCAAAATGGTGGCTATTATGCCAAGGTCGAGCCATCTTGTCCGCCAAACTTTCCTCCGAGCTGGATGCACCACTTGAGACATGATTCCTGCTGAACCAAGCGCAACCTAAAACACTTCTGTAATTTCATAAACATGTACTTATACTCGTAGTATGAACCAATTTTATTCGACATATGCATAGCTTGTCAATTCTTAATCACGTACGATCCTGCACTTAACACTTATGCAAAAATCAAACCATAATCTGCATATGAAATAAACCCACGAGCTAATATAAGTCGTACGAAGTTACAACCAGTCACACTTCTCCCCATGAGATCGCAAGATCCCAAAAACAATCGCACCATAACCCATCAACAATTTAACTAACCAGCATTCAAAACGTATTAGCTCGCATAAGAATAATCATTCATAATATCATGAGAAAAACATGTACGTCAAACATCACAACCACTTAACCATAGAAAATCATCAAAATAGCTCGCCGAACTTGATTATATATCACAAAAATTACTCAACTTTCAAAACATAAACCCCATGCGGGAGAAGTGCTCTCCAGTCCGGAGTTACCTTCTCCCGCCACAAAAACATAACACAACTTCTCAACACGAATTCTCATCACAAAAACATAACTTCTCAACACAGCTTCTCATCACTAACTCTGTGCGGGAGAAGTGCCCTCCGGTCTAGAGTTACCTTCTCCCGCCATAGAAATAACAAAAAAAAAAAAAAAACCTTCTCATCACTAACTCTGTGCGGGAGAAGTGCCCTCCGGTCTAGAGTTACCTTCTCCCGCCACAGAAATACAACTTCTTATCACAAAAACACAACTTCTCAACACAGCTTCTCATCACTAACTCTGTGCGAGAGAAGTTCCCTCCGGTCTAGAGTTACCTTTTATCGCAAAAACGCCCCAATCCGCCCTCTAGGCATAATATTTCTTCAAGTGACACACATTCCAGCTTCTAGGCAAGACGTTTCCAGATGCATCCTCAAGTACATACGCTCCTCCTTGCAACACTTTCACCACCTTGAATGGCCCAACCCAATTAGGCTCCAACTTCTTAGTCAAACGCAGTGCATCAGCTCGCCTCCATACCAAATCACCGACCTGAAAATAGCGATGCTTGACTCGTTTGTTGAAAGCAGCTTGTATCTTTTGTTTATAATGCTCAACCCGAGCTGCCGCCCTATCTCGTATTTCATCAATCGTTTCGATTGCTCCCCGAGCTAACCTTTCATTCTCTTCCACACTTAATGCTGCCAAACGCTGCGAGCCTCCCACTATCTCTGCTGGAATAACCGCGTCCATACCATACACCAAACTGAAAGGCGACTCTCCCGTGGAGGTTCGGGGAGTTGTTCGATAAGCCCACAGGACTGATGCAAGCTCCTCTTCCCAAAGCCCGCCTGTTTTCTCCAATCGCAACTTGAGTCCCTGCACAATTATACAGTTAGTAACCTCCACTTGGCCATTAGTTTGGGAGTGCGCCCTAGAAGCAAATCGCTGCTTCATCCCCATATCCTTGCACCACTTTCGAATCTTTCTTCCATTAAACTGGGTCCCATTATCAGACACCAACACTCGCGGCACACCAAACCTGCAAAATATATTGTTAAAAATAAAATCCATCATGTGCTGCTCGCTTATGCCTGTAACAGCTTCGGCCTCCACCCACTTCGTAAAATAATCAATTGCCACCACCAAATGCTCCTTATTGCCTGGGGTATTTGGAAAAGGACCCACAATATCTATTCACCACTGTGCAAATGGGCACGGCGAGCTCATAACAATCATCTCCTCAGCCGGTATATGAATAATAAGAGCATGCATCTAGCACTTCTTACACGTTCTCACGAGCTCGCTAGCCATATTCTTCATTCCTGGCCAAAAGAAACTATCCCGCAACATTATGCCCACCAACGCCTTTCCCTTCGCATGATCGCCACAATATCCCTCATGTATTTCTTTCAGCACCTCCAACCCTTGTTCCTTAGCCAAACACTTCAAAAAAGGTACAAAGCACGACCTTTTGTATAATTCCTCGTTTATCACACAAAAACGAGCTGCCGTTCTAGCCTCCTTTATTGTCAATTTCTCTGTGCCTTCCTTCGCTTTGCCCAGGACATCCCATATAGTTGTACGCCAATCATCTTTCACCTCGAGCTCCATAACCTCCTTCCCTTATTCCAAACTAATACGACTTAATTCCATCAGTGTGATTTTTCAAGTATCACAAGTCCCCAGCGCTCCTGCTATCCGAACGAGCTGATCAGCCCGAGTGTTTTCAGCTCACGGTAAATGCTCCAATTTAAACTCTTACAGGCGTGCTGCCTCCTCGCGCAATTTACTCAAATACACCTCCATCCGTTCTTCCTTATCCTCAAATGAACCATCGAACCGACGAGCTATCAGTTGAGAATCCGTGTACGCCCACACCTTTCTTGCTCCCAGATCGCCTGCCATTTTGATACCCTGCAGCACGGCCTCGTACTCAGCCTCGTTATTGGATGCTTTATACCCCAACTTGATCGCGAACTCCAGATTTTCTCCTTCCGGGCTGGTTAACACAATACCCAGTCCTGCTCCAGACGCCATAGTTGAGCCATCAGTATATGGTGTCCATGCTTTTACTTCCTCGCCCTCATCGGATGGGCATATCATCTCGTGCAGAAAATCTGCCAACACCTGCACCTTGATAGCCACCCTTGGTTCATAAACCACATCGTACTCGCTTAACTCTATAGTCCACTTAACCAATCTCCCAGATACGTTTGGGTTACTCAAAACCTGCTTAAGGGCTAAATTAGTACGTACCTTCACCTTGTGACTCAAAAAATATGGCCTCAATTTCCTTGTTGTACAAATCAACGCGAAATCACCTTTCTCCATCTCGGAATATTTCAACTCAGCCCCCCGTAACATCCTGCTAATATAATAAATAGGCCTTTGTATGCCCGCCTCTTCTCTGATCAACACCGAACTCACTGCGACCTCTCCCACCGGTATATATAGGAACAAGTCCTCTCCAGGCATTGGCTTAGTCAACTGTGGTATCTCGGCCAAGTACTTATTTAGCTCCTCAAACGCATCCGCATCTTCTTTCGTCCACTCAAACTTGGATCCTTTCCGAAGTGCCCTGAAGAACGGAACGCCTCTTTCCACCGATCTGGAAATAAAACGACTGAGACCTGAAATCCGACCATCATACCCCTGTGAAGCGTCCATCATACTCAACAGCTCGCACCCTGATGTTGAATCCACTCACTGATCAATGCGCGGTAAGGGGTAGTGATACTTCGGGCAAGCTTTGTTTAGGTCACGAAAGTCTACACACATCCTCCACTTCTGGCCTGGCTTTGGCACCATTACGACATTAGACAAATACTCAGGGAATTGAATTTCCCTTATATGACCCGCCTTCAGCAATTTTTGTACCTTCTCTTCAATTATCTTATCCATATCCGGCCCAAGATGCCTCCTCTTCTGCTTCACCGACCTCGCTTCCGGGTCCGCATTTAAATGATGTTGCGCGACCTCCGGGGACACCCCTGTTAACTCTCCATCCCCAAATGCAAATACATCCCGAAATTCTTTTAGCAACCTCACTAGCTCATCCCTCAATGCTTCAGGTATTAAGGTCCCCACCCTCGTAGTATACTCTGGGCGACCTTCCTCTAACGAAATTCCCATCAGTTCTTCATTCGGTCGAACAGAATTCTCCTGTTCCTTCATCTTCTTTGCACTAAGCACTCCCTCCGGCCGATCGTCACCCCTCTCGCTCTTATTCTCCATTAACCCTTTCCTGACCATCATATGATAGCACGATCTCGCGACCTACTGTTCTGAAATAACTTCCCCCACACTGTCACCCACCGGATACTTAATACTCATGTGATAAGTCGATGTTACTGCCTGGAATGCGTTGAGGGAAGGTCGACCTAAAATAGCATTATATGCCGACCTTCCTCGAATTATCAAAAGCTTCAAGCTCTTCTCCACTCGTAACTCATCCTTTCCCAATATCACTGTTAGCGTCAGCTCTCCTTTGGTATTCACCTGTGCCCCATTAAACTCATATATGGGTGTATTCACAGGTTGCACCTTTCTCTCCAATTCCATCTGCTCAAGACAGTCTGTGTATATGATATTTACCGAGCTCCCATTATCCACAAAGATTATGCCGACCTCGTACCTGATTCGTACGTATTTGTCACGAATCTTTAGATATTTTGAGTCATGTTTGAGTCTTTTTACCGTCCTTTTAGGTTAAGAATAAGCTATTTTGCATGTTTTTGCATTATTTTGCCTTTTGGTTAACTTTTCGACTTTCGAGCCAATAACTGGTCATTTTGGAACATTTTTCTTGTTTTTCTCTTACAGCTGAGTCACTTGGCAAAACCGAGAGATGAAGACAAAGGATCCAGTGCTCAAAACAGCCAAAAAGAACACTTGTCCGATCGGATGTCTTGAATCTCCGATCGGACTGACTGGCGAAACACATACCGGCCGGATAGACTGACACACTGATCGGACTTACAGATAGACACTTCCGCCTGATCGGACAAGACCAGTGTCCGATCGGACATGAGGACAGATACTTCCATCCGATCGGATAAGACTAGTGTCCGATTGGATGTATACGTTACAAATGCAGAGTTTTGGGATTCGGCAGTTACAAAATGGTTTTTGAAGCCTTTAAAACTCAGAACTCTGTAGAGAACGAGAGACACTTTTCGACTGGACAGCTTTTGGATCCCCTTTGGATCCTTAGAATGGATCATTGGAAGAGAGAATTGACAACTCTCTCGACCTTTGACTTATAGCCCTTACGGCAAATTTGTTAGGAAGTTCGATTGGTTCGTGACAACCGCTGTAGATGGAGGTTCGTGACAAACCTCCAGGATTCAGCGAGGTTCATTTCATCCCCGGAATAGCTAGACTTAGCAAGGAGTCATCGTAGTGTCGTGATAGAGTTTTCTCACGATGTAGTAATCTCTAAACATTTATCTCGTTGATTAATTTGGTAAATCATGTTAGATAGTAATTTGTGATGTTATGATATTTAGTAGAGTTGTTTATGGTTAAGTCCTTGTGAACGAATTGTTGGTGAATTGCTTATTGTTAATTAGTTGATTCATGTTATCGTAATTTGGATGTTTGGATGTTTGGATGTTATTTGTTTAACTATCTTATGCAATCATGATCTGTAGTTGTCTTGAGGTTGTGATAGTGAGTTTTCCAATGTTTGTTGATTAGAAATCACAAGTCTAGTGTCGGGAATCGTTTAAAACCATCGCTTGGAATTATCGGGTGCTTAATCTATACGTTGAGATTGACAACCCCAACTTGTAGACTAAGTGTTCGACGAAATGCCCAAGTGGTCGTGGAGACGATTCCAAGGCCCTAGACCCCCATTTTATTAATCTTTTAAAAGTTAAATTTTGTTGTTAAATCTTTATAAACTTTAAATAAAGTTCTTGCATAGAGATTGACACCCTCTTTGCAAGATTGGTTTTTAAATAGCTCATAGCATAAATCATCACTTTTATATATAAAAGTTCTCAAATCAAAACCCCCATGTCCGCGTGTTTAGCGTAGCATTTTCGTTATTTTCTCGTTCGTAAAACAAACATAAAAACAACTTCCGATCATTCTTCCTCGAGAGATTCAACTCGAGTTAACTTGCCAGTCTACAAGTGAACCCATTCTCTTGCGGGCGAACTTAACAAGCGTAGACACGCATTGCTTAACTGGATTTTAATTTTGAAAGGAACACAAAAGTTTGGCTCAGTACCCTTACACCTCGGCCTCAATTACTAATGTGTCATTATGATCTTCCTGCAGCCCGCGTCGATCGTAAGGGCCATAAGAGATGACCGGCCCTACCATCTGAGATTGCCGACTCACACTAGCGACCACCCACATTCCTGAGCGAGCTGACTTAATATGTCTCCTCCGCGCATTGTTGGAATATCCGTCAGTTGGTCCGCCCGAGATCATGTTTATCCTTCCTTTATTTCTTCGTGGACCGTTGTGTCCCTGACTTCCTTATTGTGGTTGTCTCGCGACCTGATCTTGAGGCGGATCCCTCGGCGGTGGTGGAGGCCATAGTCGCCTCTGCTCCTTTGGTTCTCTATCCTTGTAAATCACTTCCTTCAGATGACCATCCTTTATAAGCCTCTCTATCTCTTCTTTGAGATGCCTGCAACTTTCGGTGAAATGCACATAATTGTTATGAAATAAACAAAAGGAATTAGTCTTGGGGTGAGTAGGAATCGGCGTGCGGTCTTCTGGCCACTTTATCGCATTAGGTACCAAGCGTTCCATAATTGTGAACACCTTAGCCCGCGGGTAGGCCAACGGTGTAAACCCTAATTTCTCCAATCTTGCATATCCTCTTCCGGACTTTTGCTAATCACAGAGCTTGAGCTCAAAAGCCCGCGCACTACCCGTCTCGGTTCTCTCCTCAATTCCCTCTTAGGAACACTGTCTCCCAAATCAGCGACCTCCCTGCCGAAACGCGCCCAATGTTCTTCCTCAGCTTCCTCCACCTGTATGTACTTATGGCATCTTGCCAAAACCTCATCATACGTTCGTGCCTCCTTTTTGACCAAGGGCTTACGTAAGTCCTCCCTTCTTAATCCCTGATGTAGAGCTCCAGCCTTTATCTCATCAGTAGTGACAGGTACCTCTAGAGTGGCGCTGGTAAACCTGTTAATATATTGTTTCAGTGTCTCATTGGGTCGTTGTACCATAGTAAAAAAAATGACTGTGCCGTCTTCGCATTCTGCCTCACGCTGGAAAATTGCTTCAAAAAAGCAGCCCACAACACCTGATAACTGGTAATTCTTCCCTGTGGCAACTGATAGAACCGGTTTTGTGCGATCCCTCTCAAAGTGGACACAAAGGCCCGACATACCACAACATCCATGTAATTGTGTAACATCCTCGCATTCTCGAAGATCTGCAAATGCTCGACTAGATCCATCATCCCCCGATATTGAAACTCTAATGCTTTATATCCCTTAGGCACTGCGGCGTGCAACATTTCGTCCGAGAAGGGATGTCCCACATCTCCGTCAAACTTCTCTCCTTCTACTCGCCTTTGTAATTTTAATAGGGCCTCCTTCATCTCTCTAAAAGCCTTACTCTCTGGCCCTAACTCGTTCCCACCGTTTCTTTCATTATATCCACTGCATCACTTACCAGACTTTTCTCGAGATTCGCCATCCGTATCCGAGGTCTGTGTTCCACTCTCACTAGTATGCTTGTCGTGTCGGCGACCTCGATGTCTATAATGGCTTTGTCTCACCTTCACCCCCTTCTCTTTACGCTTACGTTTATGAGTATTAGAATCTATGGACGAGGTGGAACTGGTAGTATCCTCATTCTTTCACTTACCCCAACCTTTCTTGTCATGAGAAGGTCTTTTAGACAAAGACCTTTCGTTTTGCCTCGCCCTCCTGGTCGCCGACCTTTCCTCTTGCTCGTTGTTAGGTTCATCATCCTTCTCTTTCAGAGTACACAACTCGCCTGCTAGGTACTTGTTCAACTCTCCCATCGTCTCCTAAGATACGAAATCCATAAGCCCCTCCAGGAATCCCTTTTTAATTTGGCAGGACTTATCCTTGGGCATATTTTCCCATTCCTTCGTCCCTATGTGAACTACTTTTTGCGCTGCACTCTCCGGTGTTTTTGCCTCCAAGCCTTCTACCGGTTGCTTACCATCACGCTGCTTTGGGGAGGGCGGTGGCATGCACCCCAAACCTGGAACTGCCAGTTCCGCCGGAGAAGGCGTCTCTCCATCTTTTATTGCGTTCTGCTCGTTCATATCCATCGCCCTGTTCTTCTTCTTTGGTTTGTTCGATCCAGAACCGTAGTGCAGGGTTCTGGTGATGAGTGCCATTAAGCATATATATAGATGAACATCGTTCATGCTTCGTTTATGAAATTTTTCACGCCTTCCGCTTAAGGACTCGATGTCCCTCTTTCCCACAGACGGCGCCACTTGATAAATCCAAATCGATTGGTTACCAAGAATTGGGGGTACTAACTTCAAATCTGAGATCATCGACCTGAAGTAAATCCCGAACACCTCACAGTGACCTGCCAAGCCTTCCACGAATCTCCTAGTGACCTCGCCGGTCCTGTAAAACAGCACCTCGGACGGGTCGGATTTCGAACCCGTCAAGGTCCTTCGATGCTTAAGTAAAAAATAAGTTATAACACAAAACATTCACACTATGATAAAAGCAAGATCAGATGATAATAATGAGAGATATGCACCTCCTTTTATAGAGATAAGAGAAGTATTCCCCAAGTCAAGGGTTTCTTCTCTCATCACAATTTCATAAATACTACAACACTACAACCGACTCATAATTAGGATTCCTCCTATATGCTAAGTTCCCATAAATGATAAATCTCTTACCATAAAAGGCTGGGCCCATCATTCTTTCCATACAGTCCACCAAGACCCCATAAACCACTCATACTAAGCTCGTAGGCTTGATATTCATAAAGCCCATAACCGACCTCAAGCACATAACACCAAACATATGAGGTCGCGACCCTATATGAGAACTCATTCTTATACTCCAGGTCGCTACTCTACCAACCAACTCGCCCACTTCTCGAAAGAAACCACTCAACTCGCTCACCTCCCAGAGAAACACCCTTTCCAGGAAATGAGATCGCTTAGCACAAATACCTTCATATATCAAGTAATATTAAGTACAGACATTTTGGTCCGGATCATATTCATTCGTATCAGGTTGGCACACCATAGTACCATAGATGTAGGATAATGGGCCCAGATCGCCATGTCATGATGGGGACCTGAGAGGAAGACAATGAGTGATGTTGTGGTTAAGTAATTTAGTGATGGCCACTAAGACTATAAATTTTACCTGAGCTTGAGTTTATTTATTTAGTTTTGGATCAGCAAATTGTGTTTGTTGAATGGAACAAAAGTTTTAATTAACACTTGTGAACTTATCACAACCCCAAATAAACAAAGAACTTCAAGTTTATGATGATTGTCATTAGATTTTATAGTTACATGCAAAATTCGACATAATAAAAAGTATATTTTCTCCAAACTATACCGACTAATTACCAAAACCACAAACAAAATTACCAACAGAATAGGTATTTGCCAAAAATATCAGATTTCATTAGAATACCTACAATAATTTGACCTGCACGTCATAGATTTTCCGATAATTTTTCAATAGGTAGATTGGTTTTTCCTTATAATGCATAGAACTCAAATAATTCCACGACCTCTTATTATTAGTAACAATACATGCATACCATAGCTTTGCATTGTCAAATTCACTCTGAACATGTATGTGATATATCACTATAATAATAGAAGAAAAATTGGAAAATACAATGAATGAACTACTCTAATAACTTATGAACTTAGAATAGTATAGAAAAGCAAGAAAGAATGCAAATTATTGTTGAAGCTCATTGCATTCCTTCACCATGTGACCTCAAGGCCTGCTGACATCATATTCCCCTTTTCTCTCTTTGTATTGTATATTTACATATATCAGACATGATATATATATATATATATATATATATATATATATATATATATATATATATATATATATATATATATATATATATATATATATATATATATATATATATATATATATATATTTATTGAGGATCCTAAGTTTATTATTCGATAATATTTCGCGAGTCTAAATAGTTGTGGATAAAGTAACATTGTGTTTTGTTATCCAGTACTAGGTTGCAATATCCACAACTATTTATGATTCCTGAAATATTGACAAATAACAAACTTCGGACCCTCAGGAGCATGTGACTCGACTCTCAAGTTCACACAATCCGGCTAATAATGCACACATTTATGTACAGTAATTTGCTGTATTTACATCTCTTGTACTGACTAGCCAACTACTCTTAAACAGCGACAAGATAGGAAGTCAAGATAGGAAATAACAAGTATATTACTCGAATTAAAATAATGAAAAGTAACTTATCCTCCTTGCCATTATCTCAGTTTTTTTCCATTGTACACCGGTAAGGCACTCCGGAAGGAAAACGTACTTTTTTCTCAAATAAAAGGAGGACTTGGGTCATCCAACAATGGTTGCACAACAAGTGGAATCTCTCATTTTCCACTAATTATTCTTCTCGTATACATTTAAGCGGCCCCGGCCAATACTATCTATCTTCGTGTGTGTGTGAAGTATTAGATAAAACACTGGAGATGATCCGAAACAAATGTGCCAATGATTTAGCCCAATAATCCACAAGACAACCCTTGATCAAACCAGGCATTTTAAGTTTTATCCAATAAATACCTTCATCATTCACTTGTGTTATTCAAACCAAAATCGTAAATATATTAAAGCTGCATTACAGGGATACCCCACATATTTTTACTTCATTAATTTACAGTTGTGTCGTTAAAGTGTAAGTTAAAAATCTAAAGGGTGTGTCAATAAGTGCAACACATGTTAATAATTGTTGGTGTCAAAAACAAGAGGGAATGCATGATATATGCACACGTTAATCATTCATGTACATGTCAAACAGTTAAAAGAAATGCACAAGATGTGCACATGTTAACTGATACGGATCAAAATGTCCATACGTAATATTATTTGATGTATGAGGTTATTTGTGGTAAGCGACCTCATTTTCGGGAGAGGGTGTTCCTCCTAGGAGATGAGCGAGCTGTATTGTGTCCTTAAGAAGTGAGCGAGCTGGTTTGTGTAGAGTAGCGACCTGTAGTATGGGGATGAGTTCTCATATAGGGTCGCGATCTCTTATGGTTTGAGCTGCATACTTGAGCTTGATTGTGGGCTTTATGAATGTTGAGTCGTGGGCTTAAGGTGATTGCTTTATATGGTTTTCGGTAGGGTGTATAAAGGGCACAAGGCTGTTGTGTTGAAGAGATTTGTTATATATGGGAACTTAACATGCGGAGAGAGTCTCAATTGTGAGTCGGTTGTAGAGTTGTAATATGAATGGAATTATGGTTATAGAAGGTAACCCTAGATTGAGGGGCACTTCCCCTATCTTTATAAAAGGAAGCGTATGCCTCTTGTTATTTTCTAAGTCGATATTGCTCTATCGCATTACTGTTTATATTTGAACAGAAGTGTTGAGTGTTTGATTTTCGCTTATTAACTTAAGCGTCGGAGGGCCTTAACGGGCTTGAAATTCGGCCCGTTCAAGGCGTTGTTTTGCAGGACCAGTAAGGTCGCTAGGAGATTCGTGGAGAGCTTGGCAGGTCGCTGTGACGTTTTTAAAAGCAGTTTCAGATCGCTGATCTATATTTTGAGGTTAATACCCTATATATTTGGTATTCCACGTTAATCAAGAGATCGTTGTGTCAAAGAGAAAAGGGAATGCATGATATATGCACACGTTAATCATTCATGTACATGTCAAACGGTTAAAAGAAATGCACAAGATGTGCATGTTAACAATCTTTATAATATATATTTTAATGAATGCCCACTTGAAACATAACATGTTCATTATTAACGATCGTTCTGTAACATAAAAGCAAAATCTTAAGCCCCAAAAGTTCACAAATATATACAATGTAAGTCTAAAGATTTTGATCTCAAAGAGCACCTTAATCCAAAATTTTGTGTGGATTCACGTGTCAAATATGGGTAATCCTTCAAGGGCGTAGCTAGACGAGGCAATTGTGATAGGATTATTATCCACAGGGGATTTTAAAATCCTATTAATTACGTTATTTATTTTTCGAATTATTTGCTTATCTGTACTCTAGTGTTAATTAGTTAGAATGTTATTAGTTAAAAGAGTCATTGTCTTTTGAAATATTTTAGAGATAATTATCAAGACCTTGTTATGTGAAACAAGGACTCTCTCAAGAAAGTTGAGTTATAAGTACCACTTGGCGTCTTTTTGGTGAAGAACACGATTGCAAGGAGGAGAAAAACAGAAACCCTACTCAAGCACTCTTGCTCCCTTCTCAGATTCATTCTTTGAGTTCATACTTGTTCGAACGAGAAGATCTTTAGGAGCAATTTCTTTATCATCTTTTTGTAATGTTACTAGATCCTTTTTCCTTTGATATGTAAACATTTCTAGTAATATATATTTTGCCCTATGGTTGTGTTCCCTGAGTTATTTTAACTCACAGGCAAAAATTATTGTTGATCTATCTTTTGCACATATGTTAGTAATGATGCTTCAACATAATTATTAACATTGAAGTTAAACACGTTCACACAAGTGATTGAAGACCTTCAAAACTTTCAATTGGTATCAAGAGCGATCACTTGACTCTACTAAGTGAGATTCCTGCGGACTTTGAAGGAAAACAATGGATACTGTAATGAACGCTGCAATCCGACCTCATGTGTTGGATGGAGCAAACTACGCAATCTGGAAATTCAGGATGCGAGCATACATAAAGACGATGGACGAAAGATCCTGGCGTGCAATTCTAACTGGATGGGAGGCTCCCAAGAGAGATGATCCGGACGGTGACATCATTTTGAAAAACGAGGTTGATTGGACTGTTGAAGAACTGGCTACTTCAAATGCCAACACCAAAGCTTTGAATGTCATTTACAGCTTTGTGAATGTGTCCTTGTTCAGAATTATCTCCAACATACAGACGGCTAAAGAATCATGGGAGGCACTACAACTCTTCTGTGAAGAATCCAGAGGAGTCCAAAGAACCAAGCTAAGAATGCTGGCAACACAATTTGAAGTACTAAGAATTGAGGAAAATGAAACCATTGCAAGCTACAGTGCAAAGCTTCTTGACATTGCGAATGAATGTCAATCTCTGGGATCCCCTATCTCGAATGAAAGGCTTGTGAGCAAATTCCTGCGATCAGTGACAGAAAAATTCAATATGAAGATCACTGCTATTGAAGAAGTCAAAGAAACTTCTGTCATGAGTTTTGACAAACTTGTTGGTTCCCTAAAGACTTACGAGATGGAATTAAAAATCAAGCAACCGAAAGGGAGGAGTATTGCCCTTATTTCTGCCCCAGATTCTGAAGACGAAGACCTTGACCTTGCTACCATAGCATACGAGCCTGAGTATGCAAATTTAGATGCAGATGGCATTGCTCTCATCACCAGAAAATTCGGTGATTTTCTGAAGAAAAAGAACATCTCAAGAAAACCCTTGAACAGGAACCTCAAGTCCTCATCTGAGACCAACACTCCTCAACCCTTGGGACAGTCTACCAACAAGTTCCAAAGAAGAGATCTGACGCCTACGAGTGCGAAATCTGAACCCAGAAATCAAAATAGCACCAAGGATCTGGACAATGTTCAATGTCATGAGTGCAGAGGGTTTGGACATTATAAGTATGAGTGTGCCAATACCCTAAGAAAAAAGAATTTTATCGCCATGAGAGATGGAGAGAACGACGAGGAATCAAAAGAAACCGAGGTGGTTGCTGCCATGAGCGTCTGTGTTGTCTAGGATGACACTGACAGTATGAGTGACATTGTGTATCTCAACTCATTCACCACAACTGAAAGCGATGAGAATGAAGATTTTGCTGCGGCTTACGAAGAGCTGTATGAGAATTGGTGCAAACTTCTCCAGAAGGTCAAAATCCTCTCTAAAGAAAATGAGAGACTGACGCGAGCAGACAAGGAATAACAATCAGTGGTTTTGCGTCTAGAAGCACTTTTGACCAAACGAGAAGAAGAACTGGATAGAACCAGGGGAGAACTCTCAGCATCTATGATGACACTCAAGAAACTCAACACTGGATCAACCAAATTTGATGAAATCCTATCAATTGGAACCATGATCAGACATGAAATAGGGTTCGACGCTCCAGTTTTTGTCAAATAAGGTGACAAATCCTCCGAATGATCTGTCTCTATGGATAAGACCAAGTGAAGGAAGCGTACCTACGTCTATCATTACTGCTCAAAACTGGGTCACATCAAACCATTCTGTAAGAAATCAAGTTAGAAAGAGCGTCCTCTCCCGGTAAAACAATGTCAGTGAAGAAATGTCCTAACATTAGGACTAACACCACTCGAAAAAGCAGAATAATATGGGTAAAGAAGGAAGACACCCAGTGCAACATGATATATATCTCCCTGAAGTCCAGAGTTGAAGAATCGTGGTATTTTGATAGCGGGTGCTCCAGGCACATGACAGGTTCGGCTGAACACTTGACCATTGTTGTTCAGCACAAAGGAGGCAAAGTTCAATACGGTGGTGGTGCGCATGTTCAGATTGTAGGAAAATGAACCATGAATGTTGAAGGGTTACCTAAACTTCAGAATGTGCTACTTGTCAAGGGTCTGGATGCCAACCTCAAAAGCATCAGTCAACTTTGCGATGATGATCTTCATGTAAAGTTCAGTCGAGACACTTTTCACTAACATTCTCACAGCTGTCAGGAATTCAGGGGGAGTTCTCACTGGTGTTGTCCAGGGGGATTTTTCTCTAACTTTTGTCCAGAATGGCAAAAGAGGGAGATTGATAGGATTATTGTCCACGGGGATTTTAAAATCCTATTAGTTACGTTATTTATTTTTTGAATTATTTGTCTATCTGGACTCTAGTGTTAGTTAGAATGTTAGTAGTTAAAAGAGTCCTTGTCTCTTGAAATGTCTTAGAGATAATTATCAAGACCTTGTTATGTGAAACAAGGACTCTCTCAAGGAAGGTGAGCTATAAGTACCAATTGGCATCTTTTTGTTGAAGAACATAACTGCAAGGAGGAGAAAAATAGAAACCCTACTCAAGCACTCTTGCTCCGTTCTCAGATTCATTCTTTGAGTTCATACTTGTTCGAACGAGAAGATTTTTAGGAGCAATTTCTTTTTCATATTTTTTTAATGTTACTAGATCCTTTTTCCTTTGATCTGTAAACATTTCTAGTAATATATCTTTTGGCCTACGGTCGCGTTCTGTGAGTTATTTAACTCATAGGCAAAAATCATTGTTAATCTATCTTTTGCACATATGTTAGTAATAATGCTTCAACATAATTATTAACATTGAAGTTAAACACGTTCATACAAGTTATTGAAGACCTTCAAAACTTTCAAATTGGATGGTTGTCTCATCACCATTATTTGGAATTATTTTGCGCTATTTACAGGGGACGATAATTCCGGAATATAGCACATAGAAAAAGCCCAAAATATAAGACAATATTTGCTATTATACTTTTTTTTTTATTTTTCACCTTATGTGAATGTCGTCATACATTTGGTCAATCTTGTGCTTCAGCGGTAAAAGTGTGTCCTTCTTGGGTGATTGGCTCGATCCCATGTGAATGTGTGTTGCCTCTCCTACTATCTCTCAGACCCCGCTTGTTTTCCTGGATTGGACCGGATACGCTGGGATATTCTAACTTATCACGCGTTTGTTAGACGAGATAGAAGCCCGGGAAACTATCCTCGACTCGGTCACAATCCACCGATAATGGGACAAAATCGTCCCCTCCACCACCACCACCCCGACCCCTGGGATACAACTATCCCACTTTGTTCGGCATCGAGTAATGACACTACTGCCCTCCTCCAATATTATATGTCCAAAATGTC
The DNA here is from genome assembly GCA_014905375.1 of Phtheirospermum japonicum. Classification (NCBI taxonomy): domain Eukaryota; kingdom Viridiplantae; phylum Streptophyta; class Magnoliopsida; order Lamiales; family Orobanchaceae; genus Phtheirospermum; species Phtheirospermum japonicum. The sequence goes on from BMAC01000343.1 coordinate 162,574, forward strand.
CTCCCTCCATCATCTAATTACGAATTTTAAAAATATAAAAGGCACAATTCCTTTCTGCCTATGAACCCTAATTCGCCGCTGAAAAGGTTAGTCCCTTTCTTTTTTGTTCTACCTGAAGATGAAAGTGTTCCTCTCAAATACACTTCCCATCCATTAGTACTTTTCTCAAGTTGCTTCCGTTGATTCATTAGATCAAGTAACTTGCCCATATTGCTAAGATCGGTCGAGGGTTTCACAGTTGTATCATAGTAAACTGTATAATTGTCTATTTTTATATGAGTAGATCCTGAAATTGATGCGTGTTGTGAATGTGTATTTTGTGGAGTACTGTAATTGTTTGGATGAGACTTGTTTACTTAAGTATGAAAATCCCTCTGATTCTGCCACTGTTAATAGATCTTTGGGTTTGTTCAAATCTCTTGTATCTCATATGCACTAATTAATTGATCCACTAACCTTAATTTATTTCTAGGTGAGAGAAACCGAGTACCTGAACAGACGGGGGCCACTGGGCAATAACATAAACATTGGATTTGTTTTCATCTGCCAGGTTTATGTCAACCAACTTCAATTCTTGTTTGACAAAAATATGCGTGACTGTCAGACCTTATTTTTTTCTCGAACTCAAATATCATTGTAAACTGCAACTACTTGTGCAGTGAGATATCATGTACTGCGGTCTATAAACCATGTGATATGTGTATTTCATATTTAGTTTTTTTAACTTACGTAGGCATTCAAATATGAATTTGTATTTATTTTCATTGGTAATTAGTGTATAGTTGGTTGTTAGTGTGCAATGGGAATTGAACTCTAATCTCTCTTTGTATGATTATTTTAAATTAAGTTCACTTATTATGGACCACAATGACGATGAAGTTGTCGTGGTTCTGATCATTGAGAAACTGATGTACTCAATAGAAATATTTATGTTGCTCATATGCCTTTGTCATGGAAGATTTATGAGACCCCATCCGAAGCGTTGTCGAACAATGGATGAGGGTCAACGTGAGCGATATTTTGACCGACTACCCTATCAGATTAAGAATTTACACGGATTAATTGATGTGAGCGATAAGACATGTGTTGAGCAACTACGAATGGATAGGGATGCCTTCTCTAGGTTGTGTTACTTACTCGAGAACCTTGGTGGTTTAGTCTCGTCCCGAAATCTTTTAGTTAGCAAAAAAGTTGTCATATTTCTCTCTGTGTTATCTCATCATAAAAAAAATTTTACTATCAAATATGATTTCAAACGGTCTGGTCAGACAAGTTCGAATTATTTCCATCTTGTCCTTGATGTTGTATTAAATTTATAACCCATTCTTGTTGTTGAACCGAGAGCAATCGATGAAACTTGTACCGACATCAATTGGAGATGATTCAAGGTATTACACCACCTATTAACGTGGTCATAAATTTTTGTTCAAAATGTTACCTCTATGAGATAGGCTGTAGCGAGTCATTACGTGTTTATGACCATACCTCTTGAATCTGTAGGGGTGCTTAGGCGCACTGGACGGAACGCATATCTAAGTTCATGTGTCGTTTAGGAATAAGCCACGTTATCGCATCCGAAGAGGACAAGTTTCTGTTAATGTTCTCGGGGTGTGTGATTGCACGATGAAGTTTATTTTCGTGCTAACTGGGTGGGAGGGTTCAGCTGCTGATAATCGCTTCCTTCGTGATGCGATCACTAGGTCGAACGAATGAAAAATACCAACTAGTAATATTCTTACACATACAAAACAAATAGTCTTGAGAATTGTACATAGTGTATCGTTAAATACTATAAACAAAAGAGCCCAAAATTTATTTTTATTGGGGTTACGTGTCAATTAAATAGTTTCTTATCACACACGTTATTTACAGGAAACTATTATCTATGTGACTGTGGTTACACCAACGGTCCTGGATTTCTCACACCTTATAGAGGTGTGCGATATCATTTGGATGAGTGGTCCACAGGTCCTCGATGCCCACAAAACTATAAAGAGATTTTCAGTTTGCGACATTTGAAGGCTCGAAATTCAGTGGAGAGGTCCTTTGGCATCCTAAAGATGAGATGGGCCATTCTCCGGAGTCCCGCATTTTATAGCATCAAAAGTTAGAATAGGATCATCATGGCATGTTTCTTGTTACATAATTTTATTCGAGGGGCAATGGATGTAGACCCAATAGAGCATCGAGTACCTGAATGCGATACGACTAATAGTAATGTTGATAATGCAGTAGATGGTCATATAGAACAGGTTGAACCTCCAGGAGTGGACAGATTAGAGAGATTCATTTGCAAGCTCGATGTACAATGACTATATCATTGGAGCATGACTTCATTCTATTTTTATTTCAATTAGTATGAAATATTTTGGTTTTCAATTCTAGATAGCTTTGTATGTGGTGCTTCTGAATTTTTATCATGTAATGGTGTTGTATTAGAGGATTGTACTTGGAGGAAGTCGATTATGAATGAATATTTTATGTTTAAATTTTTGAGGACTTACACTATTATAAGTATTGAATATATCGTTGGCATGCCGAAGGTGTCATTGTATGGCTTTTGAATTAGTTTCTAAATAGCAGGAATACCATGAACTCTTCTGGCAGCATTGTAAAGTCCAGCTTGGGACGTAGTAGCAGGCGTGTTTGGAGTGTTGAAGAAGAGAAGGTGCTTTGTCGATGGTTTGAAGGATCTTGTTTTGAGAGGATGCAAAGAAGACAATGGGTTCAAGGTAAGCTACACTATGATGCTTGAGAAGCATATGGTCCAACACTTTCCGGGATCGGACATTAAAGCTGAGCCACATATCATTTCTAAAATACATGTGTGGAAGAAGCAATACGGATCCCTGATTATGATGCAAGGACGCTCAGGTTTTGGCTGGAACGACATGGCAAACACTATTACCGTTCGAGAGGATGTCGTCTAGAACGACTATATCAAGGTATATAAGTATTTTTTTAGAAGTGTTCCGAAGTTCCTGAGTACTCTATATCTGTACTCATCTTGGTTTTTCAAAATACCCCTCTACAGCTTGATCCTGCTATAAAGTTAATAAGATACAAGAGCTGGTCATTCTTTAAGGAATGGGTAGAGATATTCGGCACGGATAGAGAAACAGGTGTCGATGCACAAGGTTTCTACGAGGCGGATATTTTGCATGTAATTGTGGTGTTTTTCTCGTATTTTAATTAGGTTTTAGTGTCATTTTTAGTGGTTTTGAGACGAGTTTTATTAGGTTTTTCGTTTGTTTTCTCGTTTTGTTGTTTTTCGTGTTTCTCTTTGATTTTATACTTAATATGGATTAATGGGTTTAATTAATTAATTTTATGTTTAATTTAGGTATTTTGAAGTATTCTGATCTGGATATAGTCAAGTGTGGGCGTACGAGTGGAGTTTTAGCGAGATTGGGCCTCAATTTGAAGAGCTACGGGCGACACTGGGTACGTGTTTCGACACTGGGTTATCAAGTGTCCGAGCGCAGCGCTCAGCACACGCCTGCACGCACCGCCGAGAGCTGTCGAGTCCCGCACGCACCCGCCGAGCCCTCCGTGTCGAGAGCTGTCGATAGATTGCCAAGAAGTCGAATCGACTGCTAGGCAGTGTGTTTCCACCCATACGTGTTTCGAAGTTGGGTTACCTAGTGTCCGAGCGCAACGCCCAACACACGCCCAACACACACCCGCAAGCCTGCCGAGCCTGCCCGGCCACGCCCGCCCAGTCTTGCCCACAGCTGCCGACACTGGGTACGTGTTTCGACACTGGGTTACCCAGTTTCCAAGCCATCTCGCCCAAATGCCGAACCATGCCGAGTCATATCGAGCCATATCGACCCAAATGGTCTATTTTGACCATTTTGGGTCAAATGTGGTCAAACATGGGAAATACAAGCTTATAAGGCTTATTTGACCCATTTACCCCTAATAGAACCTATTATAAATAGAACCTTACTCTCATTTTGTAAAAACACCTCCTCCCAACCCAAGCTTGGGTTTAGGATTATTTTCTCTCTCTAGACTTAATTTGAAGCCTTGACTGGGTTTGTAAGCTCAAGAAGGATTCAAGTAATCCCTTGGATTTTTAAGTCCTTGCAATTTCAATCAAACTTTTGGATTCTCTCTTTAATTCTAGTAAGCTTTCTTTTAATTTCATGCTTTGTTCTTCATTTGTTTTATTCTTTTTGCCTTAGGTATTAGAATTTGTGCTTGATCTTGTGAATCATCTTTGTAATCTAGTTGAGTGACACATCTAGATCATAGATTAAGGCCTAGATCGTTTAATTTCACGTAATTTTATATGTTTCATGCATTTTCTTCATTTTTATGCTTTTTGTCTTAGCACCTTGAATTCATGTGAGATCTTAAGAATTGGCTATGGAATCTATATGAGTGACACGTCAAGATCATAGATCGGGTCTTGGATCGTCTTGATTTTGAGTTTTTCACATGCTTTATTTTTAATCTTATTTTCATGCATAGTTTTAGGTTGAATCTTAGATCTACTCTTTGTTGCTTGTTATTTTTCATAAAGTTTTAAACTTTCATTGCTCTTTCTATCCATGCTTTCAATTTTCGCTAATTTGCATTATTTGAGTTTTTATGCATAGTTGTACATTGTGCTTGCATGCTTGTACTTGGTGAAACATTGCATTTTCTTGCTTATTTTCATTATCGCTTTGCATTTCCATATTGATGCATATGACGAGGCATCCTACCAACTTGCAATTTCATGTTCTAGTTTAGTGTAGTTAGGTTTACTTATTTATTTTTATTTTCCTTTACTTTTCAAAGCTTGAAACACCTTGAAACTGTCAATCGAATCGAATTCCGATAATACCAAGCCATGAACCCGTTGATATACTTTCAACACCACTAAAACTCTTCTAACAGCGGCCAATGAGGTTGTTGGTCCAAATCAAGAGACTGAAAGAGGAAACACACCGGAGGCGAGTCGCGAATTTGTAAGCGAGGGGATAAGTCTAGAAAATGGTTTGGCAACAAATGAAGAGAGCATCCCTAATGTACGGAAGTGCAAGACCAGAAAAAGTAAGTCATACGAGACATTGGAAGATCGCTTCTACGGGTTGATGGAGTCCTACTGCTCTAAGACAGATGCTCGTCTTGGGGTCTTGTGTGACTGGTTCAGATTTCACAAGATGCAAAACAACATCGCAAAGCTGTATTTGATGCATTAAATCAAATGTAGTTTCTCGGTGTCGAGGACAAACTGGCGGTTTCGAAAAAAATATGCAGGACCACTGAGGACCTGGATCTTTTCTATAGCATATTCGACGAGTACAAGGAGGTCATGGTGAAGATGATACTAGAGGGTCGTCTGTGATGTATCCGAGGTGCACCATTTGATCATTTTGTTGTTTATGTCTTCGTATAATCGACATTATTATGTTCATCTAATCACTACAGGTGGACTTTTATGATAATCTAAGACGTCGTCTGTTATGGGTTTATGTTTCGTAGGAAAAACTTATCTGTCGTTGTTTGTGTAGATTAACATGCGCAGAAAGTTGGAAATTTATGCGAGTGTTATGTTATATTAACATATATTAATTACTTAAATGCATTTATTATTCACGGGGTTTGTGGTTACGTTTTCTCAATCACGCACAATGATGTTTACGTAGGTAATGAATATTAATTACAATGTAACCGCTTAAAATTAATAGTGGCTGGTGATATCACAGTAGATCTATTAATGTTTGACTTCAATTGTGGATTAAGTTTCCGTAATTACTCTTCATCTCGGCAATTGGAATGGACGGATGTGTGAGTAATTAATGAGAGGTGATGTGTTGAGTATTTGAGCAGCCAAACTTAAAACCAAAATTGATTGCTCTACATTTGTATGATGATCTGGTAGGTTCCAGTCTTGTCGCATAATTAATTAAGTTCCTTTTTTTTTTTTTACTAAATGTTGCCTATATAAAGGGGGATTACAAATAAGCCCCATATCATGAACTGCAAAGAAAAACACCAAACATTAACAAAGGGTGGAGATATGTTTTAGAGCTTTTGGAAAGTTACACATCTCTATCCACACGCGATTAGCTTGTACCACAGACTGACTCATTTTCTGTGCTTGTTTATTACATATATTTACGATCATTTCATTTACAATTACATATATCTTGTGCTTAATTAATTTGATAGGGACTCAACTGGTTGCTTTTGCATGGAAGGGAATATGGTGCTCACAAGAAATCAATGTGTTCACAATATGAAGCGTGGTGTCAACTGAACCGAAGAGGAGGAGCGGTCTTGCTACAAGATATTTTTCCACCTTTGCTCATATGAGACCCCCCTGCATGACTCCAATGTCTTCAATGGGATCTGGACTCACCTGCTGCCGACTTATTCCAGGAACTGAATCGTGAGTTTACGGTGGATAAGGTTAGAGCGAAGATACACATGCTCCGTACCCATTTCAATGTTTTTCGGGATTACAGTAACCAACTTGGTGTACAGTACGATAGAAGATAGGAGAAGGTGACTATGCTTGCAATTTATTACGATTACATAGGTGAGGTGCGCATATTATAACATTATACAGGGCTTGTTTATTATCACATGAATAATCTATCATCCATTTGGTTGTTATTTAATTTTCATTAATTACAGTCTTAATGCAGGAGAGCGACATCCAACGCTATTTCAGAATCCATGGGTTTCCACTATTCCACCAATGCAATGATGTGTTTGTGAGGAGAAATGCTGCGGCGATTGATTGTGGTGATGATCTGGAGGTTGATCAACCGGGTGCGAACCTGGATAACCCTGTGTATATTGACAAATCTGAACCTGAACCCGATGAACCGTACTAGGATGCATCTAGAGACGACGTAGAGGTTTGGGGGCTTGGACCGTTTGATCATGATGTGAATCTGGCTGGTGGCATCATCCCACCGTACTCTCCTCCGTCATCGACTGACGACAATGGCGGTGGGGATAACACCTCTATTGTCACAGATTAAGGGCATGGGGTCATTTCATATGTTGTTAGTACTATTTTTATGCAAATTTCGTAGTAGTCAATGTTCTATTAAGTAGTTGTGTGTTGATTGTTAGACTTATTTGTCCGTAGTGTGGAACAAGGGGTAGTATAGTATTAGCACTAAGATATTAACTTTTGTTGGTGTAATCTGCTCTCTTTGGAGCCGAACTCGGCATTGTATTGCTTACGCACACCCGGAAATTTCACCGCCCCGACATCAATTTTCAGTATATCAAGCACAATTGCCTCATGAAAACCCTCGTTTATCAACATTCCGATGCACAAGTATTCAACTGGTAGAGGTCACTCAACAGAAATAAAGATAACAACACTTACTATTGATGCAACATTCGGATGATCATGAAATTTGAGAACACATTATAAATGAGGATAATACGAAGTCAGGAATTTAGATATTAAACCTATAAATGTGGACATGCTCTAACATAGAATAACTAGAGTTGAGAAATTATCCCAGCATCGGTAAATTAAAGATTAACGTAGCACAATCAGCACATACAACGTCAACGAGTCTTAGGACATCAAAGGAACACACAAATCACCTCTCGCGGAAACATTAAACATTATTCGAGCCTCTACATGGGGAGGTGCTTGTACCGCGCGGTAGGCGATGGAGGTGCTCTGGAGGACAATACCGGATATGCGTGAAATACTGACTTGATCGGAGTCAGGTTCACCAAATTTTCGGAGTAGCGGTCACCATGTTCGTCCGCCACGTGCCAGCAATGTCCATAATTTATTGGAGGGGGCGTCCCAGAAGAATCCAATATAATAACCTTCCCTTTGCCAGATGGGATGGAACTTTTTATATTCTTCCTTCCCGCTCTCGGTACATCCTCTTCGGTGAGGTCTATGATTGCAGTCAGCGCAGGTAAAGTACCCCCCCAACTCGTAGTTGAGATTGTCAGTGGCAAAGACGGTAGCTGGATGGTTATTCTCGTTGGGTTTGAATAAACCTTGTTGCCGTGATTCAACCAATAGTCCGATGAATCTCTTATCGATATCAACAGTCAATCGATTTGTGTAGAAGAACTCTTCTTGTTTCCTGATGTGCCGGATTTACTAATAAAATCTTAGATGTAGACTAAAATTAATGTGAATGGATTCTTAAAACTTCTGTAGTTCTTAGCCGAAAAAAAAGAATCTAGAGTATCATAGTAAATTATGGGCATTGTTGGAACGTAATATGATGCTATGCACTACAAAAGTATTGTCTCTTACCAAAAAAGATAATAATACCACTTAGGCTACAATTGGTAAAAAGGAATATATTCCTTGCTTGGTTAATCAAAATTTTGTTGACAATTACACAAGCACCACACAAGAACCAAGGGATATATTCCCATATATAGGCTATCATGTGGAATGTCAACATCAGATATTGACAGTCGTGTGTTAAAAAGACAATTTAACCCAAATGGCACGTTACTCAATGGTGGAATAGATGCAATTTCATACGTATAAGGACCTGTTAAAATATCCTTCCCAAAATAAAAAAGTTGTCCCTTTTTACAATCATCGAAAGAATATCTCTTCTTCACGGGTGCATGAACATAACAACAGCCTGGTTCATGCCCATTTTGCAAGAAAGTAGTATGACTTGTTCATGCCCAACCTAGAGTTGGGCAAAAAAAAAAAAGCAAATCAAACACCCTAACTTTTTTTCAATAACTAGGGTGATCCACCACCACCACATAGGCAAAAATATATATAAATTACCCAGAATGTTTGAACGTGGCGTCAATTAAAATCACACTCATTACGGCATCCCTATACATGACTTCAAATTGCTTGCTAAGCACTTTAGATTCCGCAGGTAATTAAAATTCATGGTCGACATAGCAATAGCATGGAAAGTAAAAGGATCACAAAATATGCACTAAAACACCTACACTGATGCCTTTTAACCAAAATAGTTAAAAAGGTAAAACGAAGGATTATACTTCCGGTCCCAAATCATGCAGATAATTGTAAACGTCACCAGCCATGCGATCCTGGTATTGCGAACAGCTATATTTGCACGATCTTTGAAACCACGCGACTCAATTATACAAGCATTTAATCCCTCGCGCAGTTCTTCTATGTCGAGTGCGATAGCCCCCTCCGGAGGTTGATCAATCCACACAAAGAATGTACATTTCTTGGCCTGTTACAAGACACGCAGTACCACACAGTAGATATAAGTATTAGATACCATTCATGACAATTAAAAAAGACTATGTCGCGTGACATTACACCTCTGGTTGGGCACGAAATAAACCGACGATCTGGATTTCTCTGCGTCCGGGAGATCTGCACTCGCAAGGGTAGGTCACAGTAGCATTCGGTGGGGAGCTCCTGATTACACGTCCAGCGCCAAAAGAGATGGCTACGTGAACTCGAGAAAGAAGACCCACGTGATGTGCTCACCATTCCCTCTAGTAGAGGTAACAAATTAACTAAGTTATTATCACAGGATCGGCCCAAAATTCACAACTCAAGGTAAAAGGAACCACGGTCACTCTAATTGGTAAACATATTCGCATTCGATTATGTAATCTATTAGTACACACAAATTGGTAAATTAACCCTTTGTTTCTTTTTAACAACCTATGGTGTGTGCTCATCCACAAACATCAGAATTTCAGAAAAATCTTCACAAAAATCTTCACTGACCATAACCAACCCCAACAAATAATAAGCAAAAAATAAACAAAAAATTAAAGGAAACCCTGTTATGTGGGTAGTATAATGCAGTTCACAATTCCCAAATTAACTGCAGGATTCGCATTCTAAACTATTTATGCTTCAGGAATTGATCGTATCAAATCAGCCTTAGGGTATGAAACTACAGTTGTAAATAATAATTATGTAATACGAGATTACACATACCTGTTAACCGAGCGTTGATAAAAGAAGGGTAATCGAACTGAGACTTCACTCATCCACAATATATATATATATATATATATATATATATATATATATATATATATAGAAGCTCGTGGTTTATGATCTGAGTTTCTTCCCCTTTTTGTCTGAGTTGTTTTTGTCGCCCGAATCGGCGGAGGAAGATGAGCAAATACGTTTTGAATAAAATTTAGAGGGCACTAATGTCATTTCATTTTTTTCCACATGGCAATCCTCCCATTAACCGAGAAAACAAACGGTAATTAAGAGGTCCCGTCCCACATTATTTCAGGCCAAACAAACAGTGGACCAATTTGTATGAACAGTACTATCCCCCCACACTAGTATTATCCCCCCACACTGGATTAATTTGTCCAATCAAGTCCCACGAAACAAACGGGGCCTCATTGTACTAAAAAAAATGTAACCCCTTTAACTGTTTTGACATATCACATGATCACGATAACTTATTCATATATTGCAACATTAAAACCAATTTGAGCGGGGGCTAAGGAAATTAAAATAAAATAAGTTAGCATCTACTGCAACCATTCCCCCTAGGCATAAATCCAATCACATTATCACAAAGGCACAATTCTATTAAAATAATAAAATGTTAAATAACTCTCAAGATGGGAGTTATATGAAAATTTCAGTGCCTCGTCATCTTATGCACATTCATTAAGACAGTCCACATTTATTGTGTCTTATTTCCAATCAACTGATGTATACAGGTAACAAGTCCATATACGAACCAAAAATAAAACGTTACGTGAAACGCAAAATTACTCATTAAGGCAATCCACATTTTAGGTAACTAGCATTACTGATGCATGAATTCATAATAGTACACGTAGACCTATGGCAAGAGAAACATATTATAATTAAGTCTGGCATCTACTAAGCTTTATCTATTTCATAAAAGTAAGGGTGCGTTTGGTTGCCCTTTATAGGCTTGATATCACACACTTTCACATCATTTCCTGAGACTATTAATCTGTTTGGTACAAGCAAGGCCAGTATAAGGGAAGGGCCCAGTTTGTTATCAAGGCTTCACCATGATACTACATCCCACCCCTATGGTGGGATATGTTATGCAACACAACATTATGTGGCCCATTTACCTAAATGACCTCCATACATATACAAATATTCGCCAATTGTTTGTGCAACACAAAGAAATCTTACTTTTTGAGGTTGGTTTTTAATCAATACATTTCTATTTTCTTTTTCTTAGTTTTATAACATTTTATTTGATAATTATGGTGTGCCATTGGATGAATATGAGAAGCTTTCCATGGTCAATATTTATCAGTGTGTTGTAAGTGTGATTTTCTTTGCTTCCATGAATCCTCTTTTATGTAGATTTAATGGGTTTATGGTTATTTTTATGTTTCTATTCCTCAAATTTTTTGCAATCAAATCTTTCTAGAAACTTTCAAGAAAATTAAAAAATCTGGAGAATTTTATTGCCTGAACCGATTTTATTTTTTTTGTTTTTAATTAAATTGTTGTCAGTTTCTAATTGATCTCACAGACTTTCTCTTTCAACCAGTATCTGAAAATACACAATGCTAAAAACACTCTCGCTTTTTTTCTATTGCGAAATCAAACGCGCATTTTCAGCCGACAAATTTTGAACCATTAACTATTTGACTGGTGAATGATTCTAGGATTTGAACCTCACAACTGAAATCTTGATCTAATTTGAAAAGGCAAATGACAAGTCCAAGGCAATAAAATATGAAAAATCGCATGGTTCCAAACTGTTTCCCCCTTTAATTTTCTTTCTTTTTTTTTAACTGAAAATCATCTTTTATTTTATTTTATTTTTTAAAAAAAATAACAGGTTCACCCACCCTAACACTGATATTGTTGTTATCATTTCATTACTAGTACAGAATTCCAATCCGTTCATATCTAGTCCCAAAGATGTTCTATTTGGTATGGATTTTCATCGCTGGAGATGGAGATATATAAGCTTTAAATGAGTAAACTAAGTTGTCTGGAATATTGTGGTAGATCCCCATTTTTGTGTTGGGGATAAAATTGGTAAATCGATCTATGTCATAAATGTAAAACACTTAATATGTTGTGTTATTATGCATGCCAAACCAAACTTATTATTTAATGGGTTTGATATCCCAGTTCCCAATCAACAACCAAACAACTTAATGGGATTGATTGATTCCTTTGTTAACCCAAGTTAATACTGTTGGAATTAATCATGACCAGTCAAGGAGGGCAACCAAACGTAGCCTAAATGTTCCACAGAGGATACTAAAAAAAGATGAATTTATTTAATGAAAAAACGAACCTGATCATTTTACGGGTTGTTAAACTCAGCAGCAATCGATCTGCTCGAGAAACTTTGGTTAGGTGCAAGTGTCAAAAATATTGTCGTATTTGCCCGCGTTCTATTGACACAATTGGAGGTTCATCACCTGATCATAGAATCTTTTATTACCATTCCAACAAAACGCCAAGATAAAAATATTTAATAACAAAAGGAGAACACAATCATTTTCATGGAGGTAATAAATAAAGATTGCTGCATGCATTTTCATGTGATTTCAACAAATTGCAATAAATCAAGATGAAAATCACATAATATGATGTCAATCATTGTAGCAAATTCAGCCCAAGTTTGGCAAAGCATAGGCAAAAGAGCATATGAGTAAAATTGTGCAATATATGAAGAATTATGTTTTCCTCATAGCGATAAACATCAAAGTGCTCGGCACACGGGCTTTGACAGCTAAAAATACTTAGCACACCGTCGAACCTACGATTTGATACGACATAGCATTGTTAATATCTATTGCTAGTGACATACACTCATTGCACATCAATAATGTCTATGAGTACCATACTGCATAGAGCAAACCCCAATCAACTTTGATTCTATGAAAATGTAAAAAAGTTTTCTTAGACGATTGATCTTTAGAATTATGATCCCCAATGGCCAATGTGGGAATTAAATATTTTCCATTTGAATATGACTCTGTATTCATTTGAGTATGGCATAGGCACATCATTACTTCAGAATATAAAAACTGGATTCATTTTGAGTGAGCTGACAATGTTGTCCTAAACGATGTTCCTTTTCCTCGCCCCTTGAATCCCTTGCAGAGATCGTCATTTTTTGCCCGTTAGGGAGAGGAGCTTACACACTTGACCTTCTTTTATCACTAACCTTTCTTAGAACAATGCTTTTACACTTAAAGTAGACCGGCTAATTGGACAGGTTTAATTTAAAACTGCAATAACACTGGTGACTGGTCCAGAATTGTAATTAAAACGGATGGCAAGAAATTAATTGTCATTGTAGCATTCAAGTATAGCCCTTTGATTTTGCATATTTGCGTATTAAAACTGATTGATCCATATTAACTCGATTAATTAATTTCATTTTACAAACGGGGGGCGGGGGCGGGGCGGCGGGGCTTTAGGAAACAAGAGGTATAAACCTTTTCATTGTTTTAAGAAAAAACAAAAAATAAAAATCTACGTAGCTACTCTGTTTGAGTTTTAGATTTTTGCATTAAATTTTATAAATAAATGGACTGGATCAAATGAGTTCACACCTTAGGGTGAGCACAAACATTAGTGATTAACAATTAACGGTACAAGATAAACTTCAAAAACTATATCTTAGTTTCCTAAATAATCAGTAGTAAGGATATTAATGTATAATTAGATCTTCATTTTATCTTAATTCTCTCTCCCCATACATCATTTCTCTGTGAGTCGTGCTCTCCTTAACTAAACTCTAATCAGATTTCTCTCATTTTCCATATCAATTTGAATCTCTCTTTTTACTCCATATCAATTCGGATTTCTATTTCTTATCCATATCAATTCGTATTTCACTTCGTAGGAAGCCAAATGATGAATTGAGGTATTCTTATTTGGTTTTATGGGTTTTAATGTAAGCATAATCAATTGTAATTTGGGATCCTAATCAATAATAGATCTGATAACTAATGAAAACAAATAGAGTACATAGAAATTAAAAAGGATTAAAATAAAAAATTGCATCGAATCCAAAGATAACTAAGATGCATCGACACAATGCTTTAAAGGACACCAAATGCGCATTACAGGACAACAATATACTAATGAAATTTAATATGCCACGATGCCATATTTAAAGTGCATTACGTGACACTTAACTACACATATGATCAATGAAAACAAATCGAGTAAATAACAATATAAAAATTATTTTAAATAAAAGTATGCATCGAATACAACTAAAAGTTCATTGAAACATTGACAGCAAATGGAGTAGAGTACCAATTAAACACATTATAGTAAGTGTGCACTAACCAAGAACCAAGTATACATAACAGGATTATAGTTTTCTTTCAATCCATATTTACTAAGATGTGTTGCAATTTTGTATTTAAATTGGTTTTAGTTGCTATTTTCTCAATTTGTTCTCATTGGTTTTATTTGTAGGCATAGTTTAATTCCTCTAATGCATTCAGTAAAGAGTCGATGCACATAGGTTAACATGAACATACTTCAACTTGAAAGCACAAATGGACGAGTTTTACTGGAAGGGATGTTACCAAATCATTAACGCTAATTTCGGGCATTTGAGATGTTTAATTTCATTGACTATGCATATTTATAATTCCTTCATTGGAACCGCCTACTCCGGCGACGACAGCGCGTGCCTACTATCAAAGCACACAAAAAGTGTTGGCTATGTTGCTGAAAATAAGCGTGCCTACTATCAAAGCACACAAAAAGTGTTGGCTATGTTGCTGAAAATAAAAATGATGATTATGATAAATATAAGAAAACATAGTGCTTTGGTTGTGATGCCGAAAATAAGAATGGTGCTTGTGTGACATATGCAAACATAAGCTTTGGTTGTGATGCCGAAAATAAGAATGATGCTTGTGTGACAAATGCAAACATAAGCTTTTGGTTATGGCGGTGAAGATAAAAATGATGATATGAGAAAATATGATAATGGTAAAGACAAGATTCCATGTCATAAATATCACTATTGCTTTTATCAATTAGGAATTGCTTTTATTGGATAAGGCAGGTGTCATTTACATTATTACTCTTAATATTTTACATTGTTACCCTTGATATTAATAATTTAGGGAACTAGTATACAGATTTTCCAGTAAATCTTAACCATTAAATTCTAATCATCAATGGTTGTGATTTGGCCCTACGGACTCACCCTAGGAAATGGAATCAATTGATAGGGTCAAGAGTTTACGGAGAGAAAAGATCAAAGAATATAATATTAATTGAATTGAACTGGAAAAGAAATGACTCAGGCAAACCCCAAGCACAGTGGGCCGATTTTCCTCAGAGGAGAACTTCCTGCCCAAGCAGATAATCCACGGATAGTTTCTAACGATCTTTCGATGCCCCTAACTAATTTGCAACCATACACTTAAATAACAAAAGTAACTAAACTACAAACATATTAGAGCTCAAGAACAAAAGTCGCCCTTTATTTTAACCCTATCTAACTTGACCTAAACAGAAGATAACTACGGAAATAATAAAATATATATCATCTGTAACACTCATTTGATCCAATCCCTAGATATATATTTATATGATTAAACCTTCCACATACAATTAGAGTGTTTTTTTTTCCTTCTAATTTTATTCATCATCAAATTTGTTTCATCCAACTTTTTTCTTAGTTACATATAAACATGTGCAGTCATATATTTACCCATTTTTCCAACGGTACTTCAACCAGTTTAACTAATGACTCATAACCGCTGACACAGCTATTCAACCTCAGGTCCAGGTTTAAATTTATCGTTTATAAATGCACAGGCCACACTCTTTCGACATGGAATAAACCATTCCCCTACGACCACAGTTCAAAACAGACATCATCAAACATGGAAAATAAAAACACTTCATGTGTCCAACGGCTGAGTCTAGAATAAATCTAGCCACCTCAATCATCTCCACCTGTTTTTAACATAGTTCCTACAAGGGTCATCGCAGGATGTGTTTTTTCACCTTTATTATCACAGCAAGCACTAGCAAAGTACTCCAAAGTAGCAAAAACTAAGCATGAGGTGAAACCTAACCCAAAACAATATAGAAAATCGAAGCAGATATTAGAAGATAAAAACCTATTTATTCTTCCCTTGGATTGCCATCTTCTGCCATGTTGATCTGCTGAGACTTGTTCACCATATTAGCCATACTCGGAGTCACGTACGCATCGAAACTCGAACGAGTTCCATCAGAAGAACCTCTGAAGCTAAAGCTATCGAACAAAGCCGCTGCATTGCTGCCTCTAGTCGTGGCCCTCTGATAACCATGCGCGCTCATATTCGACAGGGCATAGGCCCGGCCCGAACGCGCGTACATCTCCTGACTCCCCATTCTTTCTTCGGTTTCTTTCATCTCGGCTTCAAGCCACATGGAGAGCCCATCACCCGCTTGGCCAGATGCCGAAGCGAGAAGAGACGATCTCCTGTTCGACAGTATAGCACGTGCACCTCTCAGATCGCCCGTTTCTGCAATTCGTTGAGCCTCCGCGATGCCTTCGGCTGCATTGAGTCGATTTCTCTGCCTATCGACTTCCAAGTTCACTATCGTATCCGGAGGGAATAAAGAATCCGGGCGCTGTATCTCGACACGGTCGCCCTCAACAAGCACCGTCTCATTCGAAAGGACGTCTTTGTAAGAGCACGAAATATCCAAAAGCAATGTCATACAGACAGGGACCGAAACATTGATCAAGAATTCTTTTTCCTCGTCTGCGTAAAGGTCCCCGACGGTGATCCTACCGTGGGACCCTTGATCGGAGATTGAACTATAATATCTTCCGGAAGAAATAGATTTGAGGTCCACCCCTTGTGATGCTGACCTCATCGTTATACAAAGCTCCTGAATCACAATGCTCAGGTGGCCACCGATACAGCTGGCGAACGCATCCTGCACGATTTCGTAGGACTCAATGAAGGAAAACATACCACCCGACGAATCGGAAATGGCGTGCATCGCGAGAGGGTCGTGGTCTGAACCGAAACCGAATGTGTGGACCGGAATGGTCTGTTGGTTTTCAGTTTCTCCATCGGCAGGGCATATAGAAGCGGGCAATAGATGTAGATACTCAGGAGGCTGCCACATATCGAACAAGTTCCGGAACCGAGAGCTATGGTTACAAGTGTCTCTCCCATCGGACAGGAATATGATACTTGATACCGGATTTTGCTGACGCCTCTCTTCGAGAACCTGAACGCCCTTTGTCAGACCATCCAGGATGTTGGTTGAACCGGTCGCTAGAAGGGAATCGACGGCCCATTTAGCATCGACCCGGCCACGCTCCGTCATTCTGCGTAGAGGCAAGATTCTCCGAGCACGGGTCGAGAAACAAACTATGGAGAGCCGGTCGGACGGACCCAAGTTATCCACGACAAAGCTAACGGCACGCTTCAAGAGAGCCAACTTCGGCCCACGCATGCTGCCACTGACGTCCAGCACCGTGACAAGGTCAATGGGAGCGCGCTGGACTTGACGAGCGTCATCTGGTAGGGGTGGGGCCCTCAGTCTGACAAGAACCGCGAAATCATCCAATGATTCTGAGGCAGCAACAGCGTGGAGCTCGGGAACGGTTTTGATGACAACGTTCTGTAAGCTGGCATTAGAGGTTGGATCGGTGGTGACAGGTGGCAGGGGCTCGTCGTCGGAAAATTGAAGGGGCTCGTGCTCGACGGCAGGGGGAGGCGGGGGAGGAACTTGAGAAGACATAGTAACATTAGGGCTGACCCTCGGCATGAGAAAAGGGAGAACGTTCCATTTAGCACGACAAACGGGGCAGAGGTAATTGCCATGAGTAACACTTTGGCTGATGCAGCTGAAATGGAAGGAGTGCGAGCACTCGGCTGTGAAAATGGCCTGGCCTTGCCCTGTTTCAACGTTCCCTAAGCAAATAGCACATGTTTTCTGGAAACCAAAACAAAACCATAAGTTTTATATGAAATGTTATAGCACAGTATTGCGGTTAAATTTAAGAATGTGTTTGATAGAACAATATCCTGATTGAGAAAATGTCAAAAAAACAAACATATCTATCTGCCCAATGAATATATGATAAAGCACTAGAAGTTGTACTAGTTGAAACTGCTTTAGCCAAAAGGGTGAAGAAACAGAGGAATTAATCTGCTGTTTCACGAAATGGTGATGATAAATTGTCAAAAGCAAATTCAAAAAGGATTAGTTTTATGTAATGAATATAACAATCAACAGGACAGGGTTTTTCACACTACCACAACGTACCAAATTCAATAGTGATCCAACCCAGGAAAAAGAAAGAAGAAAAATGAATAAAGAAAAACAACTACAGTTTTTAAAAGGGAAAAAAATGAACTCCACCATCGATTTTGTATTATTTATTTTATTTTTGAAAAGACCATCAATAATGAACTCAATCGTGAGCTTGTAATTCTTCAGATTTTCAATCTGAGAAAAGCATAGCCTTGGAGGGGTGAGGTTGGCAAAAAAGAGAATGGCCCAATCACCACGATACCAAAAATAACTAGTAAACAAAATCACAAAATTGAGTGTTGAAAATCACACCAGCAATTAAAATCATAATCATACAATTTTTTCAAACAACATGTATTAGAACAAGCCCAAAACCATTAAAACAATGAATCATCACCCCCCATATCCACACACATAAAAGAAAAGGAAAAGATTTTTTCTTTTGAAAACTTACATTTTCAGAAGAAGCCATAATTTTTCTTCTTGTTGCTGCCTTCTTGTTTCTTGGTGTTTATGGGTTTTACCGCTCCAGAAGAAATAGAATGCTATACAGGTGTGAAGTGCCGAGCGCGCACACATATAGAGAGAGGGACCCAATTTCCAATTCTTGATACGTGTTGCCTTTGCTTTAAACTAAACTCGGCCAAACTTGAACCAAAAAAATTGAACATTGAAATTTATATTAAGTTACATATTGAACCGAATCGAAAACAGGTTTAAAATTAAATTAATTGAAATCAAAATGTTTACAAAATTGTAAAATCGAATCAATCAAAAATAAACTTAAAATCGAATTTATAAAAAAAAAAATGGATAATTTTTTTTTAATTCCTAAAGTATTACAAAATTTTGACTTTACCTCCTAAACTTTTTTTTCTTTAAAGTTGCCTCCTAAAATTTGCCTTTTTTTTTAGTTTGCCTCCTAAAATACAATTCAGGCCAAAAAGTTGTCGGACGTCGTTCACGTGACTTACACGTGAGGGCAGGAGCGTCTTTTCTCTTTTTAGATTTTTTTTTTTGCCTCCTCAACTATCTCATTTTTTTTACTTTGCCTCCTAAAGTATTTTTCTATCAAATTGTCTTCTCAAGTACGATTTTATTTTAAAATTACCTCCTCGGGACAGTTTTTGGGCCAAAAAATAAAAATAAAAATTAAATACCGATGGAATTTATCTAATGAATGATACCCTAGGTAAATACTACTACTACTACTATTACTAATAATAATAATAATAATAATAATAATAATAATAATAATAATAATAATAAGATATTACTAATATTTTTTAAATATAAATAATATAATTATTAAT
>BMAC01000343.1:182742-206853 GCA_014905375.1 Phtheirospermum japonicum
TTTTTTTGGCCCAAAAACTGTCATGAGGAGGCAATTTTAAAATAAAATCGTACTTGAGAAGGCAATTTGATAGAAAAATACTTTAGGAGGTAAAGTAAAAAAAAAACGAGATAGTTGAGGAGGCAAAAAAAAAATTTGAAAAGAGAAAAGACGTTCGTGCCCTCGCGTGTAAGTCACTTGAACGGCGTCCGACAATTTTTTGGCCTGTAATTGTACTTTAGGAGGCAAACTCAGAAAAACGCAGATTTCAGGAGACAACTTTAAAGAAAAAAAAGTTTAGAAGGTAAAGTCAAAATTTCATGATATTTTAGGAGGCAAAAAAAAATTTATCAATAAACTAATATAAATTTTATTTTTAATATTATATTTTGCTTATTTGTACACAAAAATCAAACATAGCGAATAATCGGTTTTTTGGGATTTTTAAACCGAGTTGAATTTACATAAAACCGAAGTGACACAATTTTGTCGATTTTTGGATTTTTGCTCACCCTTACTTTAAATCATGGACAATTTTTTTTTGCCAAAAATGTTCTTAATTGGACACGTCTTTGCCTTCATTAAGACGCTCCGCTGCGCTTGCTTAAACTTTTATTTGGCTTTTTTTTTCTTTAGATTTTATTAAGTTTTCAAAATTTACGTTATTCAACCATTTTTATTTTTTCTTGCATGTCAATCTATTTTTAAAATAAATTATTCAGTCAACAATCATTACATAGTTTTCCATCAAATTTATTATTCTATCACTCACATAACTCCAACTTGAATTATTATTTTACTATTTTATATTAAATTAACATGAATTATTAAACGTGCAGTCTCATATACATTCAAACTTTTATTTTTATTTTTTTATATTTTTTATCATTATTCTCTTGCCTTTTAAATTTTTCAAAATGAAATGATAAGCAATCACACTCTCCGTCCTTCTCACTGATTTAAAATTTGGGTCATATGTGAGAGTGACAATAGAAGTGAGATAACACTTTTTTCTCAAATAATATTTAAAATATAAATTATTATATTTGTTATATAGAAAGAAAATCATATATTTAGATTATTTTGCCTTTGACTCATAACGTTTTAATTTTGACAAAATATCTCATAATCTACACATATTTGACTTTTAAATTTTTAATGGCCTTCCGTCAGAAGACAAATGCTTATGTGAGACTACTTTATTTGTGATATTTTAACACTTTTGATGGCGATACACTTTAACACACTTGATTGTGATAATATTACTATATTTTGTGATACTTTAATAGTACTTTTAAGTTGTCTCAGTATAAAACCATAAAAGTGTTTGTCTGATAGGAGACCCACTAAAACACCAAAAAAGCAATTGATTGGTGAACACGTGATTTTCACTTTGTTGTTGTTGTTGTTGTTTTTCCTTTACTCCTACAGTCTTACAGCAAAAGAATTGCCTTTTTTCCTAAAAAGATTGTGAAATATGATATAAAAGGTTTCCTAAATAGATTGTGAAATATGATATAAAAGGAGAAAAGAGTATCATACCAGGGACCACAACTCCGATGAGCTTGTTGAATCACCATGAGGGTCTCATTAAAACCTCCTGAAGTAAACTCATAATTGTGGGATAAACCATCGCAGAGGAAAGAGCGCCCCTAGTGTTTTGGCAAGAAACAACGTAAAATGTAAAACGTAAAGTAAAAAAGCAAATAGCCACAAGTCGACCATATCAACCTCATTATACCTATTTATCGGATAATTGTTGTTTCGTCTGACATGTGTTGCGCTCTCCTCGTTTCATTTTTGACGTGTCGACTCCTGGTGCATCGAGAGCCCTCTTGTGAATGAGCAATTGACATGTGATAGCTGATGTGTCATATTACATGTATCAATAAAAAAATATATTCTTGAGGGACATAGGGTTTGAACTCACGTTCATTTACTTATAGAACCCAAACCACAACTACTCCACCACATGGTCTTAATGTTACATTTTATAAACAAAAGAAATCTTTAATCAGAAATAAATTTAATATTTCTTTTATCCATATATAACTTACCACTAATTTATTTTTTAACCTAAATGCAAAAGTTAATACCTTCTCGTAAATATAAAAATAAATTCTAAATAAGTATTTAGTGATTTTTTTTAATAAAAATAAAAATCATAATACAAAATGTTATAGTATAATACTAATTAAATCTCAAAATCTGAAATAATTAGAAACATATAATTAAATATTATTTAAATTTATATGATAATTTAATAGATTTAAAAAATGTTAAATTATTATAGAATAATAATACAATTCTTTAAAATATAAATCAAGTTAAACAAATATAAAATCATGAATAATTACTTGATATATAAAATGAAAAACATAATATAAATGTTATAATATATTATAAAATAAATATTAAAATTATTTTAATTTAGATTTAAAAAATATAATAAAGAGATTAAATTTTAGATAATTATGTCACATAAAATATAAAAAAAGACTACCAAATAAAAAAATATTTAAAAAAAAGGTTTCAGGTCAAAAAATTAATTGAGAACATTTGTAGAGAAACATGAAATTTTATAATACAATACTAAATAAATATCAAAACTTGAAATCAGAATAAAAATATTATAAACTATTATTTAAATTTATATTCTTAATTGATAGTTTTAAAAATAAAAAACATAATAATATTATATAAAAGTATGTTAAATAAATATAAAATAATAAATATATAGTCATGAATAATTATTTAATATATTAAAAATAAAATATAATAGAAATGGGATAAAAAAAAGATTTAAAATAACTTTTAAATTAGATAAACAAATACAATAAAGTGTGATTTAACATCTAAATAATTATATCATAAATTTAAGAAATAATAAAAAATAATAATTAATAAAAAAATACCAAATAAATAACAACAACAACAAAATGAGGTTTCGGGCCACGAAATTAATTGAGAAATTTTGTATACAAAATATAAATATTAAAATAAATCTCGATTTTGAACCATAAGGTTTATATAATAAAATATTGTATAAATTCATATAACTAATTAATAAATTTCTAAAATAAAAAATTTAAAATTATTATAGAATAATAATATAAGTCATTAAATATTATAAGTAAGTTAAATATAAAAAAATTAAATATTTAGTTTGTAATTATTCTATAGAAATATAATAAAGGGTGATTAACTTTTAAATAATTATTTCATAAATATGAAAAATAAAAACATGGAAAATAATAAAATAATTTTAAATAAAATACTACCAAATAAAAAAATGATATTATTCCAAAAATCACTTGTTGAGCCACAAAATCAATTGCGGACTTTTGTACACAAAATTTAAAATGTTATAATATAATACTAAATAAAACTCAATACTTAAAATCAATATAATTATATAAAAACATATTGTTTAGATTTATATAGTTATTTAATGAATTTGGAAAACAATAATCTTATAAATATTATAGAATCATAATAGAAGTCATTAAAGAATTATAAAGTAAATTAAATAAATATAAAATATAAATTTAATCATGCATAATTAACTAATATATTTAGAAAAAAAAACAACATGACATATATGTTATAAAATATCATAAAATAAATTTTGAAATACTTTTGATTGGATAAAAATATAATAAAGTGTGATTAACTTCAAAGTAAATATAAGTTATTATATTACTTATGCAATTTTTTAATTACATATGTGTTTTTGTGTGTTAAATTTTAAATAATTCTTTAGAAGTTTTTTATATTATTTCACTAATTTTCTTAAATTTCCAAATTTAGTATATATGTTTTATTTTTTTATGTATATTCAATTTTAAGATTTATTGAATAAATATTTGTAATTCAATTCTTATTTGAATTTATATATTTTAAATAGTGTTTTATAGTATTATTTATTTATTTATTTAATTTGTTCAAAATAATTACTAAGAACTTATATATAGATTTTGTTTTTTTATTTTAACTAACATATAATTTTTTATATTTGTTTTATATGTTTTATAGTGGACTATATGTAAAAAAAAGTTTAATAAAATTAATTTCTAGAGTTTCAAATAATATAAATAAATTATGAGAATTTATAATTTTGATTATATTAATATAGTCTTATTATTTGCTTAGACATTACTAACAAAGGTAATCTAAATATGTATATAAATTTCATTTGGCAACGGATACCCCCACATTGATCTCATGCTCAATAGTAGGCAACTGGTATGATATGTAAAAATGATAATGATATTAGTTCGAAACACTGATAGGATTTTAATATTATGATTTAATATAACTGATAATTTGTATATTAGTTTTTAAAAAAATTATATTTGTAGGGAACCAATATGTTACGACACAAGTTCAGAATACAACATTGGTGCTCTTTTTGATTTACCCGTGCTTCTATATATTTTTAGTTTTATAACTATCAAAAAGCTTTCAAAAAATATCATTTTATAATTTTTGTATAACTTATGGTTGAATTTTATGTCAAATATCGAGAGTTAGAATCGGAAATGGTCGAAAGTTATTTTGTGTCATGAGAATGATATTGTTTTAATTAATAAATAAATATTTATCAAATTGATCATTTATATCTCAAAATTCGCGTAACATGCAGATCTGAAACTAGTATCTATATAAAGACCCAACAAGCTTGTTATATGGTCGTTAAGAGTAGAACTCGTATCCCACTGCCGGTACGAACCTCGGATCCGAAGCCAAGGTAAGATATAGAAATATCCACCAAAGGGAGATACACCAAGAATTAAGCAACTCGAATTTTGATAAGGTATCGACAACATAGTTTCCCTCACGGAACAAATGAGAAACCACAATATCCATGTTTATAATAATGTGAAGAACCCTACACCAACATGCTAAAATTTCCAGGGAACAACATATGATCGCCACACAAAGAGATCAACCACGTAGCTCGTATCCAACTCTAACCACACTTTATTATAGCATATCGTCATCACCTCCTCAATCCCAAAAATGGCCATAAACAACTCAGCCTCAAACGCATAGCCATAACCCACGAGATGGTTAAACCCCCTTTAGCAAAGCCCCAACACGTCCAGAATGTCCCCGGGGACATGCAAGCTCCAGGGCTGCCTTGAGCACTACCATCCGTATTCACCTTAATCTACCCGGGGATGGGAGGCAACCACTGAACACCCACTAAGCACGGAGGAGTAAATGAACACCCGAGCACTTCGAGTTTCCGCAAACAGATCAAGTCAACCACTGTATTTCTCATGCCACCATTATCAAGGCCTCACGATTCAAGAATATAAGTCTAAATGAGGATGGTCGTAGCCATCTTGATGAGATTTTTGGAGTCGAAAACTTGAGCATTCCTAAGATGCCAAATCACCCAAACCGTCAAAATGAACGCCGCGCACCAAAGAAAATGAGCTTGAGGACTAAAATTCAAACTCAACGCAAAACACAAATGTTTGTTTAAACAACTATTGAGGGAGATGCGAATGTCCAAAGTCTCCTCAAGCCAACACCAAAGATCTCTAGCAAACTTGAAATCACTAAAAATCTGATCACCATTTTCTGAGGTGGAATAACAAATACAACAAAAGAAGGCACCGTGACCACCCTACCCACCCCCTTACTTATGCAATTTTTTAATTACTTATCTGTTTTTGTTTGTTAAATTTTAAATAATTCTTTAGAAGTTTTTTATATTTTTTCGCTAATTTTCTTAAATTTCTAAATTTAGTATATAATTTTTTTATTTTTTATGTATATTTAATTTTAATGTTTATTGAATAAATATTTTTAATTTAATTATTAATTTATTTATTATTTGAACTTATATATTTTAAATAGTATTTTATAGTATTATTTTTATTTATTTAATTTATTCTAAATAATTACGAAGAACTTATATCTAGATTTCTTTTTAACTAACATATAATTTTTTATATTTGTTTTATATGTATTATAGTGGACTATTTGTAAAACAAAGTTTAGTAAAATAAATTCCTAGTGTTTCAAATAATATAAATACATTATTAGAATTTGTAATTTTGATTATATTAATATATTCTTATTATTTACTTAGACATTACTAACAAAGGTAATCTAAATATGTAAATAAATTTCATTGGGAAACGGATACTCCACATTGATCTCATGCTCAATAGTAGGCAACTGGTATGATATGTAAAAATGATAATGATATTAGTTCGAAATACTGATAGGATTTTAATATTATGATTTAATATAACTACTTTTAAATTATATTTATATATTACATTAAAATAATAATATATTTAGACAACAACAAATAAAAAAACTAGAAAAGGAAGTACAAGAATTGGCATACAAATTATATTTATAAATATTTAAATAATAATTATAAATTATTATTTAAAAATTTATTATAACTATATAATATGTATTGGAAATTATATTATATTAATATAATAATATATTTAGAAAATAACAAATAAAATTTAGAAAAAAAAAAACAAAAATTTGTAATATTATTTTAAAAAAATTATTATATTTATGAAAATTTACATTTATTATTTAAAAATGTATTATAATTAGAAATATATGTATTAAATATTATATTATATATTAAATTAAATAATGATATAATTAGATAATGATGAATACAAATAATTAGAAACAAAATCACAAATATTGGCATTTATCATAGTTTTATATAAATTAGATATATTAGTTAATATATACTATATATATATATATATATATATATATATATATATATATATCATATATATAAAATAAATAGTTATATTATATTATATATTATTATTCCAAAATTTAAGTATAATTATATAATATGTACTGAAAAATTAATATTATATATATACTAATATATATATATATATATATATATATATATTAATTTAGACAGTAATTATTAAAAATTTATAAAAAAGAAATGCAAGAACTGGTATTGGTATTCACAAAATATATTTTATATTTATAATAATTATAATAAAAATATATATTATTATTTAAAAGTGTAGTATAGTTATTGTATATGTATTGAAATTATATATATAAAATAAAAGAAATAAAAAATAAGAAATGAATAAAAAATCATATATATGTAATTCACTAATGGAATTTAATCTTTGGTATACTTAAAATTTAATATCCATAGGCAATTACCGATGGATTAAAATTCCATTGGTAAATTATCTACAGATCTTATATTACGTTGGTAATTTACCTATGGATTAAAGTTTCGTTGGTAATTTACTGACATATTAAAACTCCGTCCAAAAAAATGAAACCCGTTGGTAGTTTTGTTAGTAATTACCGACAAAAAAAAGTTCGTCGATAAATTCGTTAGTATTTGTCTTTTTTTGTAGTGAGGTATGTGTTCGTATGTGTCGAGCATATAACTTTTGCTCATACTAATATTGATGAAGTCACCGTTCGGGAGATGAAGGTTCTTCATGAGATGCTCATCGATAGGATAGTAAGCTTTGGTCATTTATTTCTTGAGAGTGTTATGAGGGTGGCTACAGAGGTGAGTGGGGATATTGTATAGGTGGTGTACTCACTCTGATCGTCAAGTGTTTTGGGTTGAGTACAAAAGGTTGGGTGTCGGTGATTTATAAGAAAATCATTGGTTTTGGTGCGTTTGAAGAGCATATATTCTTCACATATCGGCTTGATTATTGGTGATTTAATCTGCACGACACTGAGACCAACCGTGAATTCTTTCCCTTGCCCTTAATCGAGGAAGAGCCACTTTAAGTGATTACGCAAGGAGAGAATGAATCCCAATTAAAGAAGAGAGATAATGAAGATAACAATATGGAGGTGATTGTCGCTTAGTGCTGACATTGGGCAGTGCTATGTGCTGGTGCTACATGGATTATCTGGCATTGTGCACAGGTTGCCTGGGTGCTCTACATGGGTGTTGGGTGATGCGCGCGAGTGTCGGGGCGATGCTGAGTGGTGGTGCATGGTGTTGGCCATGATTGACTACATCTATTTTAATTTTCATAAGTCTCAAATTTTCTCCATATTTGTTTTAACTCGCCATGAAAAGGTGAGAGGAAGATTTGAGTTCACATTTATTAACTTACCATATTTGTCAATATATTTTAGTCTAAGATTTAAAAGGATACTTAAGTAATTTAACATAGTCATATTATAATTTTGAGTTGTTGCTCCGAAGCAAATTTCTCCACCTAGCATCACCCTTTAAAAGATGTAGCCTTAGTAAAAACTCTGCATGACATGTCATTATTTAACACCATAAATCTGTTAACTAAGAATTGACCTACACATAATATATGGGAGCAAGTTATTCTATTGGTTAATCCCCATAAAGCGCATACACACAACTGGAGAGGAAATAAAATCATAAAGAGGATGAGAAATATGTGAACCAATCCGAATTAAATCAATCAATTTGACTTCCAATGCAAAACCATAAAGGGTGAACTAGACACCAAATAACATTTGTAAAAGTAGCTTGAGATCTGCATACACATAAAATTCTATTATCGATTGATCACGGTGAACTCAAATCACGATATCAACAAATTAAGTTGTCGCACTTGATTGTTTCAAAGGTTTAAAAAGAAAGCTTAGTTTCTGGTCAATTGAAGATTCTTGGATCATTGCAGATCATATATTCTTAGGTTTTTTATTCAATAACTCGATATCACTCGTATTTCAACAAACAATGCCACATGATGTGTCCAAAAAAGTTCAACACTTTTAGAAAAGGATCAAGCAATGTCTAACCTCCTTTCTCAACTTTTTTGAACGACGTCCAGTCTAGTGGAAACTCAATTAGAGATAATTTGACCTACAAAATAGGTACTGAGGTTCTCCTACTGTAGACACTTTGAAGCTGAAATACGAATGTGTAATATCAAGTAATAAGTTCTTAAAATATCAAAAGAGATTGTAGGTTAGAATAAGAGCCCAAGTCTCTATTAATAAGAATAAAAAGACTTGTCAACCAAGTAAATAGTTCATCTTACATAAGGTAATTAATTGCTATTAACAAATGGAGATTTTTCCCAAGTACATATCTTGAATCCTAAATTTTGTTGGTCTTGATAGATTATGAATCATACACTAGGGTGACCTTTCATCTAGTTGAGCTGCTCTCAATCAAGTCGGTCCCTGACGCATTCTAGGCTAGGTGCTTTTGGGCCGACCAAACTATCTCGGAGTTAGACGACATCATTCAGTTGGACCATCAAGCTAATTTCAAGCTAGGAGTCTTTTCAAACTCAGTCAAACTGGGCTATAATTTTATGCCACGCTAGTCTTGATTCATAAACGAAGCTTGTGGTGTGTGCGATTCTTGCTCTTTAATATTATTAACTTGAATGGTAAGATTTTCATAAGAATTAGCCATCGCGGGCTCATCACGATCCGCTTCATAAAAAATTGGGAAGGGACATGCTTAAGAACTCTTGGTCGCCTTCCACTTGAGATCTCCATCTAATATGGCTTGGGTTATCCACGAAAGATGAAAGCCCACTACCAATGGCTTGATGACCTTGCTTATGCAACACTCGACAAACAAATCTAATGTATCAATGAAAATAGAAATCAAACTAATTAAACCTAAAACATGGGGGGGAAATGAACAAAGACTTCTAAAACCTTAAATATTCTCTAGCAACGACTCCAAAATATTATTCATGACTCTCAAAACTTTTAATTCTCTAAATGGAATGAAGTCAATCATAGTGTAGTGGGAATGGCTCGTGTCAATTCACAGTGAAGGCTTATTGTTGTAGAGATCAATGTTCACATTATTACGAAAACTAAAATTATATAAAACACACGATTAAATATTTTTGGTTTTCAGTTTTATACTTATAACTGAAAAGTCTTGAATGAAGTTATGGTTTTTAAAATTAAACGAAAGACAAATAATTAAAATGAGAAATTAAGGAAAATAGATTTTGAAATGAGTTAAAATGGATTTAAAGTAAACAAGGAAAACAAATTCACAATCAATAAAGGAAAATAGCATTTGGAGGAACTCATGGCAAATCAAGCCATTTCGATCTAGAAAAAGCAATTTAAGAACAATTAAGGATGATTAAATAAAATTTAACTTACTCCATAACTTAAATGAAACAATCAATTTGCAATCTTAGAAGAAAATTTCTTAAGACAAATTCTTGAATTAGAATTTCTTTAAAATCAAATAAAACCAAATGGAAAGCAATAAAGACAAGTAATAACAAAGCTTACTAAAATTAAACCAGAGATCTTCAATCCATGATCTATAAATAAAGTCAAGATCTAAGAATAAAAATTAAGTAAAACTAATTAGGAAGAATTAGACATATAAATATACTAATTGCTTGGAGAAAAAAAATTAAAATGTTCTAAACTGATAAATGACTTGTTTTGAGAATAATAGCCCTATTTATATAAGTCTAAACGGGAAACAGGGCCATACTAGTAATATCATGCCATAATGGGCACCATGTCCAAGCCCTGACTCGATGAATATGGACGATGGTCGAGCAACATGTGTCTATGGTATGCACGTGTCTATTTAATAATTAATAAGTATTGAACATAAAAACACATATGTATATATGAAACGTAAATAAAAGATATATATTTTCAGGGAACTTCTACGGTGCCGTGAAAGCATCATTCTTCACTTAATGAGAACCATTGGATTAAAATTGGTTACAAATATTGGTAAATTAATGAATATAAATGTAGGGGGTGGAGAGCATGTTGCTTGCACAAGTAGTCATTTCCATAGTTTAATAGTGGGTTCATAAAGAGTTGTTGGGAGGTGTTTGATAGTGAAGAGAGCTTTGAGTTTTATATGGCATCTGATAAACACAAAAAAGATTTTTTTTAAAACAGAGAGAGAGAGAGAGAGAGAGAGAGAGAGAGAGAGAGAGAGAGAGAGAGGCCGTAATGGATTCTCTTACAGCGCAAGTCTGTGGCTCAATTTTCCACCGTCAATGTTATTTTTGGTTTCAACATTCTACAACATGCTTTATTCTTTTTTTTTTGAGTAATATTTTGAGGACCCGCATAATTGTTTGGGTCAAGCTATTTGCATCTCAACATCTACTTAAAACACACCTAAAACCTAGAATACCCAAACTATACTTAACATTAAAATTGAAAATAAAAACCCATGAACGCTGCCCTCTATCTGCCACCAAATATGCACAAACACACGTTAATCACGTGCGCACAAAAACAAGATCAGCCCGTTTCAAGCTTCACCAGCTGCCATAAAAAACCATGATCGCCTCCCTTGATCCAACTATTGAAAAAGGTAAAAAAGAATCGTGAACGTGACTTAGTGTTGGTGACTTGATGATGATGGTAGGCGGCTAGAGTTCGGTTTTGAGATGGTGTAGAGGTCCAAAGAGGCCATGAAGTTGGAGAGCATCAGTGTTCATCGTCTCCATGAGCAAGAATATGAAAATGAAAAGATAATGGGAGATTTTTTAGGGTTAAGGGAATCTTGGCATTTGAAGAGTTTCTTTTTATATTGGGGGTGTGGTTATAAGGTCTTTGGGTGATATTATCTAGTCCCCGATTGTTTTCTATTATGTACTTTATCATTATGAGCAAGCTTTGGAGTATGAATATTGAGATAATAGTGTATTGTAACCTTGATTCTTAATCGTATAATGTTATATATGTAATGGATCTCCATTACTGTGTTCTCATAGTGAGAGTCACAAAAACTTATAAATTATTACAAAATATAATTTAAGTATCACAGATCATAATTAAAGTATTGTAATCATAAAGTGTATTGAAGTATTACAAATAAAGTTATCTCATTATATGATAAGACTTGAAGAGTACTTGCCTTTTTTTAGTGGGTCGACTGTCACCCTACCTAACTAAACTTTGCAACAAACGATCATACTTTTTGAAATAAGTTATGTACTGTTACAATGAAAAATCATACTTTTCAAATAAAATAAAGAGATAATTACATTGTCTTTAAAATCATGACTTTTTGCAGTAAAATATTCATTTATTTTCAAAAAGTGTCTGTTAGAAAGTGTGACAGTAGTTTTTGTCTTTTTATTTACCTTTTGAGATGCAAGTTTTAAACCTCGGACTTTCACTATATATATATATATATATATATATATATATATATATATATATATATATATATATATATAGTGAATCATGTATTGTAACCAATATTCTAAATAGCGTGAAGAGTGGAAAAGCATCGATCCGAAACATCAAGCTTAAGAATACCTAGGCGGTGTTCAACCGTTACTCAAATTATTTTTAATCAATATATAGCTCATAAATATTTAAAACAATGTATACTATATTGAGAAACCCGGATACCTGACGAAGAAGGAATAATACACAAGTAAAGTGAATTATGAAAAATAAGACTACTAAGAAGACTTGTAACCACACATCACTCGATCATCTCTGTAGACAAGAGAACATTTGCGCGTGTGTATATGCACACACTAGTTTGAGACACGCGTGTACTCAGATTTTGAAAGAAGAAAAATATCAGTTTGATAATTTGAATTACTCATACAAACGATATACAATTATTTCATTCTCGCCGCAACAAATAATGTTCAAAGAATTTTAAATATTAATTATCACTATGCAACACAAAGATGACCAGTGCGTTACACAAGAGTTATAAAATGACAATTTTAAGGATTCATGATAGATATAAAATTAAAAATCTATAAGCAAGAGTAATAAAAAAAATTTAATATGATTTTTTCAATTTCGTATCGTACTAGTGTCTCTTAAAGAATTAGATATTTTGAAAACTAAAATATGAGTTTTTTTTTTTACATTAAATTATATTACCAATATTGTACCAACGTCTCATCCATATTTTGACATACCATCAATTGGTGGTATTCAACATGTGATGTGTTATATCGCGTGTGATGTGCGATCATTTAAAATAAAATTTATCCACATGCTTAGATTACACTTGTTAGTAATATTTTAACCGTATAATAAAATTGCCTTGTATAATAATGTTTAATATATTTTACAACTTATTTAGATATATTTAAATTCTAAAATTAATTTTTATTTAAATTATTTCTAAAAATTAAGGTAATCATAATTAAATTAATTAGCAGTTCCTTACAAAAAGGTAATTAAGAGTTAAGAAAACAAAATGCAAAATAAATAAAAATACAAGGGGAAATTCTCATTTACTACACTTCCATTACCATTAATTGTCAAATAGTCTAATGAAAAACGTTTTATCCCATTTAGTCAAACATATCCTATTTAATCAAAATTACAACTTAAATGATCAAAACTACCCATACACCTAAAAAACTAACAACAACAACAACAACAATAAATAATAATAATAATAATAATAATAATAATAATAATAATAATAATAATAATAATAATAATAATAATAATAATAATAATAATAATAATGGCGTATGAGATTTTGCTCCACATGTAATGATTAGTGTGAAATTATGCTCAGTGCAGTATGCATTTTTATTTTGAAGATATTGTGTAGTATAGAATTATCTTGTGCAATTTAATATACATTTTGACAGTCAAATCTATTGAAAAAAATTTGCATAATGTAGTTTGCAATCTGGTAGGGCTAGTATGTAATTTGATAATAGTAGTATGAAATTTAAAATGTAATAGTATTTTTATTGATTTTTTGAATTTTAGTAGATTTATGAATTTGATAATGGTAGTATGAATTTTAAAATATAATAGTATGTAATTTGATATTAGTAGTATCCACACTATTTGTTAATGTTGTTGACACCCTAGCCTATGTCTTAATCAACCATTGCTTCGGATGACATTTGTCAACACTCGGTAGGTCCGGATGATGAGTTGTCGTCTTCTTGTGGTTTTTGTTAAATTGTTACCTTTTGGGGATTTTTTGTTTAGGTATAAATAATGATTTGTTTTCCATATTTCTTTCCAACTAAAAACCTAGAGTTTGTTCTATCCTCTCTCGCCAACAACATTATCCCTCAGCAATCTCATCCAATCGGTCCTCTCTCGCCAATCTCATTTTTCTATCAATTTTTCGAATTTAATCTGATTCAATCTATAATTGTTCTCGATCTGCTGCCATGAAACACGCACATCGATATCAAATTCTTTTTAGTTCTTCTGATTTTTGTTCTTTTTATTTGTAGATCTATTAGTCCAGAAATATTTTTTGCAGATCTTTTATTTTCATAAATATCATTTACAATCGTATAGTTTTTGGAATAGCAGTGATAATTTATTTTTATGAATGTCTAAATTCTTAAAAACCGTTTGCAATATTTCAATCTTTTTCCTATTTCAATTTTCTTTGTTCGATCTTTTAGTTTTTTTTTTCCTGATTTTTGGTTCTTTTTATTTGCAGATCTATTAGTCCATAATTTTTTTTTTGCAGATCGTATACATACATACATACATACATATATATATATATATATATATATATATATATATATATATATATATATATATTTGCAATTTTGGATTTTTTTCATATCGGACTAGGTTTTGTTTCTTTCGTATTAATTAGGAACTTTTTTTTTCTAATTTGAATCTATGGTTTATTTGTTTGCAGATTGTGGTTTAATTTTTTTTTTTTGCAGATCTTATATATCTTTGATGATAGTACATTATATTTTCTACTTTTTTGGATCTGCTATTTTTCTATTTGCTTTTATTTATTTCGACAGATCTTATAGTTTTTTTTTTTTTTTTTTAACTAAATACTCTTAAAATCTTTGTTCTCATCTGTAAACATGGTAACCCAGAAGAAAAGCAATCACTACACTTATCTTAGAAACCCTCGGACTCAAATCTTCCCAGGTAATTAAATTTCATTCAGCTTTTTTCCTTCTTATTCGCTCCTTTACCTACAAATCATAATTTGGATTTCATTTTCTCTGTCAGGAATCAATTGTAGTTTTGGTTTGACAGTAGCAAACAAATCCAATCAAGAATTGGTAGCAAATAAATTTATGTATTCGGCAATCACAATTGCACGTCTCTTCAGTTTTATTTATTTTCCCCTCTTAACTTTTCACCTACTTTTGTTGATCCCTTCAGTTTCTCTTTTTTTTGTGTGTGTGTGTTGCTTTTTGTTTCAATTTTTTGTTAACTATGTGGTTTGGATTTTATCGTTCAGTTGTCGAATCCTTCCTAAAATGATGTTATTTCTAATCATTTTATTGGTTCTCTTGAATCATGGCCTCAATTCAGTATATATTTCTGGAGAAAAAGAAAGGGTATACAAATTGCATGCTTTTTTTTTTTCCATTTGCGTGTCAGAAATTTAATATTTTTGGGTTATTATAGTTTAATTTTTTTAATTCATTTTTTTTTATGTTATTAGGGGTTTGATTGTTTAATTGTGGTGTTTCCAGTGTAATTTTGTCAATTATATGATATTATCGAATTTTCTGCGTTTCGCTAAGAAGTTGTTAGATTTTTTTTTTTTTTGGTTTTAAACTACTCTGAAGGGGTTGTATATAGAAAAAAAAATCTCAAATAAGTTTCCAGTGCTTATTTTCAATTTCTTGGACATTGTAGTTTTCTTACTAGCTTAAGTCCTTTTCAAAATCCGATTAAATGGCTAGCACCATTGTGCCTACGTTTCCTTAGTTTATTTCGAACTATTTATTTTTAGATCATTTTATTTTGATAAAAGTAGGCAAGTACTCAATTTATTTTAATCTTTATTGCAAAACATATCTTCACAAATGCAGATAGGGTAAACAATGTCAAAGCCCTTTAAATGACATTTTTGATTAGTTACAAAAACTATCCCAAATGTTTGGCCTAATTATTAATTAAAAAAAAGTCTTTCAAAATTAACTTATGTTAACTTTAACGTTGTTTGTAGCTGTATGCTTTTCATGATTCAATATACCATCTGTGCACTTTTATTTTTCAAATATCCTTTGCTGCTCTTTTTAAACAGTCACTGATTAGCACATATTTGTCCTTATTTTTAGTAGGTTTATAGCTTGTTTTTCTTATTGTTTTGGGTATAAGCTGGGTAGTTTAAGCTCTATTTCGTAAATTTGTACTCTCAGCTTATTTTACTGCGTTTTGACCTAGATTGATGCAAATAAGTGATTATTTATGGGTTTTCACTTTACAGCTAGGTAACCGGATGAGTTCGGCGCATAAATAGATGAAGTCGATATTCACGAAATGGAGAACGAGCTTTCCGGTGAACGAGTAGCAAACAGATAGAAAGAGACGGAGGCAGACGCGCAGCCACGTCGACTGACGTGACCGTCGATGCTCCGTCGACGCGAGCCATGATCTGCGTCAGTCGACGCAGCATCGACGCTACGTGCTGAAGCGTCGATGTCGACGCATCTATGACGACGCAACGTCGACGCTACTTGCTGAAGCGTCGATGTCGACGCATCTATGTTGACGCAAAATCGACGCTACTTGCTGAAGCGTCGATGTCGACGCACACCGTCGACGCACCCGCCCAGCCAACGCGCACGCCAGGCAGCACCGACGCCGAGCACCAGCACGCGTCAGTCGACGCACCGTCGACGCTCCATCGATGCGACGGCCCAGAATCGGGAATTTTAGGGTTTCTTATGCTCCAAGTCAAGAGAAGTCTATTTAAACCCTTCCAAGTCCGTCCCAAAAGAGACACTCCGACATATATACACTGAATTCTTAATCGTGAGGTTCGAGAACAACACCATACACACCTTAATCACAACAAGTGATCAAGATTGAAGATTCGAGGATCGTCAAGCTCCAACCRTCCGTTCGCGATCCGTTCTTCGACCAAGATCATTCACCCCTCCGGAGTAGCTGGAGAATTTACTACGCTTTCTAGTTTAATAAGTACTCTAAACCTTTTATTCATTTTCGTAGTTTAATTTATGCGATTAAGTAGCATCTTTTCGATAATTGTTCTTGAGATATTTGATGCTTTGAACCTTAGATGTTTTTAGTTTAATTAATGTTTAGTTATTATTTATGCTTGGTTAGTTTACTTCATTTCCATTTCGTTCTAGATAATTGATGTTCGTTTATGCTAGTTAATCTTGTTTTAGGTTCTTAGAATAATTTCTCTAGATTATAAGTTCGAATAGCTGAATTTAATTTCCTAGTTTAAATTTTAGTTCTTGCGTTTTAAATTCTTATGTATGTGAATTTAAGTTGAACAGACTGTTTGAGAATTCCAATTGTATATTACTCGAGAGACGACTCGAGTCAAGTTGCCAAACCACGCGCGACCCCGTTCTCTTGCGGGCAAGCTATTGATCTTTTGACAAATTTTCATAAGTAGGCAACACAAAAGCTTGAATCAAAATTTTGGCGGCGTTGCCAGGGACTATACAAAGGTTTTCAAAAATATGCTTGTTCATTTTTATTTTTATTTTAGTCGTTATTTGTATAATTATTCTCTCTAGTCGATACGTTTGATYTGTTGTTGAGTTCATGCAAGGTCGTAGGTCGCTTAGGCTCGAACTTGCACCGTTCATCGACAACGTTCATCGTCCGAATCAAGTGAGACCACCTCACTCACCCACAAGTGAATCGTCTGCCACGACTGATTTTATTTGTGATCCTGTTTCGGAAACGATGTTGCGACTAGATAACCAAGCACACAACAACGGGGATGACCAGTCACCAAGGCATCCACCCGTGCAACAAAGAAATGGGGACGGGAGTGAGCCAAATCGTCCCGACGGACCAGTATAGCCTCAAGCATACGAGGAGAATATTCAACGTAACGTGATAAACCAGAATGAAGGCCAAAGACGAGGAGACAATCGCTACCGCCATGTCCCGGACGAATATTCTGAGAGATCATATCACGGCGACGAGCGGGTCAACGAGTGGCTGGCATATGACGAGTACCATGAGAGAGGGGAATACGCGAGGCGGAATAACCAAGCAAGATACCAACGGGAGGCGCGCGAACCGAGACAAAGAGAGTTCACGACCCCTCAAGTGGGTCCCTATAGTTTGGAAATTGTGTTGGGTAGAACTGCGAGAGACTTCGAGTTGAAACCTCATATCATCAACAACCTCCCGATATTTCACGGCCTCGCCAACAAAGACCCACTGACGTTCCTTAAGGAGTTCTATGCCGAAGTTAGTAGGATTCCATCTCCGGGACTTCATCACGAAGACCTTCAAATGGTTTATTTTCCGAGTTGCATGAAGGATAAAGCAAAGTCTTGGCTACTATCACTAGAACCGAGATCTCTGGTTGACTGGCCCATGGTGAGCGACAAATTCATTAATCAGTACTACTCAGCTCAGACGACGGGCCACATAAGAAGATAAATAGCCAACTTTGTCCAACAAGACGGGGAGTTGTTTCACGAGGCGTGGGAACGTTTCAAATCTTTATTGCAAGCTTGCCCCCATCATCACAACTCTCCGGGAATGGTAAATCAACTCTTCTACGAGGGACTTCTAGATTCTTATAAGAATAACGTAGAGGTGGCTGCTGGAGGAGATTTTGGGGACTTGACAGTGACGGCTGCCAAGCAACTATTTGAAAGAATGAGCAAAAAGTCGAGGCAAACGAGCTCTCGACCACGTAAGATAAGGGTTAACGAGGCAACTGAGGTGCCAAATAACGAGACCTTCGAGGTATGTACCCGTTGTGGAGAGCAAGGGCATGTGGGGGATTCATGTACAATGGGGTATCACGAGGATGCCGACGCTGAAGCACACGCCATCAAGGACCAATTGCGCAACATAGATCTTCCAACTTATGAGCACAGGCCTCAGCCAAACACCAAGTTTAATGCAAATCGTAACTCTTCTTACTTGAAATGGGGCCCCGAGAATCCACATTATGCTCCAGCACAAAATAAATCAACACAACCTCCACCGAGCAAATCACTACCAGCGGGACCGACACCTGTTCCTATACAGCCAAATGATCAACTGCTAATTTGGCAACAGAACCAAGTCACAGAGACACTCAGAAACAGGGATGGATTGACCAGTCTGACCACGCAAGTGAATAAGCAAGGAGAAGTCTTGGATGATCTATCTAAGAGCGTGAAGAACTTGGAGAAGATGATGGGGCAAATGGCGACATTCATGGCCAAACACGACAACGAAAAGGGGAAGCTTCCGAGCCAACCCGAGCAAGCTTCCGCGGTTCATATTCTACGAAGTGGGAAGACGATAGATAATAAAGTCAAAGAACTATACGAAGGGGACACTGATGTTGCAAGGGAGGGGCTGTCCACGAACAATGACCCCAAATCGGTTGACCAAATACATAAGTCACCGAATCCGTACATTCCAGGGTCGTTAAAAGGGAAGTCCCCGAATCAAGTACCCTCTCCAGTAACTATTGACGATTCCACCGAGCCTCCGAAGGCATCACCAATCACTATTCGAGACAAAGTTCCTTTCCCAAGTCGTCTACGCCCGGTAAAAGAGAATAAAAAGTTCATGGAACWTTATAATCTGCTCAAAAACGTCAACATTAATCTTCCTCTGTTGGACGTAATCAAGACGATGCCCGCGTACGTGAAATTTTTCAAGGAATTAGTTGCGCGGGAACGGCATCTCGAGACACTTCAGCAAGTTAAATTGACGAAGGAGGTGAGCGCCATATGCAAAGGGCCTCTACCCAAAAAGGAAAGGGAACCATTACCTTGGGAAACGGACAGACAGCACGAGGCATGCTTGACCTTGGAGCAGGAATCAATTTGATGCCTTATTCCCTTTATAAGGAATTCGATTTGGGAACAATGAGACCAACGACGATGCGGCTACAATTAGCGGACCGATCAATTAGACAACCACTTGGCATAGTCGAGGATGTTCTAGCTGAAGTTGGCGAGCTTGTGATTCCAGTCGATTTCGTCATACTAGATGTCGGTGAGGTTCCGAAGGAGGGCACTGAGCATACTATTTTGCTTGGTCGACCATTTATGTCCACTTCTCGTACRCTGATTGACGTACACARAGGGAGGATGACCTTKTCCGTGATGGGGGARACAGTCACATTCTCGCTGAAAGATATCCACAACACTCCTTCGCCATACATGAATGAAGATTTCTCRTTTGTGGACCCGATTGCCTCTTGTGTTCACGAGCTAAAGGGGATCACCGTGCTAGATGAGTTAAGCGTCGAGGACGACACAGAATTTTTGAACAGGGTGGCCAAGATATTAGAGATAGATTTGAATGAGATCGACGAAGACCATAAAGAGATGGACGATTTTGATGAAGGATTGTGTGAAATAGCCACTGCACCCGAACTTGGTCCAAAGATGGAGTTAAAGCCACTACCGAGCCACTTGAAGTATGTTTTCCTCAAGCCCAATGAAACAAAACCAGTCATCATATACTCAGCCTTGTCGGAGCACGAGGAGAAAGAATTAGTTGCGGTGTTAAGCAACCACAAGGAGGCAATTGGATGGAGCATCAGCGACATCAAAGGCATAAGCCCCGTGACTTGCATGCATAGAATCGAGATGAAACCCGATGCCAGGCCTGTGAGGGACAGTCAACGGAGACTGACGCCAACGCTTTACGAGGTGGTTAAGAAAGAAATTTTTAAGCTTAAAGACGAAGGAATCATTTTCGCCATCTCCGACAGCAAATGGGTGAGCCCAATCCATGTGATTCCAAAGAAAGGAGGTATCACCATCGCCGAAAACGCAAAGGGAGAGATAGTTCCAACCCGACTAACTACTGGTTGGTGTATGTGCATCGATTATAGGAAGTTGAATGCGGCCACTCGAAAGGATCATTTTCCTCTACCGTTCATCGATCAACTCCTGGGCAAACTTGCGGGACACGAATTTTACTGCTTTTTGGATGGCCTTTCGGGCTACTACCAAGTGGTCATCGCTCCGAAAGATCAGAGCAAGACAACGTTCACATGCCCCTTTGGCACATTCGCTTTTCGAAGGATGCCCTTTGGCCTGTGCAACGCACCAGCGACTTTTCAAAGGTGCATGCTCTCAATTTTCAGTGATTTTATTGATGACTTTCTTGAGGTTTTTATGGATGATTTTTCGATTTTTGGGTCATCTTTTTATCATTGTTTGTCTAATTTGTCAAGAGTTCTAGAACGATGCATTGAGAAAAATCTAACTTTGAGTTGGGAGAAATCCCATTTTATGGTGAAAAGTGGCACTGTTCTAGGCCATGTTATTTCTAGAAAGGGGCTGGAGGTTGATAAGGCAAAAATTGATGTAATTGAAACTCTCCCTCCGCCTCGAGATGTTAAGGGGATTAGGAGTTTTCTTGGTCATGCAGGCTTTTATAGGCGGTTTATCAAAAAAATTTCAAAAATAAGTCGTCCACTTTGCAAACTTTTGACTTTAGATACTCCTTTCATTTTTAATGAAGAATGTTTGAATGCGTTTAATGAGTTAAAAGCGAGTCTTACGTCTGCCCCTGTGGTTGTTGCTCCCGACTGGACCTTACCCTTTGAAATTATGTGTGATGCTTCTAATGAGGCGGTGGGGTCTGTTTTGGGACAACGTGTGGAAAAATTGCTTAGAGTTATTTTATATGCTAGTTATATGCTAAACGATGCTCAACGTAATTATACCACAACTGAAAAAGAACTATTGACGGTCGTATTTTCGCTTGACAAATTTAGACCGTATATAGTTGGAGCTAAGGTAATTGTACATACTGATCATGCTGCCTTACGTCATTTGTTTTCTAAACCGCAAAGTAAGCCACGTCTTATTAGGTGGATTTTGTTGCTACAAGAATTTGATGTGGAAATAAAAGATAGACGAGGTTGTGAAAATGTTGTGGCGGATCACTTGTCTAGAATGGTAGTTGAGGAGAATGAGGGGGAGAAATTTATGATTAACGATCTTTTTCCTTATGAAAATGTTTTTAATCTTGAGCAATTAATCACCCCTTGGTACGCTGATATTGTGAATTATCTTGTTTGCAAAATTGTGCCTAACCATTTATCCTACCAAGAAAGGAAGAGATTTTTGAGTAAATGCAGGGACTACTTTTGGGATGACCCCGATGTTTTCAAACGCTGCAAGGATGGTCTAAATAGGAGGTGCATCCCGAACGACGAAATGGGGAGCATTCTCCAATTCTGCCATGACCTTGGAGGGCATTTTGGAGCTCAAAAGACGGCGTTCAAAGTGTTACAAGCCGGATTTTATTGGCCGAGTTTATTTGCTGATGCGTTTGAATACTGCAAAACTTGTGACAACTGCCAACGGACCGGAAACATAGGTAAGCGAGACGAAATGCCCCAGGTACCCAACCAAGTGGTGGAGATTTTCGATGTGTGGGGGATAGACTTTATGGGACCCTTCCCTAAGAGTGGAGATTTTGAGTACATCCTTGTTGGTGTCGACTACGTGTCAAAATGGGTGGAAGCAATTCCTACTCGAAGAGCTAATGCAGAAGTTGTTCTCAAATTCCTCCAAGAAAATATTTTCAGTAGATTCGGGTTGCCGAAATCGATAATAAGTGATGGAGGGAGCCATTTTTGTAACAAGGCTTTTGAAAAGTTGATGAAGAGGTATGGGGTTCGACACAAGGTAGCTTACGCCTTACCACCCTCAAACGTCTGGCCAAGTCGAAACGAGCAACCGTCAGCTTAAGGCCATTCTCGAGAAAAACAGTCGGGCCGAGTCGAAAGGATTGGGCAGTCAAACTTGTCGACGCACTGTGGGCATACCGAACAGCCTACAAGACAGTGCTTGGAATGAGCCCTTTTCGCCTAATCTATGGGAAGGCTTGCCATTTGCCCGTTGAGCTAGAACATCGAGCTGGTTGGGCAATTCGGAAATTGA
The DNA here is from genome assembly GCA_014905375.1 of Phtheirospermum japonicum. Lineage (NCBI taxonomy): Eukaryota > Viridiplantae > Streptophyta > Magnoliopsida > Lamiales > Orobanchaceae > Phtheirospermum > Phtheirospermum japonicum. Next base: position 205,536 of record BMAC01000343.1, read on the forward strand.
ACATGAATTATGACGAGGCTGGCGAGTATAGGAAGTTGGAACTAACTGAACTTGAGGAGATAAGAAACGAGTCCTATGAAACTGCATGGAGGCAAAAGAAGATGACCAAAGTCTACCATGACCGGAAACTCGTCAACAAACATTTGGAGGTAGGTAAGTTAGCCCTAGTCTTTAACTCACGGTTTAAACTCTTTCCAGGGAAACTAAAATCAAAGTGGAGTGGACCGTTCGTGATAAAAGAAATCAACGAGTTTGGCGCTGTTACCCTTTACGATGAGAAATGAGACTCGACATTTCAAGTTAATGGGCATCGAGTGAAGTTGTACCATGACGGAGAGTCAACAAATCAAGATCGCGAAGTTTTGGAGATGGTAGACCCACCTCCGCTGGCAATTTAATCACGGCACAGTTGCATCGAGCAAACGACATTAAAAGATGCGCTTCTTGGGAGGTAACCCAAGCTACTGTATTTTCTTTATTTTTAATTTTCTTTTCTTTTATTTATTTCTTTTTCTCTACTTTTTTGTAAGTGTTTGAACAGGATTTAGGTCGGGATAAGTCTGATTCATCTTTTGAAGAATGGAGAACTGCTAAAAATCAGCCTGCAGCCGCGTCGACCGACGCAGCGTTGACGCGGCGTTGACGCTTCCTGGGCGCACGCGGAAATGACGCGGAAACGAAGTTGCCTGGGCGCGCGCGTCGACCGACGCAGCGTCGACGTGGCGTCGACGCCACCTGTGCGCGTGAGAAATTTTTGGTAAGTTTTAGCTGCGATTTTTGGGAGTTTTATTCTAAATAGGAGAGTGAATTTAAGGGATTTATTTGCAYRAAAYTTGYCAAGATTGGGGACAAGATCTTTTGTCTTAATGGAGTTCTAATTAGATAAGGAAACTAAATATCTTCTCCCTTATCTTTAATTGGAGTGAATTTAGGATTCCTACTTTTAAGGTCTTTTGACACCTATATAAACCCAGCCCTCCCACTCTTAATTTCATTATTCTCAAAGATCTTCATCTCTTTTCCCCCAAATTATTTTCGCTCTCAACCCCTTTTTCCTTACCATGAGGCCAATTCCACGAACCACCAAGAACCACGAGAAGAGGTAGATGCTGAGGGAGGAACACAACGAGAAGGTGGACCAGCTGCATGATGAGGTCGAGAAGGCGAACGATTTGGTCGGAGATTATCAGATGGATGAGGTTAACTATACCCTCCAACTCGAAGCTTTTAAGCAGAAATTGGGAAGGGAGGAGGCGATCAACGATGGGTTGAGGGACATGAACCTTCAACTAAGGACCACCATTCAACGCTTGAGGGG
>BMAC01000343.1:225096-235568 GCA_014905375.1 Phtheirospermum japonicum
AACGAAAACCCGTATGCCGTTCGTGATATCGGAGGGCACCCTTTCGCCACCCCCGACGGGGGTCCTACCAATAGTATCAAGGAGGTGTCGAGGTCGTACATGGGCGACTTCTCCTCTTATATTCAATTGAACCCCGAGGCTCTCGAATACGATTTGTGGCCGATAGACCTAAACCGACTACCCACGTTCCACGGCTTACCGCAAGAAGACGCTATGCAATTCCTACGTATCTTTTCCTATACGGTGTCGAGCTTTCCGCGCCAAGGAATTCATATCGACCAAATCAAGATGAGATGTTTCCCGTATACGATGAAGGACAAGGCCGTTGATTGGCTCATGACATTGCCGTCYGACTCCCTTACCAATTGGGATATGGTCACCGAACGATTCATGGARGAATACTATTCTCAAGAGAAGACGACCAACTTTCGAGCTACGATTGCCTCGTTCTGACAAGCGAGCGACGAAACTTTCTACGAGGCATGGGAGCGATTCAAAGGATACCTTACTAAATGCCCACACCATCGTTTTACCGGCGACTTCTTGAATCAGTTCTTCTATAACGGATTGGCGTTCGCATCAAAACGCATGGTGAACAATGCCGCTGGCGGGAACTTAGCCGGCCGCTCGACGAGAGAACTATACGACATCTTTGTTAACATGGCCGCCGCCGATCATCACATGAGTATTTTGGAACGAAAGGAGCACGTGAAAGAGGTCTCGACAAAAGAAGAGCCCGAGTGGGCCCGTAAGATCGCCGAGCTAGAAAATCAAATAGCCTCTCTCACTAAGCCATACCCGAGCTCGATAGAGACGTGCACTACGTGCGGAATGCCGGGGCACGGAGCTAGTGCGTGCCCGATTAATTACGGGCAAACGAACGAGTTCGACGAGCAAGCATACGCGGTCCAAGGATACCAAGCAACTCGGGGAGGTTTTCCACGCAACAACGATCCTTATGCCCCATTATATAACCCCGGTTGGAGGAACCACCCTAACTTTAGGTGGAAGGAACCAACAAACACTCAAACTCCACCCGGGCCCCCGATGGCACAACAAGCTCAACAAACGTGCCCCCAAGTCCCATATGCCGCTCGACCACCTTTCCTGCCTCATCAAGCACTGGTCCCGACTCCCCAAGATAATCCGACACCGCGATAATTGAACCTCGAATCCGTCTTAACCGAGCTAAGCAAATGACTCTTGAGTTTGGAGATGCAAATGGGGCAAGTGGCTACGGATGTCAACGAACTAAAATGAGCACGGGACAAGGACAAGCTACCAAGTCAACCGGCCCAAGCTCACGCCGTGACCATTCTCCGAAGTGGCAAGGTGGTAGACAACAAGGTCGCCCTACCCGACGACGGACCTTCAACAAGTGTTCAAGAAGATCGTGTTCTTCCAATTTCGAACGAGCCCGTAGCCGCTCCTAGCTCTCCCACATCATTCTCTAGTGGTGAGGCGAAGGGGTCCCAGGCTGACGGGGGGTTACATAAGTCCGCCGCACCGTACCGACCTCCGATTCCATACCCAAGCCGCGTCCGCCCTACGAAGCAAGACGCTCAGTTCCTTGAGCTGTATAAGATGTTATCGAAGGTCAACATAAACCTTCCCATGCTCGACATAATCCGAAATATTCCCGCTTACACGAAGTTCTTCAAGGAACTAACATCTAAGAAACGCCGATTCGAGGAGAATGAAAAGATATGCATATTGAACGCGGCAAGCATTGCTTATAGCAATTTCAAGACGGAGTGAAACCATCGATGGAGTGCCAACGACGACTGAACCCGAACTTGATGGAGGTTGTGAAGGGTGAGATATTGAAAMTTRTRVCCGAWGGYTTAATATTCTCGGTCGGGGATAGTGAATGGGTGAGCCCAGTCCACATGGTGCCGAAGAAGAGCGGAATAACCGTTATTGAAAACGAATGGGGTGAGCGTGTGACGACCCGTGTGACCACCGGATGACGGATGTGTATAGACTTCCGAAAGCTCAATGCCGCCACCAAGAAGGACCACTTTCCACTCCCATTCATTGACCAAATGCTGGACAAGCTCGCGGGGCATCATTCGTATTGTTTCCTCGATGGATTGTCGGGATACTACAAAATCGCTATCGCGCCGGAAGACCAATCCAAGATGACATTTACGTGCCCTTTTGGCACATATGCTTTCCGACGCATGCCCTTCGGTTTGTGCAATGCACCCGCCACCTTTCAACGGTGTATGCTCTCGATTTTCTCTGACATGCTCGACAAGTATATGGAGGTTTTCATGGACGATTTTTCTATTTACGGATCTACTTTCGACGAGTGTCTTGACCATTTGTCAAGTGTTTTGGAGAGATGTGTGGAGAACCACCTTACCTTGAGTTGGGAGAAAAGCCACTTCATGGTGAGAAGTGGGATAGTTTTGGGGCATGTGGTGTCGTCTAGAGGAATCGAGGTTGACAAGGCAAAGATTGACGTGATTGAGAAACTTCCCCCACCGATCAACGTGAAGGGAGTGCGAAGCTTCCTCGGTCATGCGGGGTTCTATCGGAGTTTCATTAAGGACTTCTCGAAGCTTAGCCGCCCCTTGTGCCATTTGCTTAGCGCCGACGTTCCGTTTGTGTTCGATGATACTTGTCTATCGGTGTTCGATTCATTGAAGAAAAGTCTGACTACTGCTCCCGTGGTGATAGCCCCGGATTGGTCCCTCCCGTTCGAAATAATGTGCGATGCATCGAACGAAGCGGTGGGGGCTGTCCTGGGGCAACGAGTCGACAAACTCCTCCGGGTCGTCTACTACACAAGTCTTATGCTTAATGACGCTCAAATAAATTACACAACCACCGAAAAGGAGCTACTTGTCGTGGTTTACTCGCTCGAGAAGTTTCGATCATATATCATTGGGTCGAGGGTGATTATACATAGCGATCATGCGGCACTACGTCATCTTTTCAACAAGCCTCAAGCGAAGCCGAGGCTAATCCGGTGGATCCTTTTACTTCAAGAGTTCGACGTAGAGATCAGGGATAGAAAAGGGTGCGAGAACGTAGTCGCCGACCACCTCTCTCATTTGGAGGTCGGGAATGGAGAGAAAGAGTCCCCACTCATCGGAGAAAACCAAGCTCACGAGAACCTCTTCGGTGTGTCCATCACGCCATGGTATGTCGATATTGCTAACTACCTTGCTAGCGAGGTGCTCCATCCGGACCTATTTCATCACGAGAGGAGGAGGTTTCTTGCCACATGTCGAGGGTATTATTGGGATGACCCTTATATGTTCAAAATCGGGAAGGATGGTGTGTTGAGGAGGTGCATTCCGAACGAGGAAAAAGAGGAGATATTGACTCATTGCCATGATCATCTAGTCGGAGGGCATTTCGGTGGCCAAAAGACCGCCTACAAAGTTCTTCAATCGGGTTTCTATTGRCCCACTCTTTTCAAGGATGCTCACGAGCATTGTCAGAGGTGTGATCGATGTCAACGAATGGGTAGTATTGGAAAGCGGAATGAAATGCCAATGATGTATAACTTGGCCGTCGAGATCTTCGATGTCTGGGGGATCGACTTCATGGGTCCCTTCCCGAAGTCTTACGAGTACGAATACATATTGGTCGCGGTGGAGTACGTATCTAAATGGATAGAAGCAATCCCGGCAAGGAGAAATGATAGCGATACAGTGGTAAAGTTTGTTCGGAGCAACATATTCAGCCGATTCGGAGTTCCGAGGGTGCTAATCAGCGATGGTGGCAAGCATTTCAACAACAAACTACTTGAGCGAGTGTTGAAAAACTATGGAGTCGTGCACAAGGTTTCTACCCCTTACCATCCGCAAACGGCCGGGCAGGTCGAGACAAGTAATCGCCAAATCAAAAACATTCTCGAGAAAACTGTGCAACCAAACCGGAAGGACTGGTCAACGAAGCTCACCGATGCCTTGTGGGCCATCCGTACGGCCTATAAGACGGTTATTGGAATAAGTCCCTATCGTCTGGTGTATGGAAAACCGTGTCATCTACCGGTGGAAATGGAGCATAGAGCGTGGTGGGCCATCCGAGCGTGTAACTTTGATTTGAAGCAGGCCGGAGAAGAGAGAAAACTCCAACTCGAGGAGCTCGAAGAATTAAGAAACAAGGCGTTCGATAGTGCCCAATTGTACAAAGAAAAAACGAAACTGCTCCACGATCGGAAGCTTGTACCGAAAGAGTTGGAGGAGGGAATGAAAGTACTCCTTTATAACACTCGCCTTTCCATGTTTACTGGGAAACTTATGTCCAAATGGAGCGGGCCATTCAAAATCGAGAAGATATCCCCATTTGGAGCCGTGACGTTAATCGACCCAAAGACGGACGAACGATTCCAAGTGAAAGGCGCTCGAGTCAAACCTTACCGGCAGGGAATGTTGCAAACAAAAGCTCTCGAACCAGTGATCGTAGAGGAGGAGAACCTGAGTGACTTGCCCCCGACGGGATCTTGATCATCAGGATCGTCGAGCGAACGACGTTAACCAAACGCGCTCCGTGAGAGGCAACCCACGACCTTCTAACCCTTTCTTGTTTTTCTTTTAAGTTTGTGTACATTCTAACCTTAAGTAGTGTTAATTTGAGTTTTTGGGTTTGTGTAGGTTCTAGTCCTGGAGTTTTGGGAGAAAAGAGGATCGAAAATGGAGTTTGGCTGCTGGAATGCAGTCGATCGACTGGTTACCTAGTCGATCGATTGGTATGCAGTCAATCAATTGCCCAATCGACGGACAGGTTCAAATCGACTGGATTCCAGAGTTTTTCAAGCTTTTTGGCAAATCAGTCGATCGATTGGGAACATGCAGATCGACAGCCAGTCGATCGACTGGCGCACGATCGACCGACACGGAGAAATCGACTGGATTCCAGAAATTTTCAAGGTTTTAACAACATCAGTCGATCGACTGTCGGCAGTCGATCGACCGAGGAGGGCAGTCGATTGATTGCCCGGACTGCCTAGAGCCCTGCGGATTCTATATATTCCAGTCGATCTGCCCCCCCACACCACACAATCGACCAAGCAAAAAAAAGAAAAGGGGCGAAAATATAAAAAAAAAACGCAGAAAAATATAAAAAAAAAGAGGGGGAAGAGAAGAGAAAAACGACTTTAGTCGATCGACAGCGAGCAATTGCACAAGAAATTCAGTTTTTTTTCCTTCCTCTCTACATTCAAACCTCTCCTTGGGAATAATCCGTTTTTTCGTTCCATTTTCGAGCCATTATTCAAGGTACTTCGCTTAAACGATCTTTTGGGGAAATTTGTTATTGTTGGTTGCTTTGGTTGAGTTTGTGGATAGATTCGGGAGCCAATTTCATTTTTTCTCCATATTCAAGAAGCTTGCCCACCAAGTGTTCGACGAAATGCCCCAATGAGCATTTGATTTGGATTTTTCTCGTTTTTCCGTTGATTCTTCGTTCCTTTCGATTTTTGGAACCCTCCACTACAAATCCGTCTACTTTCATTCCTATTTCCACCTTTTACAATGGACGGCCACTCCGACGACGACATTTTCAACCTTCCCCAATACCCCAATATCGCCGGAGCTTACGGTGCCCCCTTCCTGGTCTACTCCACATACGAGGGGGAGATTTTTCAAAACCTGTCCCAGCGATATTTCGCTACCCCACGCTTTATCAATATCGAGCGTTTGGACGAATGGGTGGCGAACGGGGACGTTGACGGGTTCGGCACCCGACTACTCCATTACATCGACGTGATGAACGGCCGAATGTTCGCGTCTTTTCGGGCACCGACTTATCGGGAGCTAGTGCTCGAGTTCTTCACCTCATACCAGGAGACCGATGACGGGGGTTTTAATTTCCGTTGTGGGGGAATTGAGCACCGGATCGATCAGGGGGTGCTCCAAGAGGTGCTCGGGCTTGACTGCCAACAGTACTCGTACACGCAGGCGAGTGGTTTTCATGCGGATGAGTTTTGGGAGAGTATCACGGGTGGACGTGGTACCCGGGATCGATACTCGGCGTCGGCGATCGTCGACTTGGCACTGCTTGGGGCTTACAAATTCTTTGCCCACATCCTGATGGGCAAGCACGAAAGCACCAACCTCACTCAGCACGAGATTTACGTGCTTTGGTGCCTATGAAATGGACATCCGGTCCCATTTTTCCCATTGATTCGAGGACAAATTCGAGGGATTCGGAAGATGAGAGGAGGAAGCGTCGCCCGAGTCGGCATGGGGCCGATGATCACCGTTCTTGCCCGCTACTTCGGGTTTGAGGCCGAGGTGGCCAACATGACAAGCGTCGATCTTATGGAGTTGGCGTTCAAAACACCGAGAGCCCCGACGAACCCGGCGAACCCAAATCCTAGACGCCAACGCCACCGGGAGAATGAACGAGGCGAGGCCGACGATGTCCCGAACACCGGTTTGGGCGCGCATCACGGAGCGAGCACGAGCCAAGCGGCATTCCCGCAGTACGGAGGCCCGAGCACCAGCTCGGGTCCCGAGATGGGTTGGAACGATTTCCAACAGGCCGTGTTTTCACGTCTCGACCAGCTCAACACCCGTTTCGACCAGCTCGACGAGAGGCAGGCAAGAAACGACCGAGCTTTCCGCGGCCTCCATAGCCGGCTCCTTTTGGTCGAGAGTCGGATGCGTCGGGACGACGACGATGACGGTGGCGACGATGAAAACGAGGACGAGGAGAAGGAGGAAGACGAGGACGCGACCCTCCGTGCCCGACCTAGGAGACGTCGTTAAATCTCCTAGATTATCCTTTGTTTATTTTATTTGTTTATTGTTTTTGTGTGTTATTTTGTTTATCTTTCGATTATGTTCTTTTATTTCTCGTCTCGACTCTTGTAAAAATAAAAAAATATAAAAAATATAAAAAAAATATATAAAAAAAATAATAATAATAAAAAAATTCTTTTAATTTCTTTCGCTTTTGTATATAGTTTAATTTCATTTCGTTTGAATATATTCTCAAAATATAAAACAAATTTGAAAAAAATAAAATCCAAATAAATTCGAAAATTCAAAAACTCAAAAATATTTTCCTTTTTGTAAATAGGTTGTTTTTGTGCAAAATTTCCACCTTGCCTTACCTTGTAGATAGCTTTTTGCTTACCTCGGCTCCCGGCGACGACTTTTGCACAACCACGATGACACAAGCTCGGACATAGGGGCGTTCTCTTGTCCCTACACCTTTTTACTGCTTTTCTTAGCTTAAATACGCAATGAGGACATTGCTAGGTTTTAAGTGTGGGGTGGTTAGAGTTCGTCCTAGGTTTTTAATTTCGTCGTATACTTGCTTGTGTTAATTTGAGTAACGTGTGTGCTATTATTGCTTGGACCCTTGGCGAAGTGATGCGGTTTTGATGATTTGTTAGGGTGTTTAGATTTTCGATCGAATATAGTGGACTTAGGTGGTTTATCTTGTTGGGATCTCCGTTCGGTTTTAGCTTCGTGCTATTCTTGTGCTCGTTTAGAACTAGTGCCTCGACTAGCCCTCATCATCAAACGCTCTCTATAGGTTTTTGTTTTGTAATTTGGAGTCGCCAATTGCTCCACGTGCTCGATCGAGAATTTTGTAAGTTGCTAGTAGCAACGAATGATCGGAGTCGTTGAAAGCTTCGTATTTTCATCTTTATTTACTATTTAAGTACCTTACGTCTATGGTACCATGTTAAAGAAAAAAGAGAGAGAAAAAGAAAAAGAAAAAAAAGAGACGAATAAACAAGGATACGTTATAAATCCTTGAAGTTGTTGAGTAGCACGTTTTTCCTTTTTTTCGATTTTTAGTATATATTTGTTAAAGAGAGGCGTAGATGATTTTGGCTAGTAGGGAGCCGATTAACGGTTCGAGCGTGGATAGACCTTAGCTGGGGCAAGGACGGGGAGACCGACTTGGTGGATTGTTTAAGTCCTTTTAGGTTTCGGGAGTCGATCTAAATTTCCTTAACAACGCACATTGACGTCCTTTTAGCCAAAGCTAACAAGCAACGTAGCGTACAACGTCTCGAATTATTTTGTGCATTAGTTAGGATTGGTCGGGGGTAGTCTTGTAATTTTACGTTAGTTTTGCTTTAGGACAAGCAACTGCGCTAAGTGTGGGGTGGTTGATTTGCACGTTTTTGTACATATTTTTTTTACCGTTTTTGTATCACGTTGCGTGTGTTTTGCTTGCTTTTAGGTGTTTTAGGAGTCGAGTTGGCCGTTTTTCGTTATTTCTAGGTTTTCGTATTTTTGTACGTTTTATTATTAGTTTTCATAGTTTTTCACTATTTCATTTTTCTCTTGGCCGTAGGATGTCCAAGCGGGGCCCGCGCTCATTTAGGATCGTTTTTACTCGACTCGGGAATGGACGGATAAGCAAGGAAGCGCAACGGACGAGGCTCGATAAACCGGCGGACGTGAAGAGAACGAGGAATCGAGCCGGGTGCAGCAATCCAGTCGACCGATTGGAAGTTCAGTCGATCGACTGCCCTTCTAGTCGATCGACTGGAACCCCAAAATCGACTGCATTCCAGGGACTTTTGGCCATTTTGGATAACGCAATCGATCAACTGCCGACGTGGCTGATCGACTGCAGTCGATCGACTGGAATCCCCCGAGATCGACTGGATTCCAGGGCTTCTGGCCATTTTGACAGCACAGTCGATTGACAGGCGACTTGACCGTTCGACTGCTTTACAGTCGATCGACTGAAAAGCATATTTTTCACCACTTTTGGACATTTTTGCCCCTTTGTGAAAGATAAAAGGACCAGACGTCATTTCATTCAAAACAACTTGCAGGAAGGGCCTTTCCACCCCAGAGGAGAGCTCCTTCAACACATAGCAAATATTTTCCTTCTCTTTTGATCAAATTAAATTCTAGAAATTAGTTCATTAGCTCTAGTTTAGTTAAGTGTTAGATCTTCTATTAAGCTAGTTGTTCAAGCTTTGGTTTACATTTCTTTTGTGAAGAATCTTCAAGTTTCCATTTCCTTTGAAGCTTTTTGTGGAATCATACATTTGGTAATATCTTTCTATAATATAGTTTTATTTTCATGTTATTTCTTTTAATCTTGTGTTGATGCTTGGATCATGGTTTAGTTGCTATTTTGATTATCAAAACTCCCATTTTCATTTTATAGCTTTTGAGCTTTTGAACTTACTTTGCTTTTAAGTTGTTTAGTTGTTTAGATCAATTTCCCAAGTTTTTAGAAGTTTTATAAGAATCTTCCTATTAAACCTTGAATTGTTGCTAAATTAATTGTTGACTTTTTCAAATAAGCAAGACTTTAATTTTTCCTCCATTTTCCTTAATTTAAATTATAAGCTTTCTTAGTTAACTAGTTTAGATTAATCGTTTTTAAATAAGCTTTAATTTCCTTTTCACATTTTAATGTTTTCAAAACTTCTATTTCAATTTAAAGTTTAGTTATAAAAACCAAAACCAAATCAATGACTACTGCTTTCCTAGTTTAGATTAGTTTAATTTCAATCGACAATAAGAGCAAATAAGAAACCGATAAGCCGATAACATCCATCCTCGAGAGACACGACTCGGGAAGAACTCGCCGCCCTACAACCGGCTCCGTACTCTTGCGGAGACGGATTCTCAAACTAGAGCGTCGAGGATTCGTTCGATCACCTATCACGATGGAAAGTAATAAACATAATATTTATTGAGATTTTGATTTGAAATGCACATATATATATATGTATGTATATATATGTATGTATGTACTTCACAATTATATATAATTATTTTAGAAGAACTCACATATCTCTCAAACCAATCGACAAATTCACTTTCCAGTTTTTTTTGAGTCATCTATAATGTTTGGCTGAGACTGTTCTACAGCCTCCATGAAGACCACTACATATGGATAAAGATTAAAAATGTCTTAGTTTATTATATAATTAATATTACGGAATTTTTTTTACCATTCGAACTATTACGATTTTCACAACTTACCATACGAACTTTTTTTTTGGACAAACCACCATCTGAACTATGCGTTTTTTGCAACTTACCCCCCGAAAACCATATTTTTGGTTGTTTTGGATACCAAATCCGATTTTAAGGGTTTTTTTTGGTAACTTTCAACTGATAAATATTACATATATATATATATATATATATATATATATATATATATATATAATATTTATATATATATTAAAAAATAAAAAATATTTCGATGCAAAATAAATAAACATTTATCTTTCTTTTTATTTTCTTTATTAACCCACCAGTAACATCATGATGATGATGATAGATCCTCCTCTGTCAAATCCCACCGTCCATATCCCACCTTGGGATTACCCAGACCCGATGGTCCACATTCACTCCCTTCTTCATACCACGACAGTGCCGCCTTGGCCGCGCTTCAGCATTTTCTGCCATCAAACAAGGCGGACGACGGCATCATACGGGGTGGACGACGACAAGAATCCCGATTCCGATTTCCCGGTGGACGACGACGAGAATTTTCAATTTTTGAAAGAA
>BMAC01000343.1:235593-294502 GCA_014905375.1 Phtheirospermum japonicum
GAAGAATCCTTCAAGTTTCCATTTCCTTTTCAAGCTTTTTGTGGAATCATACATTTGGTAATATCTTTCTATAATATAGTTTATTTTCATGTTATTTCTTTTAATCTTGTGTTGATGCTTGGATCATGGTTTAGTTGCTATTTTGATTATCAAAACTCCCATTTTCATTTTATAGCTTTCTAGCTTTTGAACTTATGCTTTTAAGTTGTTTAGTTGTTAGATCAATTTCCCAAGTCTTTAGAAGTTTTATATAATCTTCCTTTTTAAAACTTTAATTTTTGTTAAATTTATGTTGACTTTTTCTAATAAGCTAGACTTTAATTTTCCCTCCGTTTTCCTTAATTTAAATTATAAGCTTTCTTAGTTAACTTGTTTAGATTAATCGTTTTTAAAATAAGCTTTAATTTCCTTTTCGTATTTTAATGCTTTCAAAACTCCTATGTCAATTTAAGTTTAGTTATAAAAACCAAAACCAAATCAATGACTACTACTTTCCTAGTTTAGATTAGTTTATTTCGATCGACAATAAGAGCAAATAAGAAACTGATAAGCCGATAATATCCATCCTCGAGAGACACGACTCGGGAAGAACTCGCCGCCCTACAACCGGCTCCGTACTCTTGCGGAAACGGAATCGCAAATAGCGCGTCGAGGATTCGTCGATCAAGGCTCATTTGCCTCATATATTCCATGATGCTCAACTGGAAGTCCAACGTCTGCCTCCACTGCGCGTCAGAGTAATTAGATTGGTAATCTCTCGCTCACTCTCGTAGGCATTAACAGTGTCGTAGTATCCTCCGCTATATCCTCCGTACTCAAGACCCTCACCGTAATCCCCGTGCTCGAAACTCTGGAAACCTGCATTCTGATTCCCCTCGCCGCTGTCCTCCTCGTCGTCGTTCTCTTCTTTGTCATTCTCCTCATCGTCGTTCTCTTTGTAGTCCTCAGCCTCTTCTTTGTCGATATACCCCAAGAAATTCGGAATAGTCACACTTTTCCCATTGTACGTCCTACTCTCGACTTGCATCGGCACGCTCGGATATGTGATCTCGTCATCGTAGGGATCATAATTATGATATCGAGCGAGCTCGATGATGAAGGTGCCTATTGTGAGTATGGCCGATTTCTTTTCGTGCACTATTTACACGTTCTCGATTATTGCCATGAGTAGGGGATAGAGGTTCGCGTCTCCCCGGTGGAACGCAATCCACAGTTCTTGTAGCTCGGCCGACAACATTCTTTTGATGTCCTCTTTGCCCAAAATCCTTGGACGAGGAACTTGTACGTCAAATACATGGCATGGGATTGAAGAGAGGTGGAGTTGAAATAGAATCCCAGTTCTGGTGGTGCTCCAGTGAGTCTGGTCCACCACGCCTTTTTATCATATTCTTCATGTTGTACCGATTCATCCGTGTCTCGACTGATGCTAAAGATCACGTCAAGGTCATCATTGGTGGTGTGGAATGAATGGTCACGGATCCTGTAGGTAAAAGAACCATCGGCGAGGGACTTGAAGGTTGTGAAGAACTCGAGCATGAGTGTTTGATGGCCGGGTGCCTTAATATTAGCCCACATTTCCAAATCGAGCGCCTTGATACCCGACAGAAACCTTTCATCAATCTTGTCTTCTTATTAGGCCTTTTCCGTCCAAAAGGCCACGTCGATGTGTCGGGGGGCGTAGACGTCTCGGGTGATCAAGGATTTGCAAAGCTTAATGAACCAAGCTTTTGTGCACCCCAAATATATATTTTTAATTAAAAACACGTAAGTTTACTCGCAAGAGTACGAGGAATTTGTATTGTGGTGAGTTTGACTCAAGTCGATTACATGTACAATTGGGGTTTTAAAAGATTTTGAATTGATCATTATAGCTAAAGTAATAATTGAACTAAGGCTAATTAAACTAATTATTCTAAACTAAATTATAAACTACGAGCAATAATTAAATTATTCGAACTTAAGAACTAAGAAGTAAACAATCACGACACAATTATATCATAAGAATCTAAAACGAATAACTAAGCATAAATCGAATAGCATAAATAACTAAATTAATCCAATATCCAAGCATGAAACGATTAAACTAACTAAACTAGTTATAGAATTAACTAAGAATTTAACTACGAAATTAACTAGGAAATTAACTATGAAATTAACTAAGAGTTTAGAGTACTTATTGTAACTAGTGAAAGCAATGAAAATCTCCAGCTATTCCGGAGTTGAACGTTGATCTTAGGCGAAGATTGAATCTCGAACGTGAGATCGAAGCCTCGGACTCGTTGTTCTTCGATCCTTGATCTTGGTCTTCAAATCTTGTTATAAGATGTGTAATTATGTTTATTCTAAGCCCAAAAAACCTAGGATGTCGTGTGTCTCTCAAAAATCCGAAATATGAAGGGTATTTATAGATATAGCATGTCTTGGCGCACAAGAAACCCTAAAAATGCATTTCTGGGCAGGTTCCGGGGTCGCGTCGACGTAGCGTCGACGCTTGCGTCGATCGATGCTACTGAGGCTCTGTCTCATTTTCTCGATCTTTTTGCTACTCGTTCACCGGAAAGATCGTTCTCCAGTCTTGAACATCGAACTTCATCTATTTACGTGCTGAACTCTTCCGTTTACTTAGCTGTAAGGTGAAAAACAACAAATAATCACCTATTCTCATCAATTATGATTAAAATACTGTAAAATAAGCTGGAAATACAAAAATACAGAATTAAGCTTAAATCATCCAACTTATACCAAAAACAAACAAAAAAACGTAATAAAATACTAATAAAATATGGACAAATCTACGCTAATCAACTACCCTACGCTTAATTGGTTTGTTCGTCCTCGAACAAACGATAAATTCAAAGTATAACTAGAATGAAAATAAATTCAAGCAAAGAATCGTGCTGTGCTACATACATAATTTTGAAAATATAGGTACTAGTCATGCAACGTCAATCACTCGACCATTATTACATTATCGCTCCAAAAAAAAAATCATGCTTCCTCACGAAGGATAATATATATATGTTCGCTCAAAAGCATTCAAGTATTTTCTGCATGGGACGTGTATACACTCAAATCATACAAATGCATGCACAGTAAATAAGCACGGAAAATCAATCTCTTCTAAATCGCAAATTAAGTGTGTTATCAAAACTAAGAATCGGTAAGGTCTTTATAGGTTGTAATGTAAGGCTTTTTGGACGGGTGTGGAATATATATAAGTCGTGTGGCTAAATCGCTCACTCAACCTAATCTAATCAAGAAGCAAATTGCTTCACCTCGTTCAAAAATAAAAACCTCACTTAACACTCTTAACGTAGCCTTAAAATTAGGTTATTCCTCAACTCGAAACTCGTAGACCGACAGTAAGCTCAAACCACTTAAAAACAATTGAATCTTATAATGTGCTTCTTACAATTACATAACTCTTGCCTTTAAACAATAGGCTTCCAAATAAAATAAAATACAAGCCTTTATAAGCGCGTAGGCAATCACTAACAACCCCCAATCTCGCTCAATTTCTTTAAAACAAACAACCACTTCTTTGAATTCCTGCAACTCAACTCCCAACAATTCAATCAAGTTGAGGTTTCAAGCTATTATACCTCGTAGAATGACGATGGTCATTTTTGACATTTTGGCGAGAATTCGGGCTTGGAGCCTTGCTTCTCCCGGTTGGATGCAAAAACTTGATTTGAGTACTCTGGTCAGATGTGATTGTTTTGCAGTTGGTTGTGCTTGATTTTTGAGGAAAATGATTGGGATAAGATTTGGAAGTGTGTGGTTTGGGGAAAGTTAGAAAGAATTGGAAAAGTTAGAGTGCAAATGCTAGTAAGTGACGGTTTTTAATAAATCTTCTACATCGTCCGGTCGGATGTGTCTGCTATTCGATCAGATGGGTCTCCAAAAAGTGAATCTGACTGGACACTTGTTCCAATCCGGTCAGATGGTAGGATAGTGTGTTTGGTATGACCAGACATCCGCTTTAATCCGGTCAGATGGTGCTACCGTGTGTTTTATCCGACTAGATTCTCCTCTGATCCTTCCTGATTGTTTAGGGATGCTCAATTTCATCACTTCATGCCCACTTAACACACCATTTATCAAATTTATCCAACTCCAATTTATCACACACAAAAATATGTACAAAAATAATAAGAAAATAAAAATAAAATAAAACAAAACTATGGAGAAAAAACGACGGAAACTTGGGTTACCTCCCAAGAAGTACAACTTTTAACATCTTTTGCCCGACGATACCTCATTTGAATTTTAGACGTCTCGAGGTGAATTATTCAGTAGCACAACTTCACGATCTTTCTTGGGAATGGGCCCTCCGTTATACAACTTCACACGATGTCCGTTGACTTGAAAAGCGGAGTCGCTTTTCTCATTGTACAAGGTGATAGCCCCAAACTATCCGTAATCAGGTAAGGGCCACTCCACTTGGACCTGAGCTTTCCGAGAAAGAGTTTGAAATAGGAGTTGAAAAGTAGGGCCAACTTCCCCACCTCCAAGTCCTTTGGAACAAGCTTTTTGTCATGCTTTTCCTTCATCTTCGGCTTGCTTGTCCAGGCCATCTCATAAGAATCGTTACAAATCTCCTCCAACTCTTTCAACTCCAACTTGAGATATCCTCCTACTTTGTTCAGATTCATGTTCAACGTACGTACGACCCATCCCGCCTTGTGCTCCAATTCAACCGGAAGGTGGTAAGCTTTTCTGTAGACTAGCCAAAAAGGGCTCATGCCCAAAACCATCTTGTGGGCAATTCGAAATGCCCATAATGCATTAACCAACTTGGTTGCCCAATCCTTGCGGTTAGGTTTCATTGTCTTCTCCAAAATAGCTTTTATTTGTCGGTTGCTTGTCTCCACCTGCCCTGATGTTTGTGGATGGTAGGGAGTCGCTACCTTATGCCGCACTCTGTATTTGCTCATCAATCGGTCGAAGGCACGATTGCAAAAGTGGCTGCCACGGTCACTTATTATCATCCTCGACACTCTAAAACGGCTGAAAATGTTCTCTTGGATGAATTTTAGCACGACATCGGAACTAGATTTTTGGGTGGGAATCACCTCCACCCACTTTGACACGTAGTTGACACCGACGAGTATGTACTCGTACTCTCCGGTTTTTGGAAATGGGCCCATTAAATTGATGCCTCACACATAGAAGATCTCGATCACTTGATTTGGCACCAACGGCATCTCATCCTTCTTCCCTATTGTGCCCGGTCTTTGGCAGTTGTCACATGTCTTGTAATACTGGTACGCATCGCCAAGAGTGAGGGCTAATAGAACCCAATTAGAGGACCTTGAACGCCATGTTTTGGCCTACGAAATGGCCTCCCTCGTTGTGTCAAAACCTCAATATGTCAATCTTCTCTTCGTCCAGAATGCACCTCCGATAAAGTCCACCCTTGCAGCATTTGTACAAGTATGGGTCATCCCAAAAGAAGCTCCTGCATTTGAACAAAAACCTCTTCCTTTATTGGGTAGAAAGGTGGTTAGGGATAACATCGCATGCAAGGTAATTAACAAAATCGGCATACCAAGGATCATCAATGTTAACGATAGCCTTAGCATCCTTATAAGGAAAAATGTCATCAACAAAATTATGCTTGCTAGACTCACTATCTACTAACATGTGAGGTAAATGATCGGCCACCACATTTTCGCACCCCTTTCTATCCCTAATCTCAACGTCGAATTCTCGCAAAATAAGAATCCAACGAATCAACCTAGTCTTACTTTGGATTTTTGCAAATAAATGGCGTAAAGCCGCATGATCGGTATGCACAATTATTCTAGAACCAACAATATAAGAACGTAACTTATGTAATGAAAACACAACGACAAATAGTTCACGTTCAATGATAGTATAGTTGTGTTGTGCGCTATTTAACATGAAACTAGCATAATAGATGACCCTTAGCAACTATCAACACGTTGTCCCAAGACAACCCCCACCGCATCGTTCGACGCATCACACATAATCTCAAATGGAAGGGACCAATTAGGGGCAACAACAACAGGTGCCTGTGTGAGTTTTTCTTTCAAAACATTAAAAACATTAAGACATTCATGATCAAACTCAAATGACTTATCTTTACTTAACAATTTACACAACGGGCGGCAAATTTTAGAAAAATCTTTTATAAAACGCCGATAAAAGCCCGCGTGTCCCAGAAAATTTCTAATACCTTTGATATCTCTAGGGGGTAGAAGGGTTTCAATAACATCTATCTTAGCTTTATCGACTTTCAGCCCCTTATTCGACACCACATGACCAAGTACAATTCCACCTTTCACCATGAAATTAGATTTTTCCCAACTCAAATTTAAACAAGACTCAACACATCGCTCAAGCACTTTAGACAAATTATTTAAGAAATTAGAAAAGATGAGCCATATACCGAAAAGTCGTCCATGAAGACTTCGAGGAAATCGTCAATGAACTCAGTGAAGATGGAGAGCATGCATCTCTGGAACGTCGCTAGGGCGTAGCACAAGCCGAACGGCATCCTCCGGTAGGCATACGTGCTAAAAGGGCACATGAATATCATCTTCTTATGATCCTCTAGAGCCATCGCTATTTGGTAATTGCCGGTGAGGCCATCCAAAAAGTAGTAGTACTCGTGTCCCACTAACTTGTCGAGTAACTGGTCCATGAATTGTAGTGGAAAACGTTCCTTCCTCATCACGGCATTGAGCTTCTAGTAATCGATGCACAAGCATCACCCGGTGGTTGGGCGTGTCGGAAAGATCTCTCCCTTATCATTCTCCACAATTGTAATGCCTCCTTTGTTCGGAACGATATGCAATGGACTAACCCATTCACTATCTTCCACGGGGTAGATGATTCCCTCGTCGATGAGCTTGAACTCTTTTTCTTGACTACCTCCATGAGTGTAGGGTTCAGATGTCTTTTCCTGTCTCTTATCGGTTTTGCTCCTTATTCTAACTCAATCTGGTGCATGCATGTGACCAAACTTATTTCTTTAATGTCTCCGATGCTCTAACCAATAGCTTGCTTGTACTTTTTGAGCACCTCGATCAACTCTTTTTCCTCATGCTCCGCTAACTCCGCAAAGATTATCACGGGTTTCCTCTCGTTGTCCTCAAGAAAAATATATTTGAGGTGGCTTGGAAGTGGCTTCAATTCCATCTTAGGCTCCAGTACTAGCCCAATACACATTTCGCCCATATCCTCATCTTCAATCACAAATAGATCGCCCCCTCTGTATTTGGATCAAAATCATCGTACTAGATTTTCCACTCCTCTAATGGTATGATACTGAATATTTCCCTCACGCATTGGTTCACTGAATCGAGATAAGAGCAATCAAAACCCAACAAAGGTGATGGAGCGTTTTTGATGTCTCTGAGTGAAAATGTAACTGATTCATTAAAAACGGAAAGTGTCATTTTTCCTCATCTCACGTCGATCATGGTATGTGATGTTTCCATGAATGGTCGACCCAACAGAATAGTATTCTCTTTGCTTGATTTGGCCACCTCCCCGACGTCCAATATCACAAAGTCCACGGGGACTACTAAAAAGCCGACTTCTACCAAGACATCCTCGACCACTCCCAATGGATATCTAATCAAATGGTATACTAGTTGAAGTCGTATGCTTGTTGGCTTCATCTCCCCAAGTTTGAACTATTTGTAAAGGGCGTAGGGCATCAAGTTGATCCCTGCCCCTAAATCGAGCATTCCTCGTGCCTTTTGTCCATCCCCGAGAGTTATCGTGAAGCAAAACTCCCTGGATCGCTCACTTTCAGTGGTAGTGGTTGGTGATATATGTCACTTACTCCCTTTGACAACACAACCCGCTCATTTGCTTCCAGCCGTCTCTCCTTTGAAGCGAGTTTCTTGAAAAAATTTACGTAAGCCAGCATTTCTTTGATCACGACAAGAAGTGGAAGGTTGACGTTCACGTTCTTCAGCATGTTAAAGCTCCATGAACTTCTTATTCTCTCTTGCTGGATTAAGATGACTTGGATATGGCACGATATCTCGAATGACTCATTGTGGCTTGAACTGGCTGGAATTACCCTGCTCAAGAATGGTACCCAACCGGATACCAGTACTAGTCCGGTCGGATAAAACTTCTGTCTTGTTGTCCGACTGGATATTCTTGTCTGTCCGGTCGGATGAGTTTATTTTACTGATATCCGACCGGTTCTTCTCATCAATCTAGTCAGATGAATTCTCTGATGGATCTACTGTTTTGCTATTCGACCGGTTCTTCTCGTCTTTCC
Organism: Phtheirospermum japonicum; assembly: GCA_014905375.1. Taxonomy (NCBI): domain Eukaryota; kingdom Viridiplantae; phylum Streptophyta; class Magnoliopsida; order Lamiales; family Orobanchaceae; genus Phtheirospermum; species Phtheirospermum japonicum. The sequence goes on from BMAC01000343.1 coordinate 243,863, forward strand.
GATCGGATGTTTCCTTCTGTCTTCTAATCCGATCGAGTTCTTAACCAGATACCTCTTCTTTCCTTGATATCCGGCCAGATTCTTGATTCATCCAGCCAGATATATCAGTTGCACCTTCCTTTTTCGAATCGACTCCCTTCGATGGAAAGATCCCGGTGATCGAACCTGGAACGTATCGATCTTGGGACTTATGGATCCCCTCAATCGCCGCCTTTTTTCCGTTTAAGGGCGGCACGTCTGCATTTTCTTCTTTTTCTTTCAAGATCGGCTTGTTCTCAATGTCTTCCTCCTCCAACTATACAATCCCATTATCAACCTTCTTCCCACCTCGGAGCACATGCATCGCCATTGATTGTTTGTGTTGACTAGGAAGCTTCCTGGGATCGGTCCCGAGCTTTGCTAAGGACGCGGAGATCTGTCCCATCATCATCTCCAACATGTCAATTTGTTTCTTGGTACGATTATTTCCCTCTATGGTGCTGATAGTCTCTTCTCGGTTGTGTAAGGTTTCAAACTCTTGTTGCTATCACCACAATCATAAATCTTCATCGGGATTCAATGGAGGTGGATCTTGTTGTTGTTGTGGAGCTTGGTATTGTTGTTGGCCTGAATTATTTGCCCCTTGCGGAGGGCATTGTTGATAGTTCCCTTGGCCTTTGTTCAGATAGGAATTGTAGTTACTCGGGCGTCCTTGATTTCTATTTGGGGGAGGTGGTGCCAAGTATTGAGGATCCGTTTGTTTAGGCACTGGCACGTTATTAGGATTCCCCAGGCCGTACTTGATGTTCGGATGATCTTGGAGACCTGGATTGTATGTGTTGGAGTAAGGGTCCTAGTTTTTTGTGAACTTTTGGCCTGATTTGTTGTTGGGTTGGAAGTTTTGCGCGGCGTTCACCTCTTCATCTTCTTCTTTGTCAAACGTCACCTGACACACATTAGCTCGATGTCCGAATGCTCCATAAATTTCACACAATTCGTGTGACGGTTGCGACTCCTCCTCCTCTCGCTTCATCATATTTTCCAGCAATGCCACTTGCTTCGTGAGTTCCTTAATCTTGTCATTCTCCTCTCGAGAGGTTGACACTTCGCTCACTTTTACTTTCCTTGGCCCTGAGCTCATCTATTGCGATTTCTCCCCCATTAGTTCAAAAAGATCCCATGCTTCCCTTGCAGTCAAGTCTCCAAAATCGCCGGCCTTCGCCTCCACTTTTGCTTATAGATTGGCAACAATCCTTCATGGATGTAGTTGTTGACAATTTCGGCACTGTTATTATGATGTGGGAATGCAAGGAGTATCCCCTTGTAATGTTACCATGCCTCGTGGAATGATTCCTCATCTAATTACTCGAACTTGGTAATTTCTCTCCTCAACTTCGCCGTCGTTTGGGCCGAGTAAAACCTGCCAACAAACTTCTTGTAAACCAAATCCCAGTTGGTTAAGGAGTTTGGTTGTAACGATAAAAGCCACCACTTCACTTTTTCCTTCAAAGTGCTCGGGAAGCATCTCATTCTCAGTTTCCCTTCGGTTAGTCCTCGAGCTGGAATTCCGGACACCACCACATAGAATTCTCGAATGAAATCGAGTGGGTCTTCATTTGGCATGCCGTAGAAATAGGTAACTGGCTAGCATGGTTAGACTTCAAATTGTAGTCTCGAGCCGCAGGGCCTAAGACTATAGCTGAGCTAAATGAACTGATGGTTGGACACACGAGATCGCTTTGTCGGTGCTCGTTCGGATATCGTGGGGCTCGTCCCCCACCAAAATTAGCTCGCCCTCCGTAATCTCTTCGTCCACCATATTCTTCCCTATTCGCGTAATATTGCTCATCCTCATAATTCGGTAATCCTCATCATCATATACGTCGTTTCGGATATTTCCTCCCTGCCAAGCACGGTACGGTCGCTCCTCTCTAAATTTAGAAACGATTCAGTTCTTGCTCCCAGTTCTCAAATCGTGGTGGTTCCGCTGGTTGTGCTCGAACTCCTAAATTGCCCAAGTATTGAAGGCTCGGGCCTCTTCTCAGTTCCGGAAATGTTGTGGTGTATGGTCGATTGGATTCTCCAACATCATGATTCGACGATTGTCTTGGGGCTGGCCCCCGCCTAATGTTTCCATCTTCGAGGATCTCGGGTCCTCTCGGTTCCTCATCCTGATTGTGCTCTTGGTTATCGATAAGAGCAAAAATTGGTGAGTCTTCGTCCCAAACGTCGTCTTGTTGATCTCCCACGTGCATGTCATCATATGGCAAGGGGGAGTGCGGTTTTCGTGTCCTCTCCCTCGCCACCATTTGTTCCTCCTCCTCTTCCTCCAATTCCTCTGCCGCCATAATGTGGAATGTTCGACATGGTGGCTGGGGTTGCTTCGGATGGATTCCTGTCGGGGGAAAGAAAGAGTCTTCTTAGTCTTCCTACTCATTCGATGCTGTTTATAGATGGGGCAAGTTCACCTCTAAGGTCTCTACGACCTTGCATCAACAACAAACAACATCAACGTATCAAGTGGCAAACCAATATCAATTATACATAAATCAAACATAAAATTTAACACGAATAAACTTCGTCAACACCTTTTCCACTCCCCGGCAATGGCGCCAAATTTTGAGTCGAACAAATTGCTTCATTCAAAATTAAAAATAAGTTAAACACTGCACGTCTATGATTTGTACTTTTTTGTACACTTTTTTGTTAACTTTTTGTGTCGCATTCGCATGTGTTTTGCTTGCATTTACGGGTTTTAGGAGTCGTTTTGGCCTATTTTGTTAGTTTTAGGGTTTATAGCTTTTGTGCGGTTTTTAGTAGTTTTTCGTATATTTTTACTCTTTTTCGTACTTTTGGCCGTAGGATGACCAGGCGGAGCCTGCGCACATTTGGAGGCATCCCACTCGACTCGGATTGGAACGGACAAGGAAGGGAACACAGCGCGAACGAGGAGCGACAGCCGACGGACGTTTAGAGCGGAAATGAGAAAACTGAGCCGAGAGCAGCCGTACTAGTCGATCGACTGGCTTTCAGTTGATGGACTAACGATCCAGTTGATCGACTGGACCTCTCCAGATCGACTGCTCGGCAGTGAGTTTGCCAATTTTGAGGAAGCAGTCGATTGACTGGAACTCAGTCGATCGACTGGCAGTTGATAGACTGGTTCTCAGTCGATCGACTGCAACGCAGGAATTTCTGAGATTTTGACCTGTTTTGATGATTTTGCCCCTGTGTTTTTGTATATATAGGACCAGCTCTCTCCAACCTTATCCAACTCCTCCTTGGTGGAATTTGGGGCTTTCTCCATTTCCTCCAAGCCTTTACTCTTGCATTTTAAAACCCTAGCTCATAAATCCCTAGTTTAGTGTAGTTTAGTTTAGCTTAAGTAGTTAGTTTAGTTAGGTTTAGTTGTTCTTAGCAAGTGTGGGAGAGAGTGACACCTCCCTCATTTGTGGATCTTGTGTTGTTGAAGCTTTCTCATTTGTGGATCTTGTATTCAATGCAATTTGGTAGTTTTCTTTCCCTTAATTATTATGCTATGTTCTTGATTAATTGTTCATGTTGTTGTTTTGTGTTTGTTTTGTTGTTCATTGCTTTTTGAATCCTCTTGGTAATTTTCTAGCTTGTTGTTCCTTGTTTTTCTCTTCTTGATAACTCCATTGATGCACTCTTCTTTCAAGCTTTTTACTCATTTTAGCCAAGCAAACTTTAGGTAGATAAAAGTCAAATGGGACTTTCCTCTTTGGTATTTTGACTTTCTCTTCAATTTAATGCTTTGAATCACTTTCAATTTCAAGATTTGTTTTTCCCTCCAATTCTCTTTCAATTCCAAGCCTTCTTAGTTTAGTAGATTTTAATATATGCAATGTTGTTAATTAGTTTTAATTAATATCTTTAAAGATTAATTATTTTCAAGCAAGCTTTAATTTACATTTGATGCAACTCGTTTAGAAATTACGGGTTTAGGGTTTAAGTTCATTTAGAACTATTAATCTGAATTTGTTGAGAATTGGGATTGACGACCCCAATACTTGATCGACATTTGGGATTGACAACCCCGAATCGTGGATTAAGTGCTCGGCAAGAATTGATTGATCGTGGAGACGAACCGAACACCCTAAACCCTCATTTTCATTATTTTCATTTAAATCTCTTTTAATTCTTGTCTTAGTTGATTAACTTTCAAAAACTCAATCAAAATCAATGACTTAATGCTTTCTTAGTTTAGATTAGTGTAATTTCGATTAACAAGAGATTGAGTAAAAATATCGACCGCCGAATATCTATCCTCAAGAGAAATGACTCGGGAAAGCTTACCGCTCTACAATCGACTCCGTACTATTTCGGAGACGATTTCTTAGAGTGCTAAGAATTCTTCGACCAGTCTACATTTGAAAGGTTTTAGTTCGCCCGCAAGAGAACGGGGTCACTGTAGACTGGCAAGTTAACTCGAGTCGATTCTCTCGAGGAGTGGAAATACGGAGTCGACGATGTTTATTATATCGAGAATCACAAGTTCTAATTTTAAACACACAATCGAAAGGGGTTTTTGGATTTTATTAATTTAAGCAACTACAATTTAAAACTAATCTTACAAAGAGGGTGTCAATCTCGATGCAAGAACTTAACGACGAGTTTAGAAAATTAATTTATAAGCTATTTGAAAACTTAACAAGAAGACTAAACTACAAATAAGAGATAAAGCATATTATCGAACACTTGGAATGCATTGACAAGACGTACTTCTAAATATAACAAGCACACATCTAACAACTATAGAAAAACAAAGACATGATCAACTGAATTATCCCAAGCAAGTTTGCAAAAATAAATGACATCAATTAATTATAATCAACGAAGGATTCAAAACCAACACTATTAAAAAAAACTAAGTTCCAAACAAGAAATATTAAACTGAAAGATTATCAACTACAATAACGGTAATAGAGTGTAGGAAGATACTAATCCGAAATGAGCGATGATTAATCTAGGTGGATGAAAGCTATGCTAGACTCCAGCTATTCCGAAGGGACGATCTTTTGTGCCACGAACCCGGAAGTTTGTCACGAACTCCAAATTCCTGTGTTCTTCGAGATGAATGATGATCTAACGAAATTGATCGAACTTGTATCGAATTTCCATGAGGGATCTAGTGAAAAGTATGTCTCCCAATGATCAATCCTCTTCTCTTTTTTTAGTAAGAATCCCCCTTCATTGCCTGCGTAACTGGAAATTTTTTGAAAATTCGAGTTTGTAACACTTGTATCCGGCCAAATGGTCTAGGAATCCGACCGAATGGGGGTCTTTGTCGTCCAATCCATTCGAATGTCAGATTCATCCAACCGGATGTGAGTCCAGTGGGTTAATCCGGCCGGATGTCAGATCCATTTGACTGGATGAGTGTCCTTGTGGCTACTTCTTCGCGCTGTCTTCCCCGTCCTTGTCTCTCAATTCTCATAACGGTTTACGAGCTTAATCTTCTTGAAATCCAGGGGCGCTCTAGCTGCATGAGAAGACATAGAAGTCATCTCAAAAGGACCAATTATCGATTGAAAAACTGGAAAGTTAAGTAAAAAACTATAGAATGCAAAATTATGCAAAATAACTTAATCTCAACCCGAAAATGATAACAAAAGAATCAAACATGACTCGAAACATATAAAAATACATAAAAAAATACATACGAATCAATAATCATCTTGTTACGTGTTTGATCAACACCATTAAGAATGGCATATAAATCCCAAAAGTTGGCTTCTTCCTCAATCTTATCTAAATTAGTCAAAGTTCCCTGGGTTTGAGAACAATCTTTAGTGGTACATCTTCTTTATCAGCTTCATTTGATCCTCATTAGAAGTTACTTCTGTTACCTTTTCTTTTGCTTTAGGAACAACAAATGTAGCTTTAGGCATCATATGACGAGTCTAGACTTTCTGAGTGCTTTCCCATGTACCTTTACTAGGAGTTCACAAATAAATAGTCATTATGGAATTCCAATAGGAATAATTGGATGCATCTAAAATAGAGGTCTTAGCACCGATTTGTGATTGTGGTTCATGATTTCCCTCCTTGTAGTCCACTCAATCTTTATCCTATAAAAACAATAGAAACACTACTCTGGTGCCAATTGAAATTGAGCAGTTATCAGAGATATATGCACTATATTAATTTCTTATGTAAAAATATAAAAATAATTTAGAAGAAAATAGTAATTTAGAGTAAAGGTTATTTATACAAGAAAAATCCCTCTTCCTCTCAAAACTCTTTCATTAATATAGTGTTTGCGCTATGAACTACTTGTACTTACACGCATAGACTCCCTCTTAACTAATAACCGTAGTTACGCACTATCCTTAACTACTTTTATGACCAACTACCTTGGACTTGAAAAGGCCCAATGAACTCACTTCAAAGGATAAAAGATACTAATAACAAGTACCTTGAACAAAATAGAGAAATACTAACTTCTTTTTGATACCATAGCCAAAAACTAGAATATTGAAATAATCTTAATTAGAAAATGTATAAAGTATTAAAGTGTGCTTATATGATTGTTTTAGCTCTAACTCAAAGTACATTTTACAATGAAACCTATCAACTATATATATTAATCATATGTTTGTTTCCTAAGGCAAACTTATTTTTTTCATGGCCCACGTTCATGGGCCCAGTCTTTAGCAAACCGCCTTCCTAGTGCGTGGAATCCTACTTGGATTATGTTTCCATTTTTACATTCTTATTTCCTTGCATGGAGCTCAGACTTATTAAGGACTCGTTGACTTCAAATCAAATCGGTCCTTTCATGCATGTAGCTTCTCAAATCTTCTGGAATCTTTCATAAATCTTGATCTTCAAATTAGCCGATCTTCTCTTCTTCCTTTCAGGTGCGTGTAACTCCACTTGTAAGTAAAAGATATACACAAGTATATTATTTTTTCTATCCAGACAAATAAAATACAAGGAAACCAATATACTGATTTTAACTTCTCTTTTAACTTTTTTTTTTACTCGTTAAGTATTAAATACTTAAACTTGATGTGGCTTCCAAAATACTTTGAATGATACAAATTCTCATTTTTCTCACACGTATATTTGGAAAAGAAGAAGTTGTTTATTGAACCCAATGTATCAGAATGTCATTTATCATTTCCTTCTCCAATTTATTCCCTAGTTATTTTATTTATTTATTTTATTTAATTTAATGAATTCATCATCTTTTATTTATTTTCTAAATGAAATCATAACTATTATAATCTTAGTATTTAGTAGAATATTTATTTAGTCTATTTGGAATACGACCTTGCTCGCTGCTACTAGTATTAAATGTCGTACACTTGAGGTGTTTAAAAAAGTTGGCGAACAAGGGCAACTCGTTGTGTTATTTGACTCGGAAGGGAATCTAAGAATTTTATTCTAAAGTGGGTGATGTTTTTAGTCATGGTTGTGAATGACAAAATGTATGAATTCTATATTCATTAGTGTGCATTAGTTCCTTGTCCATTGGTGGGTTATATCTTACTTTTCTTACGATTAGGATGGTTTAGCTTGAGGACAAGCAAAAAGTTAAATGTGGGGAAATTGATTTATATATATTTGTATGTATTTTCCGCATCTCATTTTGCATGTTTCAGTTATGTTTTTGTCGTGCTTTTAGTCGTATTTGCTTATTATGTCTTTCCATAGTTCTTCTCACCCTTTTGTCACCATTTTGTATTTTTAGCTCATTTTTAGGATTTTCATTTTATTTTAATTTATTTTAATCAAACTTGGGCAAATAGAGCCTGGGTTGAAGTCGTAAGATGAGCCGAGCTCGATAATTTCCACAACAAGTGTATGGTGTGAAAATCGAGTAAAAATAATGATAACCGAAAATCAAGAACGCAACAACCTAAAGTTGCACATCATGAGCCGTACCCGCACATGCCCAGGAAAATTCGCCTATTAAATCTCGAAGCAACACACACCCTTGGCCGATAACCACCAACACTTCCTAGGCATCCGCGCGCTATGCCCACACCCCTCGCCCACACCATGCAGAAACCATCAACACCCTTTGATAGCACCCGTGCGCCATATCCAACGCACTCGACAACATTCAATTAGCCTGCACAACCCACCTGCGCAGTCCGCCGACGACAGGCGCAACCCCAAAAACAACACAAGCCCTGGTCGACAGTGCACAACACCAATGCAACATGCCCAAGCCAAATGCATCAGGCCAGTTATATACGGCTTGAGTTTCATCCCTCTCAACATCCCTGTGCGGCAGGGCCCAGCCAATGCCCATTACTTTCGAGTCATACTCGGCCATGTGGCTCATGTTTTAGCATTTTTACCCCCATTACATCTATAAATAGAACTATTACTCCTACATTTCACACACACACACACACACACACACTCCTTATCTGATATTCCAGATTTTTAGTTTCTTTTTCTCCAAGTTTGGGAGGTATCACTCTCCCAAACTTGATTTTAGGATCTAGGACTCATTATACATTATTTTTATTCAAGATTCACGCTTTTGGTTTTTTCACATACTTGAATTGGATATCCTTTTTAATTTTGGGTAAGACTTTCTTAATTCCCTTTAATTAGTTTTTAATTGTTTTTTAGTTGCTTACCAGATCTAAGCTTTGTATCTTGTTACTTTCCTTCAAGATTTAAACTTTATGGTTGATTTATGATACGTATGTTGGCCCTCGTCTTACTTTTTCATTAGCTTTATTGAATTCACGTCTTTATTGCTTAAATACATATTTAGGGATCTTAATTGCATTTTGTATATTCTTGCTTTGATTTCTTATAATTTCACTTGATGTTAGGCTAGGTCTAGTTGTTTTTGGGGTTATATGAGGCGAAGAAATTAATTAGGCATTTGTTGGTTGTTTAATTATGCATTTCCAAATTTAGATGTGTTGAATTCCAATATTGATTTCTTACTCAACTCTTAAATAATTTTAGACATTGATTGAGACCGAAAGGAGATGTCAATGTCAAATTAAAGTGAAATATATGCACATTAAGCGTTTGATAAAGTTTTCAATTTATGTGGAGATAATTCTAGTGCCCTAGACCCCTGTTGTTGGGGTTTAAACCTATTTCCTTTTATTGTCTTTGTTTTAAATTCTTTGTCTCAAATTTTACCTTTAAACTCTTTCATTTAATTTCTCATCATTTTAATTCTTGTCTTAGATTTATAACCATAACCAAAAACAAATTTATCATATGTTTAGAATATATTATCTTTCCTTTATTGATTCTTTCGTATCTCAAATATAAAAGTCACTTTGCATTAGTGTTACTTGAGAGATACAACTTGAGTCTCCTCATCGCATTACGATTGACCCCGTGCACTTGCAGGCAATCTATAAACCTTTTATTTTAAGAGCGTGTTTGAGATGAATAGCATAACACTATTTGACAAAATACTTATTTTAAGTAACTAAATTTATTTATTTATTCTTTTTATCCGATATCATGAAGTAAAGATGGTTAACCATACAATTACAGACCCACGAATGTAACCCTCATAGAAGATGGAGAAACAAAGAAAAGGGAGAGAAAGATTTTGTTGGCATTCTGAAGCGGTACATGATGCCATGCTCTAGGGCTGGGGATGGCCCATTTGATAGCAGCGATTTCGGCATTAAGCATAGGATGGTTTGATGTTTCATGATTAGATAAAGTATCTATGGGTGAGACGCAAAGAATACATGCGTCGACGTCACAAAAAAGCAGCAAAAGGAGATGACAATTTTTGGATATTTACGAAGTTAGAGTTAACAAAAATTCATCCCCACCACTGACCCGCTGCTTAGATCTATTCTTTTTCTTGACTCCAATTTCCATTGATTTGTATGGTGGTGTTTCTTGTTGCTGAGATAAAGGAGAACTGGATTTTGAAGAATTGGGGGAGAAAGTGAAAATGGGCTACACAAAATAAATAAGGACAAGAGAAAGAGAGGGAGAAGAGAGATGGTATTCCATACAATATGAGTTGCAATTTGTGACTTAATGGAATATATTTGACCCAAATGAGAAGAATATAATTTAGCTAATTATAAGAAAACTAACTTGGATATATTTGTACTAAATGTGAATCCTACCATTATTTCATAACTCGCAATCTCAAGGCTTAATTGTGATTAGTTATCTCCCTTGTGTAAACTTGAAGAAATTATTTGTTGTTGTATCATTATTCTGTTTGAACTTCTCATTGTTGATAACCGAAATATTTACTTCTTCTTTTTTAAAACTATTTGTAATATGAACCAAACACAAATTTATAGAATATAATGTCATCAGTCCATTAATAAATGAGTTGGTTATGGATTATATACATACCTCCCCAACGTAATATTATTTTGAGTTTTGTAATCATTTGATAAGTTAGGTACGTCAAGTTGCAAAATAGCATAGAGATTATATTGAAATATTAAAAAAAAAATGGAGGTGTTGAGTGTAAGTCTTAGTTATCACTGGCTTGTGAATGTAGTGAAGCTTACTATGAATGCAAAAGTAAATTATTTTTAAAGGTAAGTGATACAAGATTATGTGATAATGTGGAGGTATAATGGGGAGTTGGAGATGAAGAAGAAGATAAATAATAGAACAAAATAACATTCATGTCCATTAATTTTTAAGGAGGAGAGATATTAGAAGATGAATTGTCATGGGATGTTGAGTGTGGCGTGCATAATCATCTAGTTGCACAGTACTTGATTAGCCATCCATATGCACATCGTTATCAAAGGTTGATAAAGAATTTGTGAACATGTCTCAAATCAACAATCAACCAAGGGATATTTGGTTTATGTTGAAGAAGATATTTAAAGATAATAAAATTGAATATTATTTACAATGCAAGTGTGAAATACGAATTACCTAAGAAAGAGGTAAATCTAAAATATAATACCTCATGGGTAAGGAAGAGGAGCACGACTACATATGTTGTCATTGGCGATGCTATAATAGTGAAACGCTGAAGGATATCTACTTCACTCACCTTAATAGTGCAAAATTATCACAAGCATTTATAAGAATTTGTTGATGGATTGTACTTACAAGAGGAATGAGTATATGTAGCATTTGTTAGATATGTGGTATGACTTTTACCATAATGCCAATCCAACTTACATGTGCTTATATGAAGTCTAAGCAAGAGAACAACTAAATTTTGGCGTGTAACATCTTGAATATATTTACAAACTAAATCTACCTCCCAAGTGTGATTATCAATGATTGAGAAATCACATTGATGAAAGCACTAGAGGCTTGCTTTACTATTTTGATGCCCCTTTATTATGTCATTAATTTTAGTAGAACACAATGGAGAATTGCAAAATATTGTTTCACACGAAGAATAAATGAGATTCATTCAATTACATTTAGAATGTTTTGATACTTCCAGATATTGATGTAACATTCTATGAGTTGCTTAGTAGATTCCAAGTTGAATATGAAAAATATCCGCCGGCCTTTGAGTATGATATGAAGCAATGGATCGAATTGTACAAAGAAAGATTTGTTTTGCTAGGACAAATAATGTCATGCATTTCAACATTAGTGCATTGCTAAATAAACAAGTATGTTAATGGAAAAAGTCATAATATTTAATTAGTTGTTTTCGTATAAAATTTATTGATGAAAGTTGAATTTTCTCATAAAGCGAAGAGCCATCATGTAATATTGAAAAAATATCTTGGAACGAGCATGAGAAGTTAATCCCCATAGATAGGGTTGATAATTTCTTTTGGATAAAATCTGATATGGAGCCTAGTTTAGGGGTTGATGTTAGTGTCAAAATGATTTAGGTTGTCATTTTCTAGATGTAGGGCAGATGTGACCCAAAAAAGGTTCTGATCTGAAAGTCGTTAGAGTCTTCACTCTAATAAATATAAAGCCCAACAAAGGTTCAAACCTCAGGGTAGTTAAAGCTTCACTTTAACAAACTATAAGAGCCAGCAAAGGTTCCAATCTTTGGGCAGTAATAGTTTTCATGCTAATGAAGGATAGCTTAAGGGAAGTTAGACTCGCTCTAATAAAAGATAAGACTCGCTAAAGGTTTCGACCTAAGGATTGTTAGAGTTTTCAATCCAACAAAATATATAAACTGGCAAAGGTAACCTAATGGTAGTTAAAGTCTTCACTCTAATGAAACTAAAAATCCATTAAAGGTTCAACCTAAGGGGAGGTAGAATCAAGACTCTAGTAGGATATATCAAATTATTCCAAGAAAATCAATGGCAAAGTCTTTCAAGAAAAAGATATCATAGGTTAACAAGGTCCTAGTCTCCACTTTGATATCACAAAAACCAAAAAGGCAAACTTGAATGTAGAGCCCTCACAAAGACAATGTCCTCAACTCAATCCCAAGAAAGCTGCAAACATAAGCAAAGTACAAAGTACGAGAGTGAAATGATTAGGAAAATCAATTTTTTCAAATCCAATTTTAAGGTCAGAGCCTTAAAATCTCATACATTAGAAAAGGAAAAAAATAACCATTTGTGTACTCTAACACATATATAGATAATGCGAGTCGCAAAATGGGTTAACCACCCGAACCATATTGGAAAAGGTGGGAAGGAGATCGAATGACCATCGTGTTCCCTCTGTCTCGAAAAGAGTGGAATTGTAAGAAGTTAGAGGAGTTTATTGATCTTGGGAAAAAACCCTCTTAGGACCCCTAATAAGCTCCTCTATGTCCCTTTTAAGGATTCTAAAGGAGATTTACTATAATATAACAACTCAACACTGTGTTTTTCTAAGAAATAATAACATAAGCAGTGGACAAAGATGTGACAACCGATGAACTCATCTAATCATCAAAATTTGGCCTATCGCACACAAATTCTCATGTCCAAGTCTGTTAAAAGTCTCACTCTCAACCTCCAAGAGTCATGACACAATACCATACATGTGCGAAATAAATCAAATTGAAACTCCCAATGATCCCTCTCTTTCATCATCTTCTTTAACAGCCAATGGAGGTTGGAGTTCTCCGCCCTAAGATGAAATATCCATCATAAGATCACACCATACATTATGAAAAAATAAACGAAGTAAGAATAATTTCTTTGAAGATGGTGTGAAGCGGTCAAATTAATAAGGCTCCCCATTTATAGGCGCCTGAAGAACCCTTCATGAAAATGAGTGCAAGAAATATGTGCCCTCTCAAATGCAAAGGAGCCAACAAGGGGTTGTCGCGTAATTGGCACATAGGGGGCTATTGAACACAAAGAGAAACTCCAATAAGGGCTACCCATTGGGGAACCACAAAAATACGTGCCCATCAAAAGGTTCTCTAATTACCAAGGAAAACGTTTAGTAAGAGAATCTACAAAGAAGATGGCGGAAAATCCATCAACGGTCGTATTAAAATCAAAGAGAGGCACCAATATATATATAAAAATGAAAATTATTCCTACAAGCAATATAAAAGTCCACCATATGATTCTAGAGGGCACAATAAGGACCACGTATAAAAATGTAGAACGTTTCAAAGTAAAATCTGACCAACTAAATCAGTCTGATGAAATGGGCTACATAAGTCCATGAACATATAAGTCGAAGCCCCAAACCCACTCCAAATATTTGAGTTACTCAGGACTTAATAGAAATATTTTGTCAAAAACTAAGAAAAAAGCGAGGGAATGAGATAAGAACTGACTCTTAACAAAGAACACAAATATATCTATGCGAGAAGTAAAGAAATAAGTCAAATAAATACTGAAAAGAAAAACTCAATAACTATAAATATGCATGTCAGGTTTGGAGTACGAGCTTCTATTACAACCCAAAAATTGATGAAAGAAAAAATAAAAAACCATAAGAGTAACAACAAAACTAATTGTCAACAGCCAATGTATCGTAGGCAGGGACCCGACTCACATTGATTCTCTTATTAAGGGGAGGGAGTCCTTCCTCGAAAGAATACCCCCGTCAAAAATACCCATAAAAGGATTCACCTGCTAGTGATCAGATAAAACTTTCCTCAAAAAGCTTACATCAACATCCAACCTCATTCAAACCACCAACTGAATAAAATTCTTGAAAACATTAAAATAAATAGATTGATCCGATCACGATAATCTACTGAATCCTCATGGGACGTTATCACCTTAGCAGGAAACTCAACCTTGTGTTTCTCTACCACTGTCTACTTCTATTTAGTAGTTAATCTTTGTATCTCTTTCACCTCAACTCCTCTATCATCTCCCTTGACTTGGTCGCATGGAGATCACTCAAATTAACAGTCTCTATGATCTTACTCAACAGCCTATAATAAGCCTGAAACAAATCCTTCTCCTTATACTTATGATCACCCATTGTATTTGGGTGTTACATCAGCTTTTTTGATTGAACCATAAGAGAGACGTATGTTGTTGGTCCCAATACAAAGGCCTTGGTGGGAATTGAATAGACCTTTACAACCTTTTCAAAATCTTTTCAAAACTTAAACTATCACCCACACGAGTTGGCAAGTTAACTTCTATTAACAACTAAATCACATAGGCACTGTTTGGCAATTAACGCATAGCTAATAGCTGATTGCATTAGCTATTAGCGGATAGCTGATTTCATTAGCTGATTTGACTAGCTGATTTTATTAGATGTTTGTATAGAAATATCTGATAAATATTTGAGAGCTGCTACCTTTTTGATTGTGTAAAGTGATAAAAAGGGCATTCGCACAATTTATTGTTGTGTATTTTTTTTTAATATTAATAATATATTGAATAATTAAAGTGACTTTTACTGAAAAATAGTCATTATTTAAAACTATTATTTATAAAAAATTCTTGAGTCGCAAATTAATTAATATATTAAATTTAATTTAAATAATTATTAATATTATTTAATCAGAAAGTTGTAAATAATTTTTGTATGTAAATTAATATTTTATTTATTTTTTGAAATTTGAGGAGAAAATTATCATTTTACTTACCTTCAAAACCTTTCCTCTCAAAAAGCTCATACATGGGATTTTTAAAAACTAGTTTTTTGGACCAAAAAAGCTAATTGTAAACTCTATTTACCAAACATATTAATTAGCAAATTTGACTAGTCAATTCTCTCAATTGAGTCAAATCCTCTAATTTTCACTCAATTCTCTTTTTACCAACCAAGGTCATATTGTTGGAAGTGAAAATAAACCTTAGAATAGATCGTGGAAACAAAATTCGCAAATTAATCTGAGTAAATCGAAGGTATGGCAAAGTATAAATGCAATAAGCAACAGTAAAATTGTAGTCAAATGAAAAAAGCCATACGTGGCAGAAAGAAATATTATTATTTGTCGCAGCAAAATTAAAATACTAACATATATACATAATCTCAACTTTAAGTGGTTGTTTCACGATAATATAAATTGAAAGGGTTTAAAAATCTTAGTCACCGGGAATGAAAATATCACAATTAGGTAATCGGAAAATATCATATGCGAAGTAGTATTTCATAATATTGAATTTTATGTTAATTGATATATTTTTCATTGAATATATTTTCTCTCATTGTATCTCATTAAATAAATATATCATTTTTTTACTTATGCAATATGAATTTGTCTTTACACTTCCAATTTATATTATATAACATCTCCAATATTTGAGTCAATTTATAAAAAAAACACTTAGTGCCACACAGGATAATAAACTATTTATACCAAAATAAAATCTGAAATGAATGAAAGTGAAAGGTCCATTAGACATGAAAAAGACTTAGATCTCTTAGAGCATCTTCGATATTCTAGGTCTATTGATACTTATGTGGTAAAATATTTAACATGTTTTTTTTTGTTTTTTTTTTATATTTTTTATATGGCATGTTCTCACAAATTAAATATGTATCAACTTTTCTCCAATGCAAGTGGTCTCTTCTCCTCCTCAAAATTAAAAAGGTATGATTAATTTTATTTTTTTATGATCTTAGGAAGATAAATTTATCGAGTTGACAAGTTATGAGTGAAGTAAAATTATATCATGTTTGAGACCAAGTCTCAAGATTTATGTTGTTGTATCATCAAGACCTATATTACGACTCTTAACGTTAGAATGACTGTTTCTCATAAAAGCTGGTTTTTAGCTTAGTTGACAAAATTTAATTATTGGCTTGTTATATCATCGTAGCTACTCTTATTGGGTCATACATAATTGCACTTGATTTTTGATTGTATATTGGAGTGAGTTTTGTCAATTTATATTGACTTTATCTATATCATTTAAGACCTAAATTTATTAGTAGGTCAATCAAACAAAATTTGTTTTAAGCACTGAAAATGCTCTTAAATATTAAATTATATTGTAAAGAAAACCAGTGTTTTACAAATGGTTGGAACACCCGGACTTGATTGACCCAGAAGCAAACCCAGTCTGGTTCGTTCAAATGGACCGTTTTGTAATTGACCCGCATTTACCGGGTCGACCCAACTGGGTTACCAATGACCCGGTCAACCCAATTCTTTTTATGTATTATTATTATTATTATTATTATTATTATTTATTAGTATATTTTTTCTTTTGTAATTAATTTAGCGTTATTAATATTGTCATTATATTTTATCTTTGTAAATTAATTTAGCGTTATTATTATTATTATTATTATATTTTTTCTTTTGTAAATTAATTTAGCGCTTTAAGCCTTGCACAAAATAAAAATAGATTCAAGAATACCCACAATTGGCGACTTTCCCCTCGGTCAGACGCAGCGTAGGTTTATAATTTTACCACCCAAAAACCCACACTCCCATTGTCCAAACCCCAACTGCATTCCCTCTCTTTCAATCTCTGCCGAGGTGAAGTTTCTATTCTCTTTTCTTTCGATTTCTTCTCTTTACAATTCTGGGTTCGTGTCTTCTCTTTCCTCCTTCATTTTTTTCCTCTTTGTTGTTTTGGATTTTATTCTTTTTTGTGTGGCTTAAACATTGAGAATGTGTGTTGCGCATTTATTCCATTTTCTTATTTTGAGTGATTTTCTTGATGGGTTTCAATTCATCTGTGTAATTGATTGTTCTAGATTAATTTTTTTGTTGGTCGAGTTCTCTTTCAAATTTGTGTGCAACTCGAAAACTTCGTGGTGGTGGGAATGAGCCCTGTAGTGAAGAAAAGAAGGAACTTTGAACGTCTCGTTATCTTAATTTGGTTAATGACTTCATTTTACCATATTTGTGTTGTTACGCTTGTGTTGAATTTCGCATTTTGTGTGTCACCCTGAAGATGGTTTCTGAAGCTACCCGTTCTTGGTTACTTCCCGCAGTTTTATTTGCTCAGTTTGCCTTATTCTTTATGTAATAATATTTTCAGCATTAATTAGATTTCTTTTCTTGGCATTTTCCATATGATTCTTCCGGTGCTTACTCATATTTTACCGGAGATTGGTCAAGCTAATCATTCTTGTTTTGATTATTTCCTGCAAAATTCACTCAGTCCGTTTGTTTTATTTTTTTCCCACTTTTTTCTTCCTTCTTCATTTTTATTTATTTTTTCTTTGGGCTTAACCTATCTCAATGAATTATTATTTATTTGAAAGTTTGAACATTGGAGCTTATTTTTATATTTCCATCTGCACCCATACACATTGATATCTGAAGTGTTAGTCTGCTTCAAAATAATTGTTTTTCTTCAAAAGCAAAATTGTGGCTATTTTCTCTGTATGTGCTTTTCTAGTTCTGACTTAGAAATCCTTGAAACCCTTCGTTTTGTTTTTTCCTTTAGAAGAATTATATTTCTGACTTTAAATGGTTGAAAAGAGCGTATTCACTGGTCAGAGAGGCAGTGTGTTTTTGGATCTAATGTGGTTGTTGTCAAATAATTTATTACTTGTGTGATTGTGCTGTATGCATCTGAGAAGGTACCTGCGAGATTTGGTTTCTTCATTCTCCACCATTAATTTGACTTTCTTCTCTTAAGTTGCTCTATTTGTTAAAAGGGTTGTTTTACTATGCTGGGAGAACATATTATTGTGTTGTATGTGCACTTAGTCAATGTGCTTGTATGTGAAGATACCAAGACTCCAGCCGTGAAACCTATGCGTTCAAGCATCTCACTTTCTCTCTCTGTTTTTTTTAAATAAATTTTCACTTTCTATTATCAAAGGCATGCACGCGATTAAGGGTAAGTGGGCTGTACAAGCATTTGCACTTGCCACCAGCAATGACTCAGGGGGCAGAAAGTCGAGGGTTAGACGGTCAAAAGAAGAAAGAAAGACAATGGTTGAATCTTTCATTAAGAAGTAATGTCACTACATTCTCGTTATTTTTCTTCCTTCATATGTTTTACATCATTTTATGCAGGGACTGTAAAGTAGAAAACTGAGTATGATTTAAAATCCAATTCTTCTTTTGACTCCTCTTCTCTCTGGAGCAACAGTTTCCGGGGAGAGATAATTATTATATTCCCTGCAATTTTTTATTTTATTTTTAAATAAAGAAGCAAATGTTATAATCTTGATTAGCTTATCACTTCTGTATGCAATTTCTCTGTATCTCACATATTGGGACCATTTAAAAAGTAATTGCTATATCTCTTAAAAGATAAGATAAATGGAAGAAACTATTTGAAAAGTAACATATGCTTCGCCAATGGGTAGCACTTTATACAATCAAAATATTGCCGAAGCTATTATAATATTATTTTCTTTCAGAATTGTGTCTGGTGGAATATTAATATAGCTTACTTTGTAATATTTTCAGATATCAGCATTCAAATAATGGAAATTTCCCATCCCTCAACCTCACGCACAAAGAAGTTGGCGGTTCGTTCTATACAGTGCGAGAGATTGTCAGAGAGATTATTCAAGAAAATAGAGTGTTAGCTCCACCCAAAGTGTCTTCAAATTTTCTCGAACAAAACCCATTAGGATCCATTTCTATGGAGCCTCAAATCGATTTGTCCATATCAGAGAGCATGCATATAGCCACACATGTCTTGACCCCAGAATATCAAATTTCAAGTGAAGAGAACATTTCTATTTCTACTGAGCAGCTGAATGGATCTTACCCCTCGGAGTTGGACAATGAACAAATCGAAGGAATAATCAAGGTGGCCAAGAAAATTGAATCTCATGATGGAAAAGGCGAATGTTATCAAGCACCAAATCATTATCTGTTAAATAACGACGAGAAGATTGTTAATAGGATTGAGGCACTTGAGGAAAATTCACACTTTGATAATCGTCAGGACAATAATGACAGTG
Organism: Phtheirospermum japonicum; assembly: GCA_014905375.1. Taxonomy (NCBI): domain Eukaryota; kingdom Viridiplantae; phylum Streptophyta; class Magnoliopsida; order Lamiales; family Orobanchaceae; genus Phtheirospermum; species Phtheirospermum japonicum. Next base: position 263,036 of record BMAC01000343.1, read on the forward strand.
GTATTTTATCTATCCAAGAGATTAATGGACAAAAAAATGAAGAATTTGGGCAAAAAAATGTTCTGAAGTCAACGGAGATTCTTGATGAAGGGAAATATGGAGCCCGAGATGTAGAAGCTTCCGAAACTGGAAAGTCTCGTGTGAGCTCTAATGTTGTTGTGGAGACATTTCCATTAAGGCCTGTGCCTGGGACAATTCACGACATGGATATACGATCTGGTAATTTACAAGAAGCAGATGGAACTTTGGAAGCTATTCGGAACTCATCTGGTTTTGATGATGCTAAGGGTGAGGAAAAGATTACGGATGAGAAAGTGGTGCTAAATCATCAAGGCTTCTCTCTGGAGAGTTCAAAATATTCATCGGCCACCAAGTCCGTTGTGCTTGGTATGGGTGACGTTGTGGGTCTTGAATCTGGAGATTTGTTGTCTGCGGGGATTAAGGTAATTCTTTGTAGGAGCACGAGATGATAAGGACCGTTTCATCTTAAATGCGCTGCTTGACATTTCCTCAAACTCAAGATTCTTTTAGTATTTCTTTTTATTTTTCCCCAGGGGTGAGTCATGGCTTCATCAAAGTTGTTTATAGAAAATTGCATGTTATGAGGGGATCTAGTCTGCTTTAATTCTCTTTGGATCTTTGCTTGGTTGATTTGGAGTCCCTGAGCTTTCTCCCTTTTTTCTTATTTATTTTCCGATTTTAAGTTTTTCTCTTTTTTCTGGTCGAATTATGTATCACTTAATTAAGAAATTGTTTGCAAAAGTTTTTGCTCTTAGAGGAAGTGACTTATTGTAGCAAAGCAAATAGTAGTTGAGAATTAGGAGTTGAGTGTTTATAGGCAGAAGCTGAACAATTGAATAAGTTGCAAGAGAGTGTGTGGTGAATAAATTGTTGGAGTCTTTATTTTTGTGTGAAAGTCAAACCAGAAGTAGACTAAAAAATTTAACGCGCGCCTCCCCCGAACGTCAAATTCTAGTTAAATTGTACAGAAGTTAGTATTTGATATAATGAAAACCACCTTATCTTTAACAAAAAATTGACCACCACATTTTTTTAGTGTTTCAGACACACACTAAGTCGTTTCCATCTTTATATGCTACTGAGTACTGATGATGGGATCATATATTTCCCATAATCCTATAATGTTACTGAAATGGGCATACTTTGTTGTTGTCTTTTGATTTAAGTCATTTATTGTCAGTTCAGTCTCTGTGGTCTCTTGCAGGACTCATCAATTCAAGTCGGAACAAAAGCCAGTGGCCAAGATAATACCAGTTTGCCCAAAGACAACAATCCCACACTGGACCGAATCAATCTGTTAGTATCAGCATTGCTCACGATTTATATTGTCCTTTCCTTTGTCTGAAAAGTAAGGTTTGTGGTCACCTGACAGATATTGTGTTTCGTGCTTTTGTGGGCAGTGAAACTTGGGAGGGGACATCAAAGAAATCTACTAGACCTGAAAGCAATCCGCTTCTGGCATTAGCAAAGGCGTTTATCTCTTCTTTCGTGAGGTTTTGGACCGAGTGATACATTTTCTTTCGTTTTCACCTTTCAGCAGTTCTAATTTTATTACAGGTTAGGTCTATTTGTTCTTTGCCTTTCTAATTATTTGACGGTACTTGTTTTGTATAATTTTTATTTTGTAATCTCTGGAATTAGTTGTTCCGATTCCTGTTTGGGTTCATGTTCTGCAAAGGTGAAATAAAAGTTATGTTTTCACTTTTCAGTGTGCCACTTAGGGGAAGAAAAAAAAGAAAGAAAGAAAAGGAAACGATCCTTGATGTTTAGCATAATTACAAAAATAACTACTTATTTTTCAGATTTACAAATACCCCTTAACTTGTGTTTCTATTTTACAAATTACACGTATTACGGGGATAGTTGTAAAATTAGAAGATAACTATATTATTATTATTATTATTATTATTTTTCATTTTCTTAATCGACTAAACCTCGGAGGTAGTATATGTAAGTATCTCTATTTCTTATTGAATTATCCTAGGATGGAGTAACCTTGTCGATAGAGAAGATCAGTCAACGGATAGTAAGTGGTTTTCTAAAATGTATAAAGAGCTTGATAACTGAATCAGTGGGCATTTGTGTCCCTGTTGCAAACATTCTTTGTGAAATCTACAATAATTTTTTTTATTAATCACGTCTATTGATCTACATTCGCCACATTTTAGCTTTTTTGGCACTCTGAATATGTCTTATTCGATTTCGAGGACAAAGTTGTGGTCTAAGTCCTGCTTCTGTGTGCTTATTTCAACTTAATATGATGATTTATTAATATGGTTTAATGGGGATTGTATTGTGGAAAAGGGCTTCTTAAAGATTGCTCAATTATACAATTGAATGTGCCTTTTTGATTCAAATATTAGAAATGTTCTGGTTTTCATTGTATTATAAAACAAAAATGGAAGTTGATTGATTGCCAATGCCTAAGGTTTATTATCATCTTCTTTCTAGCCAAATTCCTGAGAGCCAATGCTTGTATGGTTATAACCCAATTTTCTATAAATTCTGAACACGCGGGTGTAGATTTGTCGCTATTTGTTGTGAATTTAGTTCAATGTATTTGTAAGTAATTAGTGTGAAAACCCGCTATTTTCGCTGGCAAATATAAGAAATGCAAAATAATCCTAAATTTTATTTAAAAAATTTATAAGATATTCAAAACTTGAATTATTAATATGAGAAAAGAAAAAATATAATTTCATTTTGAATTTCGAAAAGTCTCCTTGTACACTAAATTAACTGTGTTTAGAATCTTCTACCGTTCTTAAAATTGCAACATAAAGTTGACTCGTGTGTGGCACGGGCAGGGGCGGAGGCACATGTAGCCTCACCCGGGCTGCAGCCGCGTAGCCCAATTTTTATGCTTGGTAGTCTCATCTTTTTTTGCATATGTAATCCCAGACCAATTAGCAATAGCACAGCCTGCTCAAAACACGAAGAAAAAAAAAACATATAGCCAATCAAAATCTTTCTAACCCAACTGAACAAAGAAAGCTTTAGTGCTTTAATTATACATAACCCAATTAATTAGAAGGCTTTTTCTTAATATAGTTAAAACAAAAATGTCCAAGAATATGGTCTTAAAATTCACCACGAGTAACCTTTAAAATTCATTGTTTCATATCCTAATCTTAAATTCTAATTCAAAAATTGTAATTTAATAATTTTAATTGTATTTTCTTTATTTTCTTTGTTTGATTTTTTATTTAGTTTATCTTATTGGAGATAGCTATTTTTATAGAGTTAGTTTTTAGGAGTTCTATGGGTTCTTAGGAATTGAGTTTTTTTTTTAGTTTTTGTCTCATTATTTTCTAGGATTGCTTTTTTAGTTTTTTTAGAAAGTTAAGTTGTTTTAGATTTTTTTTTTTTGTTTTATTTATTCCTTTTTACTTTAAATTTAGGTTTAGTACCTGCAAATAGTTAGGGTGCTGCAAAAGAAATTCAGCCCGGGTAGATTTATAATCCTGACTCCGTCACTGGACACGAGAGTTATAAAATGATATTTTTTTAAACATTGTGATAGTTATAACATAAGAAATCTAGAAATGTAGGTAATTATCAAAAATAAATATGAATATCGTATTTTCAATATGTCTCATATCGTATTTGTGACATATACCAATATAAATATTTAATATTTAAAATAATAATTATATGTGTGTTATGAAATTATAATAAACATAAAGGATAATTGTTACGAATCAAAATCATCATCATTTTTACATTTCGTAACATTGACCAAAGTAATAACCAAAACCTAAACGACCGTGTTTCTAATTAAAATATATTGTGAACTTAGCAACATTTCAAATATTTACATTAAAAAAATAATAATAACCTCTAAACTAAGAAGACACATGGAAATTTCGCATTTGGGTAAATAATAATTAAAAGTTAAAAAAGAACTTGCTGAATTTAGAAACAATATACCCATTTTCAACCTACCAAACACTAACCAAAACGAGAGTGAACATGTGAAGGTGAAGTAAGGCATCGCTTATTGTTTCAGTAAAAAACTCAAAGAACCATATGAGGTCAATTTTTTATAAACAATATACCCATTTTCAACCTACCAAATACTAACCAAAACGTGAGTGGACATGTTTCAGTTAAAAACTCATAGAACCATATGAGGTCAATTTTTTATGACCTTTTCAAAAGATAGAAAAACCCACAATTATTTGCATTATAGTTTATAACAAAATAAACAGAATTTGATCCAAAAAGCCCAAGAAATAGTGGAATACAAGCTCAGTTAGATGATACTAAATCATTTTATTCCACTAATAGATCAACTTGAACTACAGTATATTCTCAAAAGAAAAAAAGCACCAATGATCTTATTTGAGAATCAAAACAGTTTTGATGATTTAAAATAAGTCTAATGAACTATATGCCCATCTAAAACAATTTACATCAAGTCATGATATAGCGCAATTTCTGTATTTTATAAGTCCAGTTTCCAGAAATTTTAGCGATGTTTTTCAATCAAAGTTAGGATTTATGCAAACAAAAAAGTGTATCAAACAAAAGCACTTACATAATTTTTTTTCTTTTTTTAATTTTAACTTATATGAATAAGGTCGTTTTTGTCACAATACTTATATTATTTTAATTTATTTTTTAGGGGGTAGATTAAGTAAAATCCATGGTGGACATAGCCACACTTCTCTAAAACTAAATCGCAATCAATAGTTATCTAGGGTGGGTATCGGCCGAACCGGTTAAACCGAACTGATTATCAAAACCGAATTGGGCCAAAAATAGATATATAAATGGTTCGATTTGGTTTCTATTGGTTGGACAATCATTGAAAAATTTGGGCTATTTCCATAATAATAACAATAATAATAATAATAATAATTGTTATATTTTTTTAGTTGAGACATTTTAATTACTTCTCCTTTGAACTAAAAGAATTACATTACAAAATTAACAAAATAACACAAATAAACCCAATAATTAGCCCTGAACACTGAGTAGTAGAATATTCACTGTAAAACTTGGATAACTTGTATTTTCTTATTTTCACATAACATTAAGGTTCGGTTAACTCAGTGTTTCAGTTCAAAAAACCGATCCGAACCAATAAACAAAAGTTTCTCAAGATACAAACGTAAACTGAATTGCATAACACAAAAACTGAACTGAATTATAATTTTCAGTCGGACGGTCGATTTATTTTGTTTGAACCGAGTATCCGCACACCCTCTGTTCACGAATGGTTGGCAAATATACTACAAACTAACTCACAAATAGATTAGACAGAATTATATCAATATTAACAAAATGCACAAGGATTCATTGACTTCATACTTGCACTCTTTTGTTTTTTCCACCTGGTCTTTGGGTGACTCCTCAAAAGTATCAATGTGATTAAGATTTTGATACGGATACAAAGCAAAAGGTAAAAAAAAAAAACAACACCGAAAAGTACACAACCAAACGATGAACAGCTTGGACACACAACGCCACATTGATCTGTCCCCACCTCAAAATGAATAATCCTTCAAATCAGATTTTGAGTACCCAAGTTCCATGTCAGCCATACACTCTTCAGCAGTAAGGGGGCGAAGCTGCCTTGTCTTTCTCCTCAGGTTATGCTTGTGCCACTTGCTCTTAAAGTGCTCCCTATACTCTTTCGCATCGCCCACAAACGCGTTGCAAGTGCTGCATTTCTGCTAAGATTACCAACTACCGAGAGTTACGGACTAAAATTGCAATTTAGCCTAAACTCAATATAAATCAAGCAATGGATTACCGTTCTAGTCCAAGATATTTAGTATTTACCAATATTTTCATTTAAAAAAGAAGATGCCCACAACTAACCAGCTCTATCGTACAGTAGTTCATCCGGAAGGTCATTAGGAAGCTTAATCTGAGCTCATTCGGTAAATGCAAAAGCAATGCATCAATACGAAAGAAGCAAAATGTATGTTTATTAGCATCAGTTTTACGATTAACTACCTCTTTGAACTTTGATACATATCGATGGCATGATTGGATAAAGATCAGCTGAACTTCCAAAACAGGATTGAAGCATCTCAGTATTAATGACGCCAGGATTGAGCGCAACACAAGACATTCCAGCTGGCAACTCCTTTGCCACTGCCTTTGTCAAACCCTCAACTGCCCATTTCGAGGCACAGTAAGGAGCAACCTAGTGTCATTTAATAAAATCTAAACCCATAAATAACACAGTCCAAAACGAGACTTAATAACAGCTAAATTGGCTCATTCCCACATACCAAAACTTTACATAAATAAATAAATAAATAAATAATAGAGACATGCTTTACACCAGATGGTAACTTATTGTGCAGATTAGGAAAAGAAACACGAATATACCTGTGCAGCAGCTGATCTTCCCCATCTAGATGATATGTTAACAATTATACCATTCTTGTTCTCAACCATAACTGGAAGGAAATGTCTCAGTACATTTGCTGTTCCTTTGATAACTGGAAGGAAATGTCTCAGCTGCTGGAACCTCCCATATTCTATTGTTCTTATTTATTATCCCAGCATTGTTTACTGGAAAATTATCGCACATTAGTTTTACATGATTTGGCAAAACACCATTGAAGTGTCACAACACAAATAACTTGCTCCCAATTCAGAGAAAGAAAGAAAAGATTAAGCTGAGAATAATATCATAAGAATAACCCCAATTCCACTGCAGCATACCATTGAAGCATCTTAGCAATGCCCATTGTTTTCAAATTAAACAATATTCTAAACAAACTACATGAAACATTATAACAGTAAATGAATCAGTACATGTACCTATAATATCAGGAATGACCTTCTTTTCCACCAATGCACGCGCCAACTCCTCAACGCTACTATTAGACCTCTAATTGAACACCAATAAACAAAGATTACGAACAAAACATATTACGGAAAATAAAATTAGGGGAAATGAGGAGCATATTAGAAGATGAACTGAGGTGGAAAAAACATCATACGCTTTGTTTGTTTTGTCGTCAATTCCAAATTATAGAAACCCAATCAAAATAAAATAAGAATACATATAAAAGAGGATGATTTGTGAAAGGTATTCTACCAAAATGGAAAGTAATTCAGATTACCAATTATTAATATGTTTTGCCAAATCATGACACTTCTCTGAAAATTTTATCGAACATAGCTTTCGCGACCGGAAACAAAGCCAAGACTGATGAACGTAACCTGACATCGAATTTGTTTTTATCCTTGCTAATCCGAACCAAAATCACAACTGGCAAACGATTAGCTGTATCAAGATTATCCTCAAAGAGCTCACCATGATCATAATCACAATAATTGTACGATTCGAAAAAATAGTATCTAAAAAACATCTTCAAACAGTCTGAACGATTACCAATTTCAACAACAGAACTCAATTCTGATAAAATCTTGATCGAGCAACATAAAAAATAGAAGAGCGCAAATGTCAAGAAACGCTTTCGAATCTCTCTTTTCTTTGAATATCAATTTCTAATCCATTAGGGTTCAATAATCTGAAAAAAAAGTAAATAAATAAATATATATTATTACCATATATATGGTAATTTAGGTAATTTAGCACGTATATATGACTAATGCGAAAAATTAACAAACGCGTTAGGCCAACAAATCAAAGCATTTCAATATGTGAGGACATCTATTAAAAAAATGCAATGATATGCAGTGACTAATATTTGATGAATGTCATTTGAGGCTATGGGGATGCCATGCCAAGAAAAGCTACTGCAGCAGCTGACCAGGTAATTCAGAGGACTACAAAGAAATATTACCTCTATTTTCTTGCGGCCCAAAATGACCTCAGATTGAATGAAATCATCACTGGCGATCAAGGTATGATCTCCTTCTGTCTCTGAAAATGCGTAGCTTGTGTGGTCAATAACCAAAGTTGCTGGATCCTATTAGTACACACTCAATATTAACACAATTTCGCAGACAAATCATGTCGAATACTGCTGAAGTTTTAGCATCTTCTAGGTAAAGAAAGAAATCAACCAACAGTAATTCTAGATAATTGCAAAAGCACAAACAGGTAATGGGACCAAGCCAGTGAACAGAATTCTACCTCATCAAAGTCAACCCCACACTCAACAACTATCTCTCAGATTAATTCAGATGCCGATGCATCAACAGCGAGAATCAAGTCATGACCAGAATTAACAAATTCTAGTAATGATGCAGTTTCAATTGACCCACCGAACCCTAATTTCCACCAATTAACAACATATAATAGAAAAACTATCAACACACATAAAACCTCTCCATATATAAATACAAAAACTTGTACTGCACAAGTGTGTATAGTGTGCATAGTGTTCACTTACGATCGATTGTTGGGGAGAACAGAATAACGACGTCGTACAAGTATTTAATCAGACTACGGATAAATCAGGAACTAAAAGTGATTTTTTAATCACAATAATTGAACAACAATTGCCAAAAATAGACTCCGGATAATAAACATAAACCAAATCAACCAAATAATTTGAAGAAACCATATAGTCATAGAAATAATATTACCAATTTTAAAAAATAAAGTTCTAAACATATTAGCCTTTTCCCGTGTGATTTAATATAATAACTCGGCACAGATTAAAACTGCTCTTTCAAACAATTGAAGATAGTAGGAAATAGACAAAATGAACCAAAAAATAAATTTCCAAAATAGATCGACAAATAATCCAAGAAATTTCCAAAATAGATATCCAATTAAATCGATTAAAGGAACAAATATCCCAATAAAGTTGTAAACAAATTGACGAAAAAATCAAATATACATGCAACTTTAAATCAGATCGAAACATAATACAATTATAAATCGAAATATACAAATAATCAAGATTAATATAAAAAATTTCAAATCCATTAGACAGAGGAAAAAACTGATTACCGATCTGGAAACACAAATAGAACTTGGGCATTGGCCTGAACCCGAGAAGGAAATGTACTCAGACTGGGGCATTTATCCGAATTCGTTACACTACAGGCCACGATTCGGAATTCGGCGAGGCATTCGCCGGCGAAGGGATTGAAGAACTGGAGGCCCGACTGAGCGATGCAGTCGAAGCGGACCCACTTCTCGATGACTCCTATGATGGCTCGCTCCACTTCTCGAAGATCTCATCCAAAAACCCTTTCGAAAACAAAAGTGGAAAGAAAAATCAGATCCGGAATAGAAAATAAAATTCAGATCGGGAATTGAAAATTGCTTTGATCTATATAAAATAATTCTTACCAATTGAAAAACGGAATGAACTAAAATTCTAGATCGACAGATCTATATAAGAACCCCCCTAAAAAATAGCAATTTCAACTTTTGTTGTTTATTCCGCCTTATTCTTCGATTCTTGAATGTTTCCTTATCTAAAATAGTTTCCAAGGTCCCGGCGGCTCGTGAGCGTAATGGTATAAGCATGCCTTGCTGTTTAGGCCTTTGTTCATTCCGCCTTTGTTTAATGCCTTTTTTTAAAAATTGATACAAATGGAACTGCAAGATCTGAAAAATATAAAGTGTTAAATTGATACAAATAAATAAATCGAAGAATTTAAAAAATGGAAGAAATCCAGATCTGAAATTTACTACTGGAACTTTAGATTTGTTAATCATTCGAACAGAGGGATCAACTACAATATATGAAATATAAACTGAATCGAATAACAAAAAAAGAAGAATCAAAAAAATTGAAAATTTTTTAGAGATCTATTTTCCAGATCTATTTTCTTTTGAACAATAAAAAAAAAAATACTTAAAAGTCAAGATCGGGAATTTCAACGATCTGTTGAAGGGAATCCGAGATCTATCATGAATCGAAAAAAATATCTAGAAAGATTAGACCGGGTGAGGATTCCAAATCGTCATGTTGTTAATCTGTGAAGAAAAGACGAAGAAAAATAAGAAGAAAGAAAAGTAGCGTGTCTAAAGGCTGTGAAAAAAAAATGGATGCCAATATTAACATAAATAAAAAAAAGTTGTTATTTATACCTGGTCAAAATTTTGGCCTCCTCCCAAAATAGACCCCCTATGAACCACATGCCGACACGTCATTTTTGGAGAAATTTAATTGGTCCACATCAGCCCCAGAACACTCTCCTTTCGACACCTCAGTATTAATAGTTAACACTATTAACAAAATGGAGGATACTACGCACGTTTCATATATCAAAAGCACAAACAATAATTTGTAGGTGATAAATGATCTTTTTATTAACAAATAATAATTTCTACCCATACCTACATTTTCATTTTTCACATTCATTTACATTTAAGTGGCTATTATTGTGCATTAGTTTCTCTTTAATTCGAAATTAATTTTGAGAAACCCGAAATGCTAATATCATCGGCTTATTATGCAGATCTTGAATATCTAATTTATTTCCCTTCATTATTGAAGTCCAATTAAACATTTGATCAAATATTGGTCAAAATTCATTTAAAACTAAATTCCAACAGTATTCTTATGTATTACAAAATCCCAGATTATAATAAAAATCTAATCACAATATTGCTTTATATAAAATGTAAATCATTTTTTTGAGTTAGTATTCCATGGATTCAGGTGCACCCGATCCCACTTACCTAATACACCGCACATGTTATTCCACTTTTAGTTGGATTGTTTTCCCTTCTCAAGCGCGCCTCGCAGAAACCCCAATTACATCTCCCCCTTTCCAATTTTCGTAATATTCTCAATCATGTCTCCAGAGAAACTGGTCTTGCTATGTCTTCGTAGTCGTCTCCGCCATCGGAATCTAAGACACGTCGCCGCAGCTCAGCACCTTGGCCTCACGAACTCCGCCAATAACAGAAACCATAAAAGTAACTCCTTGCCGTCAAATTCGTCATTTTTTTTTATAATTTAGAGCTGAACGTTGATTAGTTTCATTTTTTTTTTGATATTTTATCTTTTTTCGTTTTATGGATTTGTTCAAAGTTTTTCCATCTAAAGTGGGTCTAATTGTTGTTGTCATTAATTTTAGCTTCGTGCAACTTTAATGTATTGGCCTACAAAATTGCATTATTGCATATCAACTATTTGTAGAAATGCCTGAATGAAAAATTTACATTAGTTAAGTTCATGAATATGTAGTTGTGATGATATTTGCATGTTATGTGTGATGATATGTAAATATCTTATTCATTTTCCTTAAGATTGATGATGAATATATATATAGTTTGTGATGATATGTACTTGTTTTATGTAATGATATATGCACGATACATGTGATGATATATTAATATTTGTGTGATGATATACGAATATCTTCTTTTTTTCTTCTGGGATTATAGATGAGTAGGGGTCGATCCTAGAGAGAGCGATAAAATTATTCTTTCTTAATAGACGTAATTAATTAAATATATAACTAGTTTAACACCTGTATATTACACGAGATTTATAAAAAACTAAATATAAAAAATATTTGTGAAAATTAAAAAGTTATAGATTTAAAATAAAAAACTGAAGAGATGTTTTTTCAACCCGTGCCCTGTTCAGTTTATTAATTATTATTATATTCTAATATTTAAATTAAGTTCGTTAATAATTATATTTATATACTTATAAAAATTAAAAAGATGTCACATTATCAATCCGTCTCTAATCTATATTAATTAATTATTATTAACTCTTTCTATATCTTTATGTTTAAATTAATATTGTTAATAATTAGAGTTATATACATTGAAAAATTCAAAAGGTGTCATACTCTCAAACCTTATCGCATTGTGCCATTGTCTATAAATATTAATTAATTATTATTAACTCTTTCTATATCTTTATGTTTAAATTAATATTGTTAATAATTAGAGTTATATACATTGAAAAATTCAAAAGGTGTCATACTCTCAAACCTTATCGCATTGTGCCATTGTCTATAAATATTAATTAATTATTATTATACATTTCTTTTATATTTAGATCGAGTTGATTACTAATATTTAGTTACATACTCCAATTATTGCAAATATATCATAATTTATACAAAATATTTAAAATTTCAAAAATAAATTATTTCATCTTTTATTATAAATACAATTTATTTAATTATTTTCATAAATAAATTTTTTCTTGTGATTAAAATTATTTCATACGTGGTTTTTCTTTTAATTAAAATAATCAATTTATCTGTTTCTACTAATTATAAATGACTTATTTCTATTTATATATTGGGAGTATAAAAAAAATTAATTGAATTAGAACATAATAAAAGAAAACTATTAAGTTAGTCAAAAATATAATAAAAGGAATATATTAAATTAGGAAATATACAATAAAAGGAAAATATTAATTTAGGTATATATAATTAAATTAGGTAAGATACAATAAATAGAAAAGTATTAAATTAGGTAAATATTAGGTTCGCATGACACATAAGCAAACGAAACACCAAATTTTTTTATTTGCTAAACGAAGCATACGAAGCAGACACATAGGTTAGGAGGATTTTGCATTAATATATAGAGGTGATTGGGTGGGNGTGGGGTGGGGGTGGGGGGGTTGGTTGAAAAGATTTAATCTACTACTATTACTACTAATAGTTAAACTAAAGCAAAAATATAATAAAAATACAATCAAGTGAACTAAAGAAAAAATATAATAAAACTAAATATTCCAAATTGAGAAGAATTCTGGTTCTTAGTTCCATTTATCCACGTTTCGATTCAATTGTAATTTAATGTAACGCTAAACTCTCATCTAATCCCTTGAGTTCGAATTTCGAAACCAACAACAAACTCTGTTAACCCCTATCGTTTCTTAATTGTATTCAGTTAAAACAAGCTCTTTAATCGAACCTATCTTGACGAGTGATTTAAAATAAGCTCTTTAAATCTATAACTCTAGAAGCATTAAAAATTAATACGATGGAATAGACAAGATATTAAGTTTATAAACTCGACCTAAGAGACCTTGAATTTATGTAAACAATTGACTAGGCTCAATTGTCGCTACTTGTGAAATTAGATTCACAACAATTACGGTTTATGAATCATATTCTAGCATTAATTATATAAAACCCTAATCTAGTTGGCCAAACTAAGATCTAGAAATCATACAATAAAAACAATTAAATTCATAACATAAAAATATCAAAGAAAATCGATTAGAGAATACGTAACGGGATTTAAATCACAATCTCATCAAATACGTTACAAACGTTACTTCCAGCCGGAATAAAAATAACTAGCAATACCTAACTAGTTTAAATACAATCAAAGTCATAGTTCACTAGTGCAGAAACAGCATTCTAAAATGCCCTGTTTCAGTAAATCTAGAACGCCCTGCCCAGACGTTCTGTATAAAGTTGTTCTAGAATGTCGGATTTTCTAGAACGGTTATAAAAAGACGTTATAGAAAGTATATATTATAGAACGCCTTTACGAAATAGACGTTCTAGAAAATAAACTTTCTAGAACGTCTGTACGAAATAGACGTTCTAGAAAATAAACTTTCTAGAATGGATTTTGAAAAGGCGTTTTAGAAAATAAACTTTCTAGAACCCCTTTTCAAAATAGACTTTCTAGAAAATAAACTTTCTATAACACCTTTACGAAATAGACATTCTAGAAAATAAACTTTTTAGAACGCCTTTACGAAACCCGTTCTATATAGTGTTTTTTCTAGAACGGCTTTTTGTAAAAAAAAATAAATAAAAAATGAAATAAGATCACCTTCCAACAGATACATCAAAACTCATTAAAAGCAAGATAATCACAAACGTAATACCAACATAACCAAAACATATCATTATCCATGATCAAAGAAATTAAATATCAGTCCCATTTATCATTAATCAAAACATCATTAGTATACCAAGTTTTAGTTCAATCACTATAAAAAAATGAAGAACATCTTCATTTCATTACGTACTATTGAATTAAACAATTGTTTTAGCTATGTCGACTACGAGTGTGGTAAGAACGCCAATCACAAGCCCCAAAACTTCTTTTGCCATGGTGGATGAACCAATATCATCTACGAAAAAATAAACACCAAATGGATAAATATAGTGACCTCATTAGTCAAAGCTATATATATAGTAGATATGTTAAACATAAACAAAATATACACTATAATCTTACTTCAAGATTATATTAAGGGCTAACTGTACAATATTTATAAATGCAAAGGGGTGTTTTGAAACACTTTTTGTTTGAAGGGGGATAAATGAGAATACAAATACTAAAACTACTTACAAATACTGTCGCATTCATGAATGGTACTTGAACACCAAGTGATTTAGACAAGGATTTGATACCACCGACATTAAAACCAATGAAAGTACCAGCACATGTCATGCTATTGGACAACAGAAGGAGATGATCTTTGATCACACCTTTTGTAACCATCGTCACTGATGTAGATAAGCGCTATGAAATAGTACAGATGTCAGTCAATTAATAAAAAAAAAATAAATAAATCATAATTAATTAATTAATTAACATGAATTAAAAAAGTAATTTCAATACCATATAATTGGTAAGATGGAAAATAAAGCCTAACTACTCAGAAGATTACATTTCGAACATAAAATTGCCAGAAAAATTCAAGGTCAAACATAGTTCCATCAAGAACAGTCTTTGCAACGAAAACATGGGCAATACCAAAGTTGAATAGTCTTTTCTACCCTTCTATTTTGTCTCTACATGTGTTAAAGTGGAAATTTATGAAGTTATGTATGATTAGACAGAATATATTGGCAATCTGCAATCAGAACAAATGTAGACACAGATTGAAGACATACATGGTCTATGTGTGTGTGCATGTATCACCTAAATGTTGTATTTTCGACTATATAAACTATATATACGAGAGTTGGCCTTGACAAATAGGCATGTGCAGAAGGGAAACTCTAAGCAGATAATCTGCATTAAAAGCAGTTAATACATTAGATTAGTATATTATCAATGGGCGATACCTGAACAGCCTGCTCAAACGCACAAGAAATACCAAGCAGATCTTGTACTTGTTTTATGGCATAAGGAATAGAACGTTTTGTATCACTTAAATGGATGATTGGAAGGCAAGAGTCCATTAAAGCCCTCCATGAATCTCCATTCTTTCTGACGGCTTCTTTCTCCACGATAATATCAAGAGCCAATTCACCTTTTGAGCCCTTAGATGGGCTCATGGCCCAAGTTACCTTGTCAGGACTTATCCAAACTATGTTTGCACTTGCAACCCTGTCATCACCTGTACAATTGTTGACACGTATACATCACATTATTGCATATAGTAATGGGAACCAGCAAAATCTAGGGAAGAAAGATGAACACAGATAATAAAAGCAATACAGAAGATTGGGGAAAAAATAGGATAACCCCACAAAAGATTCTATGTTATATTTAGATCAGATTTCCTAATACTTAGAAAAGAGAAGGCCAAAGTTCATTTATAAGATAATCAAGCAGCTATATGAAACACCTTTAATAATCGTCTCCAGCAGCACTGGGGAAACTTTATCATCAAGTAACAATATGAATATATTTTAATTTAAAGTAACTAGATCCTACATCTAATTTTTATTGAAACGAATCGAATTAAGCCCTCATTTACATCAACAACAAAAATTGAGCGACGGAGGGGGAAAATATGATTCAATAATAAATCAACAGAACATTATATATGACCTTGATGACGACGCGCTTAACGTCTCTGACAAATGCGCGTGTTGAATATACAACCTTCATTGCTCTCCACCTCTTTCTAGCGAGACAAAAAATAATAAGTGAATTCAAATGAATATTCGAATCCAAGAAAAATAATCGGATTTTTTTCGACATTGTAATTAATAGTTTTTTTAAATAACTAAACAATTAGACAACAACTTGATAAAAATGCGTGTTAATAGAGATCAAGAGATTTATCGGGAAACTTGTAAATCCGGCAGACGAAGGTGGTTAGGTGCACTCGCCGGTGATTTTTCATGGTGTATAACAGACAAGGCATTTCCAACAAACCTAATTGAAAATGAAACAAAGAAATAATTCCAACACAGAAGCAAACTCATTAGTGTTGGCCAATGCCAAATGGAAAAAAGCAACATCTGAATTTTTTGAGAGAGATCATCACGCACACCAATAGACTGTTTCACAAGTTGAAAACTTTAGAAATGATTACACTAGGTGATAGTTTAAAATAAAGTTTCCTAGGATATTTATTTAAAATAATAAAAATCTGATTCTTAATTGATGATAATGAGAGAAATGAAAGAAAGTAAAGAACACATATTGTATTCAATTTTTACTGAGATTTTATTCATTCATTTCTTGATAATTACATTCGGGAATGTTACCACTATTTATAGTAAAGGTAACCCTAAAATATGTGGCTAAGACTACTACAGTACATTAATTCAAATCCTGTGGTCACCATTGCTACAGTACATCCTAATAGCTGGATGTACTAGATTAGGGCTGACGACACTGGCTGGCGTAGGGTAGGTTGTCCTCATCTGAGTCCTTTTGTCAATAGTACGTTCGAGCTCTGGCCGAGCTATCGTGCGACCTGATAGGTTAACAACCTTGCGACCTGGCACTGCGCTCATCTCCAGGTCGCTAGACATTAGGTCGCCACCATGCGACCTGGCATTACACTCTTCTTCAGGTCGCTAAGCAGATTATGACCAGGCGATCTGAACTTGTCAAGTCGTTCTCTATTACCCCCCCCCTCAATTAGAGGGCGGCGATAGGAACAACAGAGAGCTTGTTCCGAAGCCGAGCAAAGAATTGATGCGATAGTGGTTTGGTGAAGACATCGGCAGTCTGATCAATGGAAGGGACAAACCGAACTTGCAGCGATTTCTTGGCAATGAGGTCGCGAACAAAATGAAGATCCAATTCAAAGTACTTCGTACGAGCATGGAGAACAGGATTAGAGGCGACAACAATAGCACTCTGATTATCGACCCAAATTGTGGGAACAACGGGAAGAGTGACCTGAAGCTCGCTGAGTAAGGAGCGGATCCAAACCAAGTCAGCAGTGGCATGAGCAAGACTGCGATATTCAGCCTCAGTGCTGGACCTGAAACGGAGGTATGCTTTTTAGAACACCTGACGAATTTTCTGTCATCCAGGTCACCAGCCCAGTCGGAGTCTGAAAAACCTGTCAGAGCAAAGAATGAAGTTTTAGTGTAGGTGAGCCCATAAGAAGTGGTATCAGCAAGATATCGCAGAATTCGCTTGACAGCCCGCCAGTGAGTGCTGAGAGGACAGTGCATATATTGGCACACTTTGTTCACACTGTAAGAGATATCAGGGCGAGTAATTGTGATATACTGAAGTGCTCCAATAATACTCCGGTAGAAGGTTGGATCAACAGTAGGCTCCCCTTGGGATTTAGAGAGAACAGGAGAGACAACCATTGGTGTAGGTGTAGCTTTAGCTCCAGACATACCTGCTCTTTCAAGAAGAGTGGAAATGTACTTGCCTTGATTCAAATGTAGAACTTGAGCAATGTGCGAGACCTCAATGCCAAGAAAATGATGCAGTTCACCGAAATTCTTTAAAGAGAAGGTGGAATCAAGATGATTGATAAGTCGCGAAATTCCGACCTTGTCGCTGCCAGTGACAAGAATGTCGTCTACATATACTAAGACCCAGATACAGCCCAAGGAACTGTTAGAGTAGAAGAGAGAGCTATCAGCTCGGGAAGCAGAGAAACCAAAACCAATAAGAACAGCTCGTAATTTTTCAAACCAAGCGCGAGGAGCTTGTTTAAGACCGTAAATAGCTTTTGACAATATACACACCAGAAGATTGGGACCCTCCTTTTCAAAACCAGGTGGTTGAGCCATGAAGATTTCTCGGTCCAGCTCGCCATGCAGAAAGGCATTATTGACGTCTAATTGCTGGACCAACCAATTGCAGTTGACTGCGATAGAGAGCACAACTCGGATAGTTGCAGCTTTAACAACCGGGCTGAAAGTGTCAGGAAAATCAAAACCGAGCACCTGACTGTATCCCTTGGCAACCAATATGGCCTTATAACGAGCAAAAGAACCATCAGCATGAGTTTTTAATTTGAATACCCACTTGCAACCGATCAAGGACTTTCCCGGAGGTAGCTCAGAAAGAGACCATGTCTGATTTTTAAGAAGAGATGCATACTCTTCATTCATAGCTGCTTTCCACTTGGGATGAGCTAAAGCCTCAACATAGGAGGAGGGCTCCTTAAAGTCAAGAAGCCGAGCACTGAGCACCCGGGGCTTTTAAATTCCTGCCTTAGCCCATGTGACCATATGGTGTGTACCTGCAAGAGATTTAGTTCGAGGAAAAGGAAAGGCATGCGGAGAGCCCATAATTGGTAATTCAACAGTTAGAGGAATAGTGGATGGACTAGATTGGTTGGAGGATAGTGGGATTGGTTGATGGGGAGAACTGGGAGATTGGACCATTGGAGGTGAGGGTGAGGTCGCGTGATATGAATTCTGAGGTACTTGGAAGGAAGGAGGTTGACCAAGTATGGAGGGCGGAACATGAGATTGTGTGGAGGTTGCAGGCGATTGTGATGAGGTCGCACGTGATTGAGGGGATCTCGCTAGCACATGTGGGGAGCTTGCTGGCACATATGGCGAGGTCGCTTGTGGTATAAGAGGTGGAGGACCAAGGATCGATGCTGAACGTTGGAGCAGGAATGAGGTTCAGAATTTTTAGAGAAGGGAAATTCGAGCTCGTCAAAGATCACATGTCTGGTGATTATAACTTTGTTATCTGGCAGTAGGACTTTGAAACCCTTATAGTGTTCACTGTAACAAATAAATGTACTAGGAAGCGACCTGAGAGGTTAACAACCTTGCGACCTGGCACTGCGCTCATCTCCAGGTCGCTAGACATTAGGTCGCCAACCATGCGACCGGGCATTACACTCTTCTTCAGGTCGCTAAGCAGATTATGACCAGGCGATTTGAACTTGTCAGGTCGTTCTCTATTAAGAAACACTTATATCTAGTAGTCAATCCACAATGTTGAGCCAATAACTTGAATCTTCCATTGTTGACAGGGAAACAAAGTCTAGGATCATGAACCAAGTAATTTTCATGTACCTCATTCCTAATTCATTTGGAAACCTCTACTTGCTCATCAGTTTCTCGTCGAAGTTCTTGCCTAGTGAGAGATCCATATGGATAATATAAAGCTACATCATAGACCACTAAGATTGCAATTAATATAACATATATAGTAAAAAAAAAAGAGGGAAAAATAAAGGCACTTTAATTAGGAAGCAACATCCTTATGACAAAAAACTATATACTTACATCAAGAGCCTCAAACACGTGATCTAAATGTTTTTTCAAGTTTGACACAACATATGCCATGCTGTTCTTAGTCACATGCATGCCCTAACAATCAAAATACAGAATAAAAGGGATCAAAAGGCTAGAGAGATATATTACTTTTCAAGTCGACATATTTGGCAACAGAAAATAATACTCAAAGAAAACAACAATCAAATCGGAAATATGATCTTAGGAAACCAAATAAGTGTAATATGTATGCTTACAAACTTCCACCATATATATCAATAACCCGAAGCTCCCAAAACAGCAACTGGCACTACTTGAGATATCAAGTTACCTGTAATATAAACAACTAGAGATAATAACTACGACAACAATAACACCATATTTTTCTGGCACAAAACAAGATACTAACTTTGGCCAGAGTTCCCAAAGAACAGTAATATGCCTTGCTGAGGCCAACTCACAAACCTTCATGGCTAACCGTTGAACCTGTAAAAGAATAGACCAAAACCGAATTTGTACAATAAAGTTTTTCAATGATTCACATCATGATCATATAAAATAATAATATTTTATATTAAGAACAAAGATTACACAAAATCATCAAAGTAATACGATGAAGTGGGAAAGTCCGACAATATCGCTAACAGGACCTAAGGAAACATATTACCCCGTAGTCATTTTCACAATAAAAAATAACAAGCAATTCTCCTAGGTGGTACATTATAGAGGAACTCTTAATAGAATAATAGATAATGATAAAGTTTAAATATAGATACCTCATAATGAAATGGTTTATTTTAAAGTTTCTACTTTTTTAAAAAAATTTAGGATTTAGTTTTAGTGGACTTGATCTAAAGTTAGATGGTCTGACAAGAGAGTGCCCATTCAATTAATCAATGCAAGTTAGGAGTTAGGACCTTCCGTATCTTGCATTCATCCATGGTCCTTTATCGAACGAAGGCAGCTTCCATGGTCTGCACAAGTACACAATCCACCCAAGAATTCTGGCAATTGGCTGCACGAGCCCACCACAAAAAATGTGAGGAATCGTTTAAAAGTGTTATCATTATTTTCACCCAACAAGAAAGACAACAAATGTGATGTCCACCCCTTTAACTCGGCATCTATAATTTCAAGCAACTTTCTCTGATACTTATTCCCAAGAACCTGTGATAGATTTAAGAAATGGAGAAAACTGAGTGAATACTGTTGAGAATTTGATTTTGGCACTAATTCTTTTTTTAGTTGTTTGCCTTTCTTGGGCACAAAATAAATCAGGACTCCAGATTTTGTTTCCTAGATTGTGTTTAGGACTTTATTTAGTTTACTATATTATGTTTAGGATTTATTTTACTTGTTTACCAAGTTTATGACTTTAGGATTATCTATTTAAGACAAGAGAGGACAAGACTTGATGACACACTTTTGACGCACGGAATTTACAAAGGAGAAGGTCGACGCAAACAACAAGGAACAACACAATCAAGCTTCTTACTTGAAGCCATTGTCCGAGATCAAGAAGGTATTCGAAGTTGTGTGACCAACGGAGAAGATCATCCTTCACGTCGACAAGTATTTTAGTATCACATGTTTGATACTATAGTTTTCATATATTACTTCATATCTTTTTGTATTGATCTTGAACAAAGAAAGTAATATAGTTTTGGGGTTTGTACACCAAAGTTCACAAGTACTTTTACTTGTGAACTGAATTTAAATTGCTGTGTTTATCATTTATATTTCCGCTGCTTATTTTTATTAAAACTCTGATTGACATTAGTTTCGGTGATTGTAATACCGAAAGCAACATCAGTTACTGATACTTATTTTCAAAACCATAAACCTACAAAATAACATTTGGCATCTAGAGTGGGTAACTTAACTTACTAAGTATTGATCCTTATTTGTTTAGTACTATTGATGCTCAAGGCAATCCAAGGCCTCCGATCCTCAATGGAGAGAATTACTCTCTATGGAAACGGAGGATGTGGTGGCATATAAAAAATATCGATGAATGTGCGTGGAGAACCATTCTGGTTGGATGGAAAAAACCACGTGTTACTGATGGTGAGGGTGAAACCATCGTCAAGAAAGAAGTTGATTTTACTGCTGATGAAATAGCCGCTTCAAACTGGAATTTCAAGTGCATCAACACCCTCTGTGGGTATGTTGACTCAAGCGACTACGGAGTTATCAAGAAGTGTGAATTAAATGATGCATATGATGCATTGCAAAGGGTATGTGAAGGAACCCAGAGTGTGAAGAGATCAAGACTAAGAATGCTGACATCTACCTTCGAGGAAAAGCGGATAGATGAAAAGGAGTCCATCATGGACTATGCCATGAGACTCTCCGATATTGAAAACGAGTGCGGAGATCTTGGTGAACCAGTAACAAACTCACATCTTGTGGAAAACTACTCAGATCCATCTCAAAGAAACTCAGTATTAAGGTGGTTGCCATAGAAGAATCAAAGGACACTGATGACCTAGACTTCAACGCTTTAGTTGGCTTACTCAAGACATTTGAGATGGAACATCTTGGATCTAACTCAAAAGAGAATAATGTTGCTCTCTCCTTTGATGTTAACTCATATAACGATGATGAGGATTTTGATTTGAAAGGGTTTCTGAAAAAGATAGAAACTACCACTCTTGACGAAGAAGAAGTATCCCATAAAACTCAATGATTTAATAACTTTTTAAAGAAGAAAAACAACATTGGAGGATCAAGTACAAAGATCAAGCCACAGGTGCCTACACTAAAGTATTCTGGGCGTACTCTCTCCAGATCCTAGTCTTCGCCTTTTGTATCCAGTGCATCCAGCTCCCCAAAGCCACTCAGTGAAGTTCAATGTCATGAATGCAAAGGTTGGGGACACTATAAAAATGAATGTGCGAACACTCTCAGGAAGAAGAGCATGATTGCTACTGAGTACACTGAAGATGACAATGATTCTGACTCACCTGAACCTGTTCCAGCCTTATTCGCTAATGTTGTGTGGGATGAGGACATCCATGTTGGTAACACCAAAACCAATATCGTGTGCCTGAATGCATAGGTTGATGAATCTCTTGACGAGTACGAGAAGCTGAGCATTGAACATAAGCAATTATTTGTTAGTTGGGGAAAACAGGTACTCAGGGTCAATGATCTTATGATAGAGGTGGACAATGTGACCATGGAAAAGGATGATCAACTTGATATAATTGTCTGATTGGAGTCGTCACTCACCAAAAAGGATACTGAGCTAGAACGAGTGAAAACTGAGTTGAAGAAAGTTCAAGAAACCATCATAAAACTCAACAAGGGCAAGATAAAGTTTGATGAAATCCTGGATATGAGTTTCCTAGAAACCTTGAAACATGGAATTGGGTACAAACCAAATCAGCCGACACTAGCATCAAACCAAGAACAAAAATTGACCAAACGCCACAAGAAGAGAAGGATGCAGTATGTGTGTCATCACTGTGGTGAACCAGGTCACATTCGACCTTTCTGCTGGAAGATTATTGGCGAGAAAAGGTATTTCAGAGGACAAGGGTGTCTGCAGTGTCCCATGATGGTTTCCATGTTACTAACACCAAAACCAACACCAGGTTCAAACATGTCTGGGTAAAAAAGAATGAGATCAAATGCAATATGATCTATATATCCCTGAAATACCACATCACCGGAGCCTGGTACTTCGACAGTGGCTGCTCCAAGCACATGACCGGATCAGAAGACCTACTTTCCAACATCGTCAGATTTCAAGGAGGAAAGGTAAAATATGGTGGAGGTGCAAATGGCTAGATCATTGGCCAAGGAACTCTTCATGTTCCCGGTATCGTAAAGCTAGAGAATGTTTTGTTGGTAGAAGGTCTTACTGCAAATTTGATAAGCATAAGCCAACTCTGCGATAGTGTTAAGTTCAATCGTGAAAAATGTGAAGTCTATGAGGGGAATGGAGCATGTATTCTCACTGATCATAGAACATCTGATAACTGCTATCAAATCAATGGCGATGCATTTTGCAAACTTTCTCAATTGAGTGATGTTGAGGTCTGGCATCAAAAACTCGGGAATGTCACCTACAAGATGCTGGATAGGTTAGCCAAAAAGGAAGCTGTGAATGGGATTCCTAAGGTCAACACCAAGATCATCACTGTTGGCGAGGTATGCCAGAAAGGAAAGCAGGTCAGGGTGTCACATCTAACAGTACAAAGTCTCATTACCTCATATTGTTTCGAACTCCTTCATATGGACCTTATGGGACCACTTGAAGTTGAGAGCCTTGGTGGTAAAAGGTATGTTCTTGTGATTGTAGATGAATTTTCCCTATTTACTTGGTTAGAGTTTTTAAAAGAAAAATATGAGGCTTTCAATGCATTTAAAAAACTTGCAAAAAGGTTGTGTGTGAGATTCAGTGTGAATATTGGTAGGATTAGGACTGATCATGGAAAAGAATTTGAGAATGCATCTTTGTCAAACTACTGTTCAAAAGTAGATATAAGTCATGAGTTTTCATCACCAATCACTCCCCAATAAAATGGCATAGGCGAACGTAATAATAGGTCTCTTGTTGAGATGACTAAAACTATGCTCATTTCTAATGGCATTTCAAAACGATTTTGGGATGAAGTTATGAGTACTGCGTGTCATATAATATATAGGGGTATATTATAGACCAGGATCTTGTGTCACTCCATATGAATTGATGTTGGGTAAAAAACCGAACTTGAGTTACTTTCATGTGTTGGATGTATTTGCTATGTGCTCAACGATAGAAATCATCTTGCAAAACTGGATTCAAAAGTGATAAATGCATCTTCATGGGATATTCCCAAAAAATTCATGCATATAGGTTGTTTAATCTCAGGACACGTAGCATGTTTGAGTCAGTCAATATCAAGTTTGATGATTTGATGAGTGGAGTTAAACCTACAAAGGATAATGACCCGGTCTATGATCAAAATCCTCAAGATAATGTCACGGTTGGTATAGATGAAAGTGAAGGTGTTGAAATCAAAGATGCAGGTGTTGAAACTGGAGAAACTGGTGATGTTGGTTTCGGTGATGGTTCTGGGAACGTAACATCAAACCTGACATCTACTTAAGCTGCTCCAGAATCAGATTCTGAACCAGATGAGGATGATCCAACTGATCTCATTGACCTACATCATAGGGATATACCATCAAGAATTCAGAGGCCATCCCACGGGCCAAATCATTGGAGATCTCGATGAAAGAAGTATAAGAAAGCGTCAGATAAACTTCAAAGAAATGGTTAGGTATGTATGTTTGTCTACTAACTGTTCTAAAATCCGAGAGTCTTTGTATCTTTCCAAAATAGATCCTAAGCGCGTGGAGGATTCTCTTAAGGATGAATTCTGGGTGAAGTCAATGCAAGAGGAGTTGGATCACTTTGCCAAGAACGATGTTTGGGATTTAGTTCCTCGTCCAGAAAACTCACATGTAATAGGAACAAAGTGGATCTTCAAGAACAAAACAGATGAGGCAGGAAAAATTGTGAGGAACAAGGCTCGTTTGGTTGCACAAGGGTATACTCAGATTGAAGGCATCGATTTTGATGAAACTTTTTCCCTGTTGCTTGCATTGAATCTGTAAGACTTTTAATTATTGTTGCTTGTTATATGAAAATATCTCTGCATCAAATGGACATAAAGAGTGCTTTTCTTAATGGAGTTTTAAGTGAAGAAGTGTTTGTAGAGTAACCTAAAGGGTTTGTAGATCCCCACAAACCAAACTTTGTTTTAAAATTAAAAAAGGCTTTATATGGTTTAAAATAAACTCCCAGAGCTTGGTACGAAAGGTTGACTCAACACTTGCTTTTTTTAAATTTTAGATGAGGGGAAGTTGACAAAACCTTATTCCTTCTTAGATCAAATAAGCACATCTTGATTGTACAGATTTATGTAGATAACATAATCTTTGGATCCATTAATGAGTAGATGGTGAAAGAGTTTATAACTCGAATGTCTGACACATTTGAGATGAGCATGGAAGGTAATCTCTCTCAATTTCTTGGTTTTAAAATTAAATAATTGGATGACGGTATTTTTCTCTCTCAGACCAAATATGCTAAGAATCTTGTTAAGAAATTTGGGTTAGAGAATGAAAGGCATAAGAAAACACCATTAGGCAAAACCACGAAACTATCAAGAGATGATGTTGGTAATGGTGTTAATAACACCACGTACAAAAGTTTGATAGGAAGTCTTTTATATTTAACAATTAGGCCTGATATCATTTATAGTGTGTGTCTATGTGCTAGATATCAGTCAAACCCTAAAGAGTCACACCTAAAAGTTGTTAAACGAATCATTAGATATATAGCTTGTTTAACTGAATTTAGTGTTTGGTATTCTAAAGAAACTGAACTTGTGGGTTATACTGATTCTGACTGGGCTGGGGATGTTGTGGATAGAAAGAGTACTATATGGGGTTGTTTTTTCTTGGGTAATAATCTTATCTCATGATATAGAAAAAAAAAATTGCATTTCTCTTTCAACAGCTGAAGCCGAGTATATTGCAGCTGGAAGTGCTTGTACACAGTTGCTGTGGATGAACCAAATGATAGAGGACTACGGTCTACATAGTAGAATATTGACTTTGCACTGTGCTAATTCCAGTGCCATTGATATCTCGAAAAATCCAGTCCAACATTCTCGAATCAAACACATTGACATAAGGTACCACTTTATTCCAGACTTTGTTGAGAGGAAGATAGTTAGCCTTGAGCATATAGGAACAAACAATCAGCTTGATGACATCTTCACAAAGGCATTAGATTTAGAGAAGAGATATCCATATGTGCATTGTTTAAGTCGATGTTAGTTTTGATGTTATGACACCAAAACTGTCATCAGTCATAACATCTGTATTTATGCATGCATTTTTTATTTTCTTTTTCATACATAATATGAATGCATTGATTCTGGTTGAAAGTGCAATAAGATCATGTGTTGTAATAAAAGTGGTGACAAAAAGGCTAACCTCTTCAATTAGGTGATTGTTTCAGCCCAAAATATGGATTACTTGAATAACACTTCGAAAGCCTCAGAACTTCCTGAACCTACACCACAAAACAGATTAGAAAGGACCACCGGTGGTTTTCCGGTGGAAACCTCTCCGATGCTTAAGTCAATAAGTGCCTGAGGTGTTTTCCAGAAAAGAATAAGAAGGAATGACGTACCTCCCTCAGCCTTGGGGCTTGAGATGTTTATAGCTTTCCCTAGTGGGGACCCCAGTCGGGATCCCAGGGGCACACGCCGCGAATCTCGGGCCGTTATGCAACAAATTCCGACAAGTGGTCCCACTTGACTCCTCCTGGGGAGTCTGAGAAATAGGTCCTCCTCCACTCCGCGTCGTATTAGCTCTGAGATTTCCACGAAATTCACGGAGTCAGACCTGTAGTCATCCAGCTCTCCTTGTCTTTTATGTTCCCGTCTCTTCAACAGATCAAGTCTTGCTGTACTTGGGGATGATCTCTATTTCTTAGAAGGCCTAACAAGATCACCCAGACCAGGCTAAGCGCCAATCCCTGAAACTTCGGCCCAACATAATCCTCAGGCTTAGTGATCTCCTCAAGACAACCACCTTCCAGAGGAGATACAGGCGATAACCACCTCTTCTCGAAATTCCTGACGTCTGTAGGAAGATTATTTATGTCTTTCTCTAAGGCAGGGCTTCTCTAGCCCTCCCTTAATGCGTCTAACTACTCTAAGTCAGAGCTACCCCAAACCAGGTCTGGCGCACATATCGCCCTATCAACTCCTCCCCCCAAGCGGTTGGGGTAGATCGGTAATATCCCCAAGCTCTTTCGAAATAAATGAGGCCATTTCATCTTTATGACTTCTCATACTGGGGAATCCCGAGATATCCGCCTGCCCAACAGCCCTAATTATTAGCCTTAGTGGTGTTGGTTCATATTCCCCAAACGGTTACCATATTCACACATCTTCCCAAGTACTGTACCTGATTGGTCAGCGGCACGTGTCCCATTTCAGGACGGCCATCACTCCAGCTCATCGCCTAGGGTACTGTTCCTCTGCCCGCATTAAATGCGAGGATCCCATCAAATCCCGCTTTTCCTTGATTTTCGTTTTCAAACATTATCAACTTCCTTTTGTCCCTCCAAATTTCCTTTTCTGTCCTATCTTTCAAATCCCATCTCCCAAATTTTTGAGTCCTTCTCATTATCCCTTTTCATATTCTCCCAAATCTTTGCTTTTATTTTCCCGACCGTTCCGGCGATTTCTGCGATTCTATTCCACTCGACTTCCTGTAGGTATCTTCAACCAGGTACTCTTTCCACCCTTCCTCAATCTTTCAATTATGTCAACTTCTTCTACCAATTCCTCCGAAGAAACTCCCTCTGGTTCCCCGACAAATTCCACCTCTTCTGTAAACATATCTTCATCTGAGTCTTTGCCGATGGTCCCGGTGGAGGGGCCCATAATAGCTCCAGCTCCTCATTTCCTTAACAACATACCCTCCATAGTTAGTACCAACACCCTTTGGGATATCCGTGCCACTTTCCCTATCTCCGACCGGTTTTCTTTCACCAGTCCAGCGCCTGACGAGAGGGCCTCAGCACCCCCCGCTGGTCACCTGACCTTTTACGTAGACCAATTCCACGCAGGGCTGAGCCTGCCCGTCCACCCTTTCATATTAGCTATATCCCGGTTGTACCATATCCCGGTTCAACAATTTTTACCCAACGCTTTTCGCGTCATGGCCGGATTTCACCTTGCGGCCCAATATTCCGGCCTTGTACCTACAGCCCAACTCTTCTTTCCATTGTTTCAAGCGAAGAGTTCTTCGGGCTTTTTCTATCTTTCGGGACGAGCAGATGTCCATTTTTTAACTGGTCTTCCCTCATCCCATAAGAGCTGGAAGAAAAAGTTCTTCTTTGTCCAGAGCTCAGAGGACTGGGGCTTTCCCATTGAGCCCATTAAATACCTTCATCCCCAAGTTCGCATATCTCGTAGCGACAGACCATCCCATCTGAGCGAGAAAATCGCTGTCTTGAACCAGACCCCTTTCGATCTATCAAAGCTTCTCAAACCCAAGATTCTAAACTTCTTCAACTCCCAATGGGAAAATGGACCCCTGCCCTCACACATGGGTATATGCCTAACATGGATCCTATTATTCTGCTGGTACTACTTTCGTATTTTCTGCTCAACTCATTTTCTTTTATATTCTTTTCAGTAACCATGATGCAAGCACTCCTAGAGGCGAAGGCAAAGAAGGCGACAGGGAAAAATCAGAAAAGCCCCTTGGGTGAGCCTACCAGAACTTCCCCTACTCCGGAAGAGGTGACCTTTGCGGCGGCTCCTTCCATCCGGCCGTGAGAGCGCAATCCTCCAGAGCAACCCCCAGTGGTTCCCCTCAGCATTGCGCCGCCAGAGGCGACAAAAAGGAGCGCGGGACAAGGAGAGAGGGCTCTGTCTAAGCCAGCGGCCCCCGTTCAGGAAGCCCAACTCCTATCTGACCCAGAGGAAGGGCAACTACAACCAAGGAAGAGGAGGAGGGAAGAGAAGACCGAAAACGCCCCTGGGGGGACCTCACAAGTTCCTCCTTATCCTAACCAGACCTTTTTTAATAGGTCGGTGATGAATTGTAGTGGCGAGGTGGCCAGGCAATACATGATGGGGCTAGCTCCGACAGCTGATCGTCATGAAACAGAGAAACTATCTGATCCCGCCCTGTTGGATACATATTGCCAGGCAGAGGCACAGGTAAGGCATCTACCACTTGTTTATAATTCCAGCCTTTGTGGGGACTCTCACTCATTCTCTCGTCAACATTCCTTTTACAGGCAGTTGTGCTTAGGGCCGCCCTCCTAGCCCGGGCTCGGGGCTCTTTACTCCTGGCGGACCTGAAGAGGGAGATTCAGGGCTTGAAAAAACAGAGACAAGAGCTACTGGCTAAGATTCATGGTCTCGATGCTGATCTGGACCTGCTCAAGGCAGAACTAGTAGGGACAAAGGCAGCTCTGTTGGGTTTGCAGGAGTCTGATGCAAAAAAGCATGCTCAGATAGTTGCCCTAGAGCACGAGGCGAAAGAGCTCCAAGAGCAAGTTCAAGTTGCCAGAGCTGGAGAGGCTAGGAGTCTCATAGAGGGTGAAGCGAAGGGGAGGCTCGGGTTTTTAAATTCGGATGAAGGCTTACGTTTGATCCAACTAACCCGAGCGACCACACGCCAGGCTTTTCTGGATTCGATGGACTTGTACCGACTCTTGGTGCCCGAGGCTGAGGCTTATTATGTTCTGGGCGTGGATGCTCATGCCAAGTGGATATCAGAGAATCCTTCTCTGCCTTTCGACCGAGAGGCAGCTATTACGGGTGCATCCGAGCCTACTTCTTTTTCCTATGCTGCTGAAGGTGACCGGCTGCACATGTTGGATGATCTATCCTTTGCCGATCATATCCGTCAGACTTTCTGCTCCTCCAGCTCGACCTCTTCTCCCCCCCGACCAATCGTTGGCAATAGTTGCCACTAACTCTCCAACCTTCGCCGATTTGGGGGATTTGCAAGACTCCACTCAGTTTGAGAAGAGCTTCGCCGAAGGATCCCAAACTCCAGAGCAGTCATGAAGGAGTTGAGCTTGCGCCTCCCGGGAAGGTCTACCCGCCTTGTCTATATCAGCTTCAGTTTTATCAAAACAGACCTGTAGGTTGTAGCCTGTGTGGCTGGTCTGCCTGTTATTTGTTTTTTCTGAATGTTGAATTTTGTATTCGAATATTTTCTGTTTAATGACAATTAATACTTTTGTTTCATTGCGACTTTTGATCTTCTAGGTTTTCCCATTTTTCCGGAAACCCTAGCACCCTATACGTGTCATCCTCTTATAAATATATTTATGCATACTTCCTTCTTCTTTATCATTATCCATCCACAAAATGTCCTCGTCTCCTTTGATTGAAGAACTTAATACGGTGAAGAGAAAGAACATTTCTCTGGTTGTGGAGAAATTCAAGCTCTTCGACCAGCTGGTCTCACTCAAAGAAAAAATCGGCTCTCTTTATCGCCTTTTGGAGAGGAAGAGACAGAAGAAACGTCACTACAAAAGGGAATGGGTCGAATTCCGACAAGTCAATCGGCAGCTGCAGGAAGAAAAGGCAGATTTGGTTGATTCAGTGAACCGCCTGACCATCGCCGCTGGCGAAGCTCGTGTCCTCGCCTAGCGATCTGACCAGTACCGCCGCCGTCTGCATGAGACAGAGCGAGAGCTTTGGCGCATTCGTCGAGCCTTAGCCTCCGACCGAAGGTCTTCCTCCAGATAGGCGTCTGGGTTTTATCCTTATTTATTTCCTGCTATTTTATTATAATCAAAGTCGCCAACCCTCCGGGGGAAGGTGTGTAACCTGTACCATGTTCTTGGTCAGTAATATRTATGAGCTGTTTGCCAYTTTACGCGTCRAAATTTCTTGAACAAGTTTTGAGTCARATCCTGTTTGCTTGTTTTCATCGCTCAAACTTTGCATTTCATGCCAGTGCTTGAGCAATTTCAACATTTTACCTCATAAGATATTTTATCTCGCTGTATGGTCTAGTTGACAATCAGGTCAGGAAAATTTTAGGACGTCCGACTTTTAGCGGGCCAGTCGATCGACTTCAAGGTCAGTCGATCGACTGGATGTTCAGTCGGTCGACTGGATTCCAGCGCCCGGCTCGATTTCTCGTTCTTTTCGCGTCCGCCGGCTTATCGAACCTCGTCCGTTGCGCTTCCTTGCTTCGTCTGTCCAATCCCGAGTCGAGCATCAACGATCCCAACGAGCGTGGGCCCCGCTTGGACGTCCTACGGCCAAGAAAAATGGAAACGTGAAAAACTACGAAAATAAATAAGAAAATGTACAAAAACTAAGAAAATCTAGAAATACGAAAAACGGCCAACCCGACTCCTAAAGCAACAAAAAGCAAGCGAAAAACACGCAACGTGAAACAAAAACGATAATGAAAATATGTACAAAAAGATGCAAATCAACCACCCCACACTTAGAATGGTTGCTTGTCCTCAAGAAAAACTACGTATATTTACAAAACTACCCCCGACCAACCCTAGGCTAATGCACAAAAATAGTTCGAGACGTCGTACGCTACGTTGTTTGTTAGCTTCGGCTAAAAGGACGACACTGTGACTTGCTAAGGTAATTTAGATCGACTTCCGAAACCTAAAAGGACTTAAAT